>OX578143.1:86672402-87027995 GCA_951213105.1 Amaurobius ferox | reverse complement strand
CCCTAATATTTTTGTTTGTATTTAGTAGGGAATATGTAAGCATATATGCATGAATTTTGTTATTTTTGTTCTTCCAAGTTTTTTATTATTCATTCCTTGCTTACTATATATAGTGTACAGAAATTTACACCCCCACAATGTTTGATGTGTTTTGAACACAAGATTTTAATTCAGAAATGATTTAAAGATATATTTTTTTTATATTTAAAACATTCGTAGAAATGCCTATAAATAAATTTTACATTTTTTGTTATTTTTATAAAGATAACCAGCAGCATACCCGTTCTTCGTACGGAATATATAATATAAAGAAACATAAAATTCACAATCATGTGTAAATTCCTATAGTATACTAAATGACATTTTTAATCAAATATTCTTTTGAAATATTTAATACAATGCTCCTAAAATACGTTTAAGAATCTCTGTTCTCGCTGTACGAAATTATCTTCACAGGCAGATCTGAAGAATAAAACATCCTGGCCCCTTTTGTAAGCAAATTTACAAATAAAAAAGGGGGGGGGGGATTGAATCAATATATGCAAAATGAAAGCAGTAAAATTGTATGGGATCCGTACGACTTATATACGCTAATATTAGAAAGTATAACTTGTATTAGTACATTATATGTATAAATTGAAAATATCAATAAACCCGTAATTGATTCCAATATATGCCATAATGAAAGCACTAAAATTATATGGGAATATATATATATATATATATATATATATATATATATATATATATATATATATATATATATACATATATATATATATATATATATATATCCCCGTACTACTTGCATTGTCTCAGATTAGAAAATATGCCAGTGTGTTAGTAGAAGATTACCCGTATTACAATATGAGTCTCAAAAATATTTGCCAAAATAAAACAGATGACGTAATAAATTGAAAATATCAATAATCCCCTCAATCATTATACAAGAAGGTCGTAATTGATTCCAATATGTGCCAATATATATCAAAATATATGCCAATATACCTGTACTACTTATATTCTCGTAGATTAGAAGATATAACCGTGCATTTGTAGAAGATTACTCATAGAACGTACAATATATCAGTTTAAACAATTTTTGTCATAATAAAACAGTGGCATAATAACTTGAAAATATCAATAATCCCTGAATCAATAATCCCCGAAAATATCAATAATAATTATATTTAAACCTGAAGACTGTAATTGATATTAACCAGTCAAAAATGCAATGTCAATGAAATTTATTTTATATACATATCTTTATTATTCAAATCGGAAAAGATTTAATAAAAATCGTATGCAGCATAACTCATTGAATTTATATCTGTTGCCAAACAACATGATATCATTTGCTTCAAATAAATAGATGGAAATCATATCGTCTAAATAATGCTATCTCCATGGAATGTTTGGCGCCATTTTCGTCAATTTAGCGATAATTTAAAAAATCGCCAAATTTGTCGTCATGTGGGACTGTAGAACTGATAGTCCCATTTTGCGACAAATTGACGAAACATCATCGCAATACTATCCCCTAACAAAACACAATTAAGTTCATTTATTAAGCGCAATTTTATCAATTTCATGATATTTTCATGGATTTACAAACATTTTTATTAATTTGATGATATTTTAAAAATTCGCTAAATGTGTTACTAAGTAGGATGGATGGACTAACCGACAAATGCTACCGAAACATCATTTCAGTACTCTCTTCTAAAAAAACAAATTTAATTTCATTGATTTGCGTCGGTTTTATCAATTTGGCGATATTTCCGTCAATTTGACAAAGTTTAAGAAATGTTGCAAAGTTAGCGATATTTTGCCAAATTCGTAGCTCTGAATTTGCAGATCTGAAGAATAAAATATCCTGATCCCGTTTGTATATACTAAATGAAAACACTAAAATTGTATTAGAAGATATACCCGTTCTACTCTTTTTCTGTTTCAACAATCGGATAAATGAATTTATTGGGTAAACACACTATATGAGTTTATTAGCTAAATACAATATATAAGCTTAAAAACACTTTGCCAAAATAAATGAAAGTAATGTAGTCCGTAATTAATATAATTAAAAGAAAAATCAAACCGTTCTTTTCTAAAATGTATTTTTATATCCATTTATTTATTATTCAAATCAAAAAATGATAATTTAAATTAACAGACAGATTTAATTTAATTGCGTTTCTGAGCAACATGATATAAGATAGAATCTTCCTCATAAACTGCGAAATTAAATAACCATTTTGATTTCTTTATACTTTTCATTGTTGAGTAAAAGCTTGTGAAAAATAAACCATGGAGATAGTTTTTCCTTTTAAAATCATGTTTCAAACAATTCATGTTTTCAGAAAGTGACTAATTAGCGCAAAAAATCTCCCACCAAACTCAGAGATAAAGTTTTAATTCATTTTCAAACGATTTTCAACCTCTTCGTTTGGATAAACCACGGAGTTGGAGAGTAGAACTCCTAGGAATAAGTTTCGTTTTTTATTAATATCTCGACAACCCCTAGTCTTAGAAACTCGAAACTTGGACTAAATTTATGGGGGACTATTTCTAGGCTATCCACAAAATTTCATTAAATTCGGTGGAACCGTTCTCCCGTGATGATGAGACAAACGAAAATTTTGTTTTTTACTAATATCTCAAGAATCACTTGTCTTAAAAACTCCAAACATAGACTAAATTTTAAGTGGGGCTATTTCTAGGTTACCCACAAAATTTCATCAAATTCGGTTCAGCCGTTCCCCCGTGATGATGGGACAAACAGACAGATAGATTTTCAATTTTATTTATATAGACTAGCAGCATACCCGTTCTTCGTACGGAGTATATAATATAAAGAAACTTGAAATTCATAATCATGCCCAAATTCTTATAGTATACTAAATGACATGTTTAATCAAAATATCCTGTTAAAATATTTTATATAATGCTCCTAAAAAAAAGTTTAAGAATCTCTGTTCTCGCTATATAAAATTATCTTCATGGACATATCTGAAGAATGAAACATCTTGGACCCCTTATGTAAGCAAATATAAAAAAAAATATGGAATTGAATCAATATATGCAAAATAAAAGCGTTAAAATTGCATGGGACCCGTACTAATTATATACGCGAATATTAGAAAATATAACCTGTATTAGTAGATTACATGTATAAATTGAAAATACCAATAAACCCGTAATCTTTAAATCTGAAGACAGTCATTTATTCCAATATATGTCAAAATGAAAGTGCTAAAATTATATGGGAAGATATACACGTACTACTTATAATGTCCGATTATTAGTAGAAGATTACCCGTTTTGCAATATGAGTCTCAAATGTTTTTTGGTAAAATACAACAGACGACGTAATAAATTGAATATATAATTAATCCCCGTAATCTTCATACCAGAAGACTGTACTTGATTCCAATATATATGCCAATATATGTCAAAATATATGCCAATATACCTGTACTACTTATATTCTCGTAGGTTAGAAGATATACCCGTGCATTCCTGGAAGATTACTCGTACAACGTACAATATGCGTGTGTCAGCAATTTTTGCCGCAATAAAACAATGGCGTAATAACTTAAAAATATCAATAATCACTGAATCAATAATTCCGGAAAATATCAATAATAATAATGTTTAAACCTGAAGAGTATAATTGATATTATCCAGTCCAAAATGAAATGGCAATGAAATTTATTTTATATACATATCTTCATTATTCAAATCGGAAAGGATTTAATAAAAATCGTCTGCCGCATAAACACATTGGATTTAAATCCGTTGCTAAGCGACATGATATCATTTGCTTCAAATAAATTGGTAGAAAAAATATCGTCTAAATAGTTATATTTCTATGGAACATTTGGCGACAGTTTCGTCAAATTAGCGCCATTTTAAAAAATCGCCAAATTTATCGCCAAGTGGGACTGTAGAACTGACAGTTCCACTTTGCGACAAATTGACGAAATATCATCACAATACTATCCCCTAACAAAAAACAATTAATATCATTTATGTAGCGCAATTTTATCAATTTCAAGATATTTTTATAGATTTGAAAACATTTTTATCAATTTGGTGACATTTTAAAAATTCGCTAAATGTATTACTAAGTAGGATGGTTGGTCTGACAGATAAATGCTAACCAAACATCATTTCAGTACTCTCTTCTAACAAAACAAAAAAAAAATTCATTGATATGTAGAAGACCCAAGCCACACGACCAACCCGAAGGTTTATGGCAGCTGTTTGTGTGTCGTTTATATCAATTTGGCGGCATTTCCGTCAATTTGGCAAAGTTTAAGAAAAGTTGTCAAATTAGCGATATCCCTCCAAATTCGTAGCTTTGAATTTGCAGATCTGAATGAAACATTCTTATCCCGTTTCAATATACTAAATAAAAACACTACAATTGTATTAGAAGATATACCCGCTCTACTCTTTTTCTGTTTCAACAATCGGCTATATGAATTTATTGGCTAAACACAATATATGAGTTTAGTAGCTAAATACGATATAAGCTTGAAAACTCTTTGCCAAAATAAATGAAATTGATGTACGCAATCAGCAATTAATATAATTAAAAGAAAAATCAAACCGTCCATTCATAAGATATACTTTTATATCCATTTATCCATTTATTTATTATTTAAATCGAAAAAAAAATAATAAAAACATTAACAAACACATTTAATTTAATTGCGATGCCGAGCAACATGATATATCCTCCTAAAATGTTAAAATTTATTAACCACTAACAGCACACCCGTTATTCGTACGGAGTGTATAATTTAAAGAAACTTAAAGTTCGCAATCATGTGCAAATTCTGTTAAAATATTAAATTTATTGCTCCTAAAGAGAAGTTTAAGAATATATGTTCTCACTATGCAAAATTATCTTCACGATCAGATCTGAAGAATAAAACATCCTGCCCCCTTTTGTAAGCAAATTTACAGAAGAAAAAATAGGAATTGAATGAATATATGCAACCCCGTACTAATTATATTGTCGCAGATCAGAAAATATGCCAATGTGTTAGTAGAAGATTACCCGTATTACAATATGCGTCTCAAAAATATTTGCCAAAATAAAAGAGATGACGTAATAAATTGAAAGCATCAATAATATCCGTACTCTTTATACCAGAAGGTCGTAATTGATTCCAATATATGCCAATATATATCAAAACATATGTCAATATACCTGTACTACTTATATTCTCGTAGATTAAAAGATATACACGTGTATTTGTAGAAGATTCGTACAACATACAATATATGAGTTTAAACAATTTTTGTCATAATAAAATAATTGCATAATAACTTGAAAATATCAATAATCCTTGAATCAATAATCCCCGAAAATATAAATAATAATAATTTTTAAA
Source organism: Amaurobius ferox (assembly GCA_951213105.1). Taxonomy (NCBI): domain Eukaryota; kingdom Metazoa; phylum Arthropoda; class Arachnida; order Araneae; family Amaurobiidae; genus Amaurobius; species Amaurobius ferox. The sequence continues at coordinate 87,022,590 of OX578143.1, read as the reverse complement.
CCTGAAGACCGTAATTGATATTATCCAGTCAAAAATGCTATAAGAAAAATCAAATCGTTCTTTTCTAAAATATATTTTTATATCCATTTATTTATTATTCAAATCGAAAAAATAATTATTAAAATTAACAGACAGATTTAATTTAATTGCGTTTCTGAGTAACATGATATAAGATAGAATCTTATAACATGTTAAATATGTCATGTCTTATAACATAAACTGCGAAATTAAATAACGATTTTGATTTCTCTATACTTCTCATTGTTCCGTAAAAGCTTGTTTTAAATAAACCATGAACCATGGAGATAGATTTCCCCTTTAAATCATGTTTCAAACAATTCATTTTTTCAGAAAGTGACTAATTAACGCAAAAAATCTCCCATCAAACTCAGAGATTAAATTTTAATTCACTTTCAAACGATTTTCAAGCTTTTCGTTTGGATAAACCACGGAGTTAGGGAGTAGAACTCCTAGGAAAAAGTTCCGTTTTTCATTAATATCTCGACAACCCCAGGTCTTAGAAACTCGAAACTTGGACAAAATTTATGGGGGGATATTTCAAGGCTATTCACCAAATTTCATTAAATTCGGTTCAGCCGTTTTTCCGTGATGATGAGACAGACGAAAATTTCGTTTTTTACTAATATCTCGAGAACCACTGGTCGTAGAAACTCAAAACACAGATATAATTTTAATTGGGGCTATTTCTGGGCTACCCACAAAATTTCATCAAATTCGGTTCAGCCGTTCTCCCGTGATGGTGTGACAAACAGACAGACAGACAGACAGACAGACAGACAGATTTTCATTTTTATTTATATAGATTGAGTTGGAAATTCACAGTATATGTATATTGTGTATAATAATGTTGCTCCCATAAAAGCAAAATAAATGAAATAAATAATTATCTAGAGAAAATAAATATTTTTCTATAAACTATAATTTGCTTAATTTTAGCATAACAGATGTCTTATTGTGCCAAATTCATGAGTAATTCAATTTAAAATTTCCAGAACCCCTAATAATTCTTCAAGTCGGCGCCTACGTATATGACTATAACTATGTCTCAGATCAGTTCTTCAACTATAAACACTATCATAAGCGATTTATCACAAAATGATTGTATAGTTAGTTTATGCCATAGGCGTAGCCAGGATCTCGGAAATGGGGAGGAGCTCGGCAATCGAATGGAGGGGAGGTAATACAGTGGGTTTTCGTTTCCAATATAGTCACTATAGAAAAGTGATGTAATACTGTAACCAATGGGATGTATATAATTATAGAATATTTTATACAACAATTATACAACAATTTTATTTTAAATAAACAACTTGCATACTCAATAATTCTTCAATTAAAAATACTAACATAAGTGATTAGTAGTATATGGGGCAGACTCTGGGACACCCAGAGTCTGCCCCATATACTACAAATTCCTATACATTTTCAAAGATTCAGGACAACCTCTGAGACCAAGCATGTATAAAATCATTTAAAAATACATAAAATCATTTAAAAATGCGTATTTTTTTAAAAATCAAAAATCAAGAGAGTTTTAAGACTCTAAAATTTCATGTATTTTAACTTAAAAAATGAGTTATATGAATATTATTGAGACCAAATCTTTGATCATTTACTAGTGCTACCATCTATAGGCATAATATAAAAGGTATCAAAGATAGCCTGCCCCATTATGGGGCATCTTGAGAGTATATATTTATGAGGGGACCGTTAGTCCCCCCATATGGATATGAAAGTCAAGTTTAGATAAATGCGTGAAAAAAGAGGACTTCCAAATGAATGGAAGTCCTCTAAATAAAATAAAAGAGATCTCAAAATAAGATCTTCAGTTCTTTTCCATCAAGTGACTCAAAATATATTGGAACTTATTGATGACGAAACGCGCCCGTAAATTACGGACGTGTTTTATAGAGATATTTATGAACAGAAAGATCATAAAATTATCATCTTGATAGTATTCTAAATTTATTAAATTTTCTATTCCTGAGTGATTAAGCTTTCTCTAATATGTATTTATTATCACCTAAATATAAAAATATATATCTTCCTTTATTGATTTTATTTATCGATCTATGAGAAAGTTGTCCATGTTTATTCGCAAGGTAATACTCTTTTTCTCCTTCCACTTCTACATTTAACTTTACGATTGCTGTACCTGCAATCATATTTTTAATTTTTTTCAATGATATCAGATCATATTTTCCAGGATATAAATCATCTAATACATATATTTGACGATAACCACTCAGACTATTGAACTCTTCCATTTATTAGTAAACATTTTTTTTATAAATTCATCCACTCTTCATAATCTGTAAAACCTCTTTCTTCCATCTCTTTTTTAAGTTTTTCTCTGTATTCTTCATCAGACTTTGACTCTCTAAATATTTTTTTCAGCTATAATATTTTTTTGTTCATTTTCAGAAATCGTAATAGAAACATCAGGATCAAATCCACTTAGTACATTAATTATTTTAGTTACTTTCCCAACGAAACATTTATCATCAGCCTCTTTTAGTTCATCTTTTAACACTTTTATAATTTCATTTTTATTCACATTTTTTAAAATTCTATTAAACACAACAACTAATATCTCTCTAAATTTAATATTATGGAATTCCTCCTCCAATAAGTTAATTTTTATATCTAATTCTTTAATGCATTCATCTAAATCATATGTAATTTCGGTATTTAATAATTTTATGATACTCTCTCTCAAAGATTTTTGAATATAAGTATTATGCACATTTTGAGAGTCATTATATATATTATTATAACGTCTTCTTAAAAAAAGGGGTAAATTTATTTTATCTTCATCATAGCATACTTCATATATTCCAGGCAAAAATATTAATTCATTTAGAGATGTAATATCATTTTCTCTACAATTTAATGTTTCTAAATTCGTTAAATTTTCTATTCCTTCAAGAGATGTTAATTCATTTCCCTCACAATATAGATTTTTTAAATTAGTTAAATTTTTTATTCCTTCAAAAGATGTTAATTTATTTTCCGCACAATTTAATGTTTCTAAATTCGTTAAATTTTCTATTCCTTCAAGAGATGTTAATTTATTTTCCACACAATATAGATATTTTAAATTAGTTAAATTTTTTATTCCATTAAGAGATGTTAATTTATTTTCATTACAATCTAATGATTCTAAATTTTCTATTCCTTCAAGAGATGTTAATTTATTTTCCGCACAATATAGATTTTTTAGATTAGTTAAATTTTCTATTCCTTCAAGAGATGTTAATTTATTTCTCGCACAATGTATTTTTTTTAAATTAGTTAAATTTTCTATTCCTTCAAGAGATGTTAATTTATTTCCTGTACAATATAATACTTTTAAATTCGTTAAATTTTCTATACCTTCAAGAGATGTTAATTTATTTCCATCACAATCTAATATTTCTATATTTATTAAATTTTTTATTCCTTCAAGAGATGTTAATTTATTTTCCGCACAATTTAATGTTTCTAAATTCGTTAAATTTTCTATTCCTTCAAGAGATGTTAATTTATTTCCCTCACAATATAGATTTTTTAAATTAGTTAAATTTTTTATTCCTTCAAGAGATGTTAATTTATTTCCTCTACAATATAGATTTTTTAAATTAGTTAAATTTTTTATTCCATCAAGAGATGTTAATATATTTTCACCACAATCTAATGTTTCTATATTTATTAATTTTTCTATTCCTTCAAGAGATGTTATTTTATTTCCATCACAATTTAATACTTTTAAATTCGTTAAATATTCTATTCTATCAAGTGAATTATAATTTAATAAAAAAATAGATTTCACTTCAGTAGGATTCTCTATATTTAAGAAAGATATAAATTTTTTTTCCATACCATTATTATATATAACATACATTTATTTAGAATTATTTTCTTTAAATTCATCTCTAAATATTTTTTTCAGCTATTCGTCCCAACGAAACATTAATCTCTCTAAATTTTTTATTATATGGAATTGAGAGTTATTATTACTAAATCTTCTTAACATCAGAGGTAAATTTATTTTATCTTCATCATACCATATTTCATTTATTCTAGGCAAAAATATTAATTCAGTTAGAGATGCAATATCGTTTTCTCTACAATATAATTTTTTTAAATTAGTTAAATTTTTTATTCCTTCAAGAGATGTAATATCGTTTTCACTACAAGATAGTATTTCTAAATTTATTAAATTTTTTATTCCTTCAAATGAAGTTAATCTATTATCTACACAATATAATTCTTTTAAATTAGTTAAATTTTTTATTCCTTCAAGAGATGTAATATCGTTTTCACTACAAGATAGTATTTCTAAATTAGTTAAATTTTCTATTCCTTCAAGTGAAGTTAATCTATTATCTTTACAACTTAATTCTTTTAAATTAGTTAAATTTTCTATTCCTTCAAGAGATTTTAATTTATTTCCCTCACAATCTAATACTTTTAAATTCTTTAAATTTTCTATACCTTCAAGAGATGTTAATTTATTTTTATTACAATTTAATGTTTCTAAATTCGTTAAATTTTCTATTCCTTCAAGAGATGTTAATTTATTCCCTCTACATTTTAATACTTTTAAATTCGTTAAATTTTCTATTCCATCAAGAGATTTTAATCTATTATCTTTACAATCTAATGTTTCTATATTTATTAAATTTTCTATTTCTTCAAGAGATTTTAATTTATTTCTCACACAATATAATTCTTTTAAATTAGTTAAATTTTCTATTCCTTCAAGAGATGTATCTCCTATACAATTAAATATAAAAATAGATTTCACTTCAGTAGGATTCTCTATATTTAAGAAAGACAGTTTTTTTTCCATACCATTATTATATGTAACATCCATTTATATAGAAACATTTTTATTAAATATTTATTTTTCATCTTTGTTAGTTAATTGTCTCAAAAGATAAACACACTCTCTCAAGATTGATTTAGCTTCATATATCTCGCTAATTATTTTCTCTCGGTAAGGTTCTATTTCATGATGACCAAACTTTTTATTTAATTCACTCATCTGTATAGCTTGTACTTTTTTCCAATAAACATTAAAATAGTGATCAGGTAATAGATCAAATTTATATTTAATCAAATAACAAAAATCTAATTTATGCATAAATTCTTCTATAAAATTTTCACTAAATGTTTGATATCTAGTTATATACAGCCAATTTAAATCATCTTTTAATTCTCTCATGGTATCTTCTGTAAGATTTTGAAATATTGATACTTTATATAAATCTAAATTATCAGAAAATTTTACGATAAATTCGTTACTTAAAGTTTGATATTGAGATATGTTTACCCAATCTACTTTATCTTTACATTTTTCTATAAAATCTTCTGATAATTTTTGATATCTAGAAATTTTAGACCAATCATCAAGTTGAGCAAATTCTTCAATAAAAGATTCAGACAGTGTTGAATATTGTAAAACTAAATCCTAATTTACATGATCTTTAAGATTTCTAATTACATCTTCAGATAAATTATTTCTGGAAAATTCATTCCAATCAATATCCATTTATTAATGAAAAATTTTTAGAAAGGGATTTTTTCAATATGCATATAAGGTTTTAAAGCGTTACCATCGCATTTTATCTTTAATGTGATGATATCATCACGTTTACCATAAGCAAAACAGGTTACTACATCTCTATTAACATTTAAAATTTCCTTACCATTGATTTCCAGTGATATCAGTGGACTTTTATCATATATATATTTACTTTCTACTGTATCATATATATCTATATATATGGAAATTTTCATATACATATCGGTAGATAATCGCATCTCTTGATCCAGTAATTTTGAGCTCATCATGTTGAAATTTACTTTTTTATAATCCCCATCTGTATGAAAATCATTTAGTATAGTAACCCAGATATCTCTATTGTCTAAATATATTTTATTGACAGCATCGTTATCATTTTCAGGTTCAGAAACATTCGTAATTATTTTATTGTTTGCATCAAATTTATCATTCTGTAATATTAACGAATTTTTTTCAAAATATCTTTTATTCACAACATTTTTTTCATCTTTAGGATCTGCTACATTTCCTATTCTTTTTCCTTTTGCATCGTAAGGTTTACCTTCTAAAGTATGTAAAGTTGTATCATTTAATTCTTTTATTCTCTTGCCTGTTTCTTCAGTAAAGGTTAAAAAACCCTCATCATATTTAGTTTTTATAAGATCTCTCAATTCATGATGATTATTCTCTATTTTATTCAAAACAAAACTTTTAGTGGTTAAATCTAAATCATCTATAGGATTTTCACAATTTTTTAAAATTCTATTTTCCATATCATAATTTCCGTCATTCATTAATTTAAAACCTATACCAGGAGGTCCAATAGGTCCTTCTTTCATTTTATCATCATAAGGTGGATAATAAGCACTCATTTATTAATTTTAAGATTTTAAACTCTTAACCATTGTTATAGTTTTATTTTTCAAATTTATAAAACATCTCTTTCTTTCTTTAAAAATAAAATAAAACTTATATTCCTTTTGACTATTCGTTACCCAATTAAATTCAATATCTAAATTATTTAAATCGGTATAGTTTTCATGATTTGATAAGTCAAAATAAAAAATAGGATACAGATCACCAAAATTCTTCTTATTTATCAAACATCCTGTTTCTGTATTAATATCGTTTAATCCTGCATGTAAAAGAGCTTCATACACTCTATTATAATCTTTATTGGTAAAATTTGTTTTGTAACGCATAAGAGGAACTTGTTTATTATTAATCATCAACCAGCATTCAGTCATATCTATATTATCAAATATCATATTATTTTTTTCATAATTACTATCTCTTTCAACATACTGAGGAATAACATAGACACCTAAAACTTCATCTGACGCTGTAGTTGCTGTCACAGATCCACTATCGCTTCTATAGGGGCCTACCATCTTAAATCTATATTGATCCCAATTTACCTCTATATCTTTATCAGATAGATATGATTCCATAAACAAGCTTTCTGCAGAATTTTTTAATTCTATATAAGGTAAATGCAAGGTTAAACCTTCAACTACTACCTTATAATTTTCGTTTCTTATATTAGTATATATCATATTCTTATTTTCATTTCTTTGAATTTCTATTTTCACTTCAAAACCTGAAATAACCTTTTCATATTCTCTAAAGAAATCGATTATATCTTTTAAAGGTGTCCATATTTTAATGACATCTTTCGTTAGTTCCCATCTCTTTGCGAATCCTTCGTTATAATCTTTATTCATTTTCAAATTATTAAAAAATTCAGTTATTTTAGTAGTATCTTCTAAAGTACCATCATATTTGAACTCTTTACGGTCAGCTGAATCAGATGTATCTAGATAAAAAAATTCATTTTGAGCTTGTGATGTTGCATAATCAGGAGTATAATGAATTAATCTTAAAACATGATTCATGATTGAAAAATTTGATTGTGTATTTGATTCAATTTCGGTGTCTCCTATATGTACTTTTAAAGTTTTGATAAAACCTCCACCATTTACCAAACTCACATTTTCATTTCCGATGGATGATTTATCATGTTTTGTAATTTTTAATTTTTGTTCAAGATATCCTCTAGAATATAAAATTTTTGCTTTAGTATCATTAATATGAAAAACATAGGTAGCATTCTCATCTGAACTATGTTCTTTTGGATGAATTTCTCTTAATTCATAACTTTTAATGTGATCATTATAATAATAACGAGTATCACTTAAATCATAAATCATTTATTTAGGAAGAATTTTTAAACCACCTCCTTTCTTTTTCATAGAAAATATTTCATTTAATTTATTCATTACATTGGGTAACAAAACCTTTAAAAATCCTTGTATTTTTTTACTTTTTCTATATAATCTATGTTTATTCATTTATTTAAGAAGAAATAAAATTAAATTCTACAGCTCCTTTATTTAAATCTATTAATTCACCTTTTTGATTAGTAATCCTCATTTTTATTCTTTCAACAGGATCCACTTTAACAGGAAAATATATCCAATTATTAAATTCTTTTGAAATTATACTACCTGGAGGGTTTTTATTAGTGAAAGAATATATAACTTCTGAATTATATTGATTTATTAAAGATCCTTTTACAACATCACAGTGAATATAAATATTATCATTTCCATTGGATATATCAGCAATATGTTCACCTTCAACCTCTGTTTCTTCATCATAACTTCCATATGTTGGTTTTAAAAAGCCTATAATTTTATGAAAGTTACTTTTTGTAAAATCAATTACCCAATCTTTTTTCAGTTTAATAGATATTCTTTGTCTTGCTTCAATAATACCAAATTTGACAGGTGGATCCTTACCAAATATTTTCATCATATACTCATTTAAACCTCTTACAGTATAATTACCATTTGAGATAGTAATTGTTATATCTGCGTCTAATGTATACATTCTAAATATGTTATTTCCATAATTCTTACTTATATTAAACCAGGAAACTTCCATAGAGAATGAGTGTAAAGCTAATTTTTTTATTTTAAGAGGTGTAATAAAATTTACAGTAAATTCCTCTGATCTCTCATGACCTTCAGATTTTAATATTATCATTTATACATAACAAAATTTTCATTATAGTCACTAGGTTTTTGTGTAGGAAATGATTTGAGAACATTTTTAGGTGATATACCTTTATTCCTTTCTCTTATATATTTCATACAAAATATACCACATTTCACAGATGAAGGTTTCTGTAAAAAACTATCATTATAACCTATTTTTTTATTGGATGTAACAAGAAATGATTTAATATTTTTAGGAATATAGTCCTTCTTCATATTGTCATATTCACCAAACGGATCAAAATATTCCACATATTTATATTTAGGATCATTATAATAACAAACCCAATGAGTTCCGGGGCCTGTTGATACATCTAAATTAATGATTCCATTTTCAAATTTTCCTATTGTTTTAGGTAATAAATCGGAGGTAAACACACCTCTAAATCCTTTTTCATTTTTCATATTTTCGTTAATCATTTTGTCACTAATTCCCACGGTTGATATATATTCCCTTTCCAAGTTTTTTTTTTCCCCAGATCCTTTCATCTTTTTTTGTACAGTTGAACTAGCTAATCCTGATAAAGCACCTGTTGCTAATGCTGGAACTGCAAATTTAGCAGCGGTTATTAAAGAGGGTATAAGTGCTGCTAGAAATGGTAAAAATCCTCCATTTTTATCTAATTGAGTTTTACTAATTGTAATTCTTTTTCTATTAATAATATGATTAATTTGAGTTTTAGTTAAATACATCTCATGATTAGGAGTTTTAGATATATTTATTTGTAATGTTACTTCTTCTTTATTTTTAAAAGCTGATTTAAGTTTATTTTTCTGACCTTCACTCAAATAAACCTTATATTTTATCATTTATTAACAGAGAAATTGTTTATGATATCGTTGTACATCATTATAAGTCATTTCTTTATTTTTTAATAACATATCTAACAATAAAGCTACTTGATTATACAATTTCTTTGATTTACTACCATTACATATTTTTTCTGTTAAATTTGATAATACATTCAATCCTTTACCCACCTTCATTTCTTTACTACTTCGAATCATATTTAATCTATGCATATAATTTTGCAACATATTTTCTTTATTTTTAATTTCTTTTATTTCATTCTTTTTCTGGTTTAATTCCTCCTCTGAAAAACTTTTAGCCCTAGAAATTGTACTTTTTAAGTTGCCTCTTTTCTTAGATAATCCTTCTTTTAACTGTTTAGCTCTTTCATACATCTCCTCTAATTTTTCTTGATCATTTAAAAATACTGACGGTCTGTATAATTTTTCCTCTTTTAAATATTTTAAATTTAAATTTTGATCGATATCATAAGTATAAGATACTAATTCTTTCACAGCTTCAATAGGCTCTTCTATAGATGGAAATGAAATATTTTCTACAATATTTTGAATACTTTTTACAACTTCTTTATTTGATTTTTCATATTTTTCAATTTCTTGAGTGACTGGTTTATGAAATTCCTCTAAGGTCTTTTGAATACCTATTTTGTCTTTTAGTTGATCTTCATTATTCTTTCTTATTTCTTTTTCTATTTTTACTAATTTAATTGAATCTTTTATTTGCTTTATAAACTTGTGTTTCCGTTCTTTTTCTAATTCATTCATTTATATAATATTATTTTTTTACTGCAGCTAATTTTACTCTTATGATAAAGATTACACAGATGAGTATACCTTCTTGACTATTCTTATTTCTTTTTCTTATTTGTTTTATAAGCTTTCGTCCTTTTTTACCCATTTATATAATATTATTTTTTTACTGCAGCTAATTTTATTTTTACTGCAGCAAATTTTATTTTTACTGCTAGTAAATTATGATAAAAATTAAAGATTACACGGAACCAGAAGAATTTCCTGATCCTAAACAACATCCTTTGTTACCTAAACATCCATTTAGATTGCTTATAGTAGGATCTTCAGGTTCAGGTAAAACAAATTTACTGTTAAATTTGATTTATGATTTATTATTTTTTGATGCATTATATATATGTGCAAAAGACTTATACGAACCTAAATATTCTAAATTACAAGAAATATATACATTGTTTGAAGATATAGAAAGAGAAGATATTTTGAAATGTAAGAATATAAAGAATAAGAAAAGATTATTAGAATTATATGATAAATACAAAAAAAAAGTATTATTTTCTTCAGATCAAAATTTTATTACTGTAGATGATTTAAATCCTACATTAAAGAATTTAGTTATTTTTGATGATTGTGTGATTGAGAAAGATCAAAAAAACATCGAAGAATTATTTATCAGAGGTAGAAAGAAAAACGCATCCTTTATTTATTTATCTCAGTCATATTTTTTAACACCTATCAATATAAGAAGGAACTGTAATTACGATATATTTTTCACTCTACAACCAAAAGAAAATCAACAGATTATAAGAGAGATAGATGGTATATTAAGTACTGAAGAATTCAAACAAATATATAATAAAAGTGTTCAAGAAAAATACGATTTTTTTATGTTAGATTTAGTGAATCCAGAAATAAGATACAGGAAAAAATTTGATCCTATATAAATGGATGTATATTTAGAAAAAAGATTGTATGTTTACAGAAAGAGTAGAAATTTGTATCAAAAGATAAGTATTTCATTATCAGTAAGTAAGGTCATTCTAAGTGGAACGGGTTTATCAGCTATTGACTTTCTACCACTTGCTTTTTTAAGTTTATCAGTTGGTATAGTAGAAGCTATTGATCTTGCATTAAAAATTGCGGAAAGAAAGGAAGAATATAGACATTGATATAATTTTTATAAAGAACTCATTAATTCGTTTAAAGCTAAAAATATGACAGAAGAAGAAATTTATATGTGTGAAAAGGATTTCATAAAAAGTTTAAAATTTAATCCAGTTGAAAAATATGTAAAACAAATGCAATTGAATGGATATAAATTTATTCATTCTAAATAAATGGTTTGTAAAAAGAAAGGTGGTGATATTGTTGGATGGATACAAGATAAAATAAATATTCCAGAAATGCATTTACCAGGATATCAATATTGTGGTCCAAATACAAAATTAGAAAAAAGATTAAAAAGAGGTGATCCTGGAATAAATAGAGTTGATAAGTTATGTAAAAAACATGATATTGAATACAATAAAACAAAAGATACAAAACAGAGACATGTTGCTGATCAAGAATTAATAGATGATTTAAATGCTATACAAGATCCTAAATTTCAAGAAAGATTAGCTAGAGGAATTATTAAACCTATTATTAAAGCTAAAAAAACTTTTGGATTAGGTCTTTCTATATATTGTGTCAAGTGTAAAGATAAAACCCCAACTAAAAATTATCATAAAACTACTTCTAAAAATAATAAACCAGTTGGTAAAGGTATCTGTACTATTTGTGGAAGTAAAAAGAATACTTTTTTAGGAATTTAAAAGAGGTTTATTATAATCCAGAAACAGGTTATTGTGGTATTCAAGAATTGAAAAGAAAAACAGGGTTACCTAATGTTGAAGAATTTTTACATGAACAAGATGTATATACTAGATATAAACCTCTCATTCGTAAATTTAAAAGAAGAAGAGTTTATGTTCCAAACAGTAATAATCAATTTGACGCTGATTTGTTATTTATAAAAAATTATAGCAAATATAATGATGGAACTAATTATTTGTTAACGGTTATAGATGCTTTTAATAAATATGCTTGGGCTTTTCCTATAAAAAGAAAAACATCTGAAGAAGTAGTACAAGGTTTTAAACAAGTTTTTAAAGAAAGAATACCAAAATTCATTTTGACAGATGAAGGTACTGAATTTACAGGAAAACAGACACAAAAATTATTTAAAGATAATAATATACATTGGTTTACAACTAAAAATAAAGAAATAAAATCTGCAATAGCTGAGAGATTTAATAGAAGTATAAGAGAAAAAATTATAAAATATATGCATGCTAACAATACTAAAAGATATATTGATGTATTACCCAAATTACTTAAAAATTATAACAATTCATATCATAGATCAATAAAAATGACACCCGTTGAGGCTAGAGAAAATGAATCTCAAGTTTATAAAAATTTATATATTGGTATAGTAGAAGCCATAGATCTCACATTAAAAATAGCAGAAAGGAAAGAAGAATATAGACATTGTTATAAATTTTATAAAGAACTCATTAATTCGTTTAAAGCTAAGGATATAACAGAAGAAGAAATTTATATGTGTGAAAAGGATTTCATAAAAAGTTTAAAATTTAATCCAGTTGAAAAATACGTAAAACAAATGCAATTGAATGGATATAAATTTCTAAATAAATAAATGGTTTGTAAAAAAAAGAAAGGTGGTGATATTGTTGGATGGATACAAGATAAAATAAATCTTCCAGAAATGCATTTACCAGGATATCAATATTGTGGCCCAAATACAAAATTAGAAAAAAGATTAAAAAGAGGTGATCCTGGAATAAATAGAGTTGATAAAGCATGTAAGGAACATGATATTGATTACAATAAAACAAAAGATACAAAACTGAGACATGTTGCTGATCAAAAATTAATAGATAATTTAAATGCTATACAAGATCCAACATTTCAAGAAAGATTAGCTAGAGGAATTATTAAACCTATCATTAAAGTTAAAAAAACTTTTGGATTAGGTCTTTCTATATATTGTGTCAAGTGTAAAGATAAAACCCCAACTAAAAATTATCATAAAACTACTAAAAATAATAAACCAGTTGGTAAAGGTATCTGTACTATTTGTGGAAGTAAAAAGAATACTTTTTTAGGAATTTAAAAGAGGTCTATTATAATCCAGAAACAGGTTATTGTGGTATTCAAGAATTGAAAAGAAAAACAGGGTTACCTAATGTTGAAGAATTTTTACATGAACAAGATGTATATACTAGATATAAACCTCTCATTCGTAAATTTAAAAGAAGAAGAGTTTATGTTCCAAACAGTAATAATCAATTTGACGCTGATTTGTTATTTATAAAAAATTATAGCAAATATAATGATGGAACTAATTATTTGTTAACGGTTATAGATGCTTTTAATAAATATGCTTGGGCTTTTCTATAAAAAGAAAAACATCTGAAGAAGTAGTACAAGGTTTTAAACAAGTTTTTAAAGAAAGAATACCAAAATTCATTTTGACAGATGAAGGTACTGAATTTACAGGAAAACAGACACAAAAATTATTTAAAGATAATAATATACATTGGTTTACAACTAAAAATAAAGAAATAAAATCTGCAATAGCTGAGAGATTTAATAGAAGTATAAGAGAAAAAATTATAAAATATATGCATGCTAACAATACTAAAAGATATATTGATGTATTACCCAAATTACTTAAAAATTATAACAATTCATATCATAGTCAATAAAAATGACACCCGTTGAGGCTAGAGAAAATGAATCTCAAGTTTATAAAAATTTATATACTAAAAAGATCATAAAAAAACCTAAATTTAAGATAGGGGATAGTGTTAGAATATCTACAATTAAGAAAACATTCAGGAAAGTAGATGATTCTACATTTACTGAAGAGATTTTTATAGTTTCTGAAGTATTAAAAACAGATCCTATTACTTATCGATTAAAAGATTTAAACAGTAAAGAAATTGAAGGAACTTTTTATGAAAATGAAATGGTAAAATATAATAAAAAAGATGATGTATATAAAATTGAAAAAATCATAAAAAAGAAAGGAAATAAGTATTTTGTAAAATGGCTAGGATATCCAGATGAATTTAATAGTTGGACATCTGAATTAGTTTAAATTTTTCAAAACTTTTAAAATCAATTATGTTTACAGAGGGTGATTAAAAAAAAAGTCATATATAAATGAATGTTTTTGATGAAAAGGCGATTGATAATAAGCATAATTTAAAGACAAAATTAATCTATGATTCAGAAGAAGAAGAATATTTTTATGTTATCGATTACGAAAGTTTAAAACAAAGATATAATAGTAGAGTTTGTTATTTTAATCGATTAAGAAGGAGATATAATATTTCTCAAGAAGTTGAGGATATGTTTTTAAAATTTTTAGATTTTATGTATTATGAGAAATCAATTAACTATTACTATTTTATGAAAAAGATTTGTGATATTTTTAATATTGAAAATAATATAAAAGTCCAAAAAGTTAAAAAGAAATATGAAAAAATATGGAATGATTTCTTACAATCCTTTTATAAAAATGTTTCCTAATAAATGGAGGTTACAAAAAAGTGCATACACTGTTTGACTATGAAATCAGTAAATGAGTTTTACATATATCATAGAAATGGAAAAATTAATTTCCAAAGTCGTTGCAAATGTTGTGAATCCATAATTAAATATAAAAAAAATATATGTGAATGTGGAAAGCAATATACATATACACACAAAAAGAGACATTTGAGAAGTAATTATCACAGTAAGCATCTTCTAGAAAAAAATATTTCAAAAAATGTTTCCTAATAAATGGAGTTTACATTAAAGTCAAAGACTATTAATAAGCTTAGAAAAGTAGCAAAACAATTGAATATTAAACAACCTAAAGGTTGTAAGAAGGTTGATTTAATTAAATTATTAACTAAATATATCAGAAAAACAGGTGAATATAAACCCGTTTTAGTAGATTTATTAAATTTAGATATATCAAAATACGTAGAAAAAAAGAAGAAAATATTTATTAAAAAACCTGAAAAACGTAATAAAATTAAAAAAATTTTTGATTCATTTAATTTGAAATTTGATAATAAGGAATTTAAACCAAAAGAAGAAAAGAAGATTAAAACAGAAGTGAATCTTAAAAAATTATTTACTCCTGATCTTACAGAACAATTGAAACAATTTATTAATGAACCTAAAAATAGACGTAAACTTAATAATATATTTAATTATTTTGGTTTGAAATATAAAGATGGTGAATTGGTAAAAAAGAAAGAAAAGATAGTAGAAGAAGTTAATCTTGAAGATTTATTTAAATCTGATTATGAAATTGTTCAAATTAGTCAAAAATATATTAAAAAATATAACACATACAGATATATTTATAAAATTGTAGAAATCAATGAACTTAGACCTGAACAATATTATAACATCTTAAAGGATTTATTCAGAAAAGCTATTGGAAAAATAGAAGGAAAAGTAGATATTATAGTACACAATCCTATATTAAGTCAACCTTTTCATCCTAAAATGATGCCAACTAGAGAGGCCTATGATACCTATTTAGATGTTTTAACACATAAAATTGAATACAAAGAATTAGATATTAAAGAATGTACATTCAATTTTCATGTCATAGAATTACCACACGGTGGAAAACATCTAAAAATTCTCAAAGATGATGATATCATAAACAAAAAGAGTATTTGTCAAATTAAAAATAACGATAATATATGTTTAGCTAGATCTATTGTAGTTGCTCTATCTATTCAAAATCCTGAACTTTTATGTAAAAAATTAAATCATGAAACATTAACTAAAAATGACATTCTATATATTAAAAAAGGTAGAATATTACAAAAAAAGTTAGCTGAAAAATTACATGAAATGTGTGAAATACCATTAGAAATATGTAATTTAGAGCATGTTAAAATATTTGAAGAATACTTAAATATTCAAATTACTATATTTTGTAGAGAAAATTTTAATGAAAGAATATACAATGGCACTTATAAAACTACTTGTATTTACATTTTAAAAAATAGAAATCACTTTGATGTGATTACATCTGTTACAGGATTTTTAGGAAAAAACAATTATTGTGATTACTGTAAGGTGAGTTATAAAAGAAGCGATCAGCATAAATGTTTATTAAAATGTGATAGATGTTTTATAAAAGATAGTAATTGTGAAGGAGATGATATCCAGTGTAATGAATGTTTTCGAAGTTTTATAGGTGAAAACTGTTTTGAAAATCATAAATTGTCTATTTGTGAAAGACTATGGAAATGTTTAAAATGTAAGAGAAATATTAACAGAAATAAAAGAACACCTGAAGATCATAAATGTGGAGAGAGAGAGTGTAAAAATTGTAGACAATTGGTCTCAAAAAATCATAGGTGTTATATGAAAACAAAAAAAGCTAAGGGTAGGACATGTATAAATATTTGTTCAACTGGAGAATGGTGTAATATATGTCAAAAACATAGATTTCCTGAAAATTATATGTATGGTAGTATATGTGAAAACAAATGTAGTAACGATAGAAAATGTAATGCATGTAAATATTCAGGATTTACACAAAAATATATGTTTTTTTATGTTGAAACGAATCAAGAAACAGGAAACCATGAAGTTAATTTAATTATAAATCAAGAATTTAAAGAAGAAAACATATTTAAGAATGAAAACGACTATTGTAAGTGGTTATTTGATAAGAAACATGTAGATTATACCCTATTAGCTCATTATGGAAAAGGATTTGACTTTCAATTTATATCTAAATACTGCTTTAAAAATAAAATTAAAGTTTTTACAATCTATCAAGGAAATAAACTCATTTATATGCATGCAAACGAATATAATATAAGATTTATAGATTCTATAAATTTTACATTGATTCCATTAAGAAAATTCCCTAAAACGTTTGGATTAACAGAATTAGCAAAAGGATATTTTCCTCATTTGTTTAACACTATTAAAAATCAAAATTATGTTGGAAAATATCCAGATAAATATTATTATGGTTATAATACTATGACTTTAGAAGATAGAGAATTGTTTAATAAATGGTACATATCTGTAAAAAATGAAATCTTTGATTTTCGAAAAGAAATTATAAAATACTGTAGGTCTGATGTAGATATTTTAAGAAAAGGTTGTTTGGAATTAAGAAGATTATTTTTAGAAATAGCTAATATTGATCCTTTTAAATATGTTACTTTAGCGGGTGTTTGTATGGCTATATATAGAGATAAATTCGTACCTGAGGGTACAATAGCTATAGATGAAGAGATCATCAAACAAGATCAATACAGTAAAAAATCTATTGCTTGGTTAGATTATTTATCTCAAAAACATAAAATAAATATACAGCATGCTTTAAATGGAAGAGAGAAAAAAATAAAAATAGACAATAAAACTTATGAAGTAGATGGTTTTTACGATAATACAGTATATCAATTTCAAGGTTGTCATTGGCATGGATGTAATAGTTGTTACAGAAAATCTACTTTAAATAAACAAAATCAAATATGTATGGCTGATTTATATGAAAAAACAAAAAAGATAAATAATAAGATAAAAGACGCTGGATATGAGTTAATTGAAATATGGGAATGTGATTTTGATAAAGATAAAGAAATTAAAAAATATATGAAAAAAGAATGGAAAAGAGATTTTATAGAACCCTTAAATCCTAGAGATGCCTTCTATGGTGGTAGATGTGAACCAACCAAATTAAAATATGAAATGAAAAATAAAGAGAAAGGTCGATATATTGATGTATGTTCACTCTATCCGACTGTAAATTATTTTGATTATTATCCAATTGGACATCCTAAAAAGATCTATAATCCTGAAAAATATGATGAGAATTGGTTTGGGATGATACAGTGTAAAGTACTTTCTCCTAGAAAATTATATCATCCTGTATTACCTTATAAAGAAGAAAAATTGATATTTAGTTTATGTAAATCATGTTCAAAAACATTTAAATGCTGTCATTATGAAAAGAAAAAATGTAAAAAGTGTTATGAAATAAGAAATAAATTATGTAATCATACAGATGATGAAAGAAGTTTTATAGGTACTTGGACTACGGATGAAGTCAATTTAGCTATAGAAAAAGGATATAAAATTTCAAATATATATGAAGTTTGGCATTTTGAAAAGAAAACAGATAAACTATTCAAAGAGTATGTCAAAATGTTTTTAAAAATTAAATTAGAAACAGATGATAAATTACCAAAAGACATTAATAATTATAAAAAGATTGTCAAAGAAAAATTAGATATTGAATTAGATGAAATAAAAGAAAATCCAGGTATGAGATTTATAGCCAAAATCTGTTTAAACTCCTTATGGGGTAAGTTTGGACAAAGAAATAATATGAAACAAACTGAATATGTAATAGAGTTGGAAGATTTTTATAGAATTATATTGAATGATGAAATTAAAGATTTGAATATGATATTTTTAAATGATGATTGTGTACAAATGGATTATAAGATGAGAGATGAGTATACCGAGAATAATTTTAATACGAATATTTATATAGCAGTTTTTACAACTAGTTCTGCTAGAATAAGATTATATAAAATGCTTGATAAACTAGGAGATAAAGTAATGTATTATGATACAGATAGTATCGTTTATATTGATGATGGTACTAATAAAGTAAAAACAGGTTGTATGTTAGGAGAATGGACAGATGAATTAGGTGAAGATAATTATATGACTACATGGATTTCTGGAGCCAGCAAAGATTATGGTTACATTCTTAATGATGGATCTGTAAAAGGAAAAGTAAAAGGATTTAAGATGAGTTACGAGAGTGAAACTAAGCTTAGTTTCGATGAAAGAATGAAAATAATAACAGGTGAAACTGAATATATAGATGTAGAAATAAATCAGTTTCAAATACAAAAAGATAAAAATATTAAAGTGCATAAAACGAATAAAAGATACATGTTTGGATATGATAAAAGAAGAATTTTAAATAATTTTGATACTGTACCATTTGGTTATTAAAAAATGTTTACTAATAAATGGATGAGTGTTTAGGTGATATTCGAGCTTTAAATTTTACAAATTCTGAAGAAATTTACTATTTGACTTATCTTTGTAAAGAATTGTATGATTTGTATATAAAATATGATCATACTAAAAAACTATTATCAGAAAGTTTTCAAAGGTTGACTGAATTAATTGAAAAAGAAGAAAATGAAGATATTAAATTGAATGGATTAGGAGTTTTATATGTTATTTCAAAGATTTTATTCTATTGGTCATAAAAGAGGAGATTATGAAGAATGGATAAATTTATATTTATAAAAAAATACGGACGAGGTGTGATGTCACTGGACGGTTGGACGAGGTGGCCTTAGGTAATACTACACTAAGGTCATCACCGCGTCCGAACCATATATAGCTATCAAGACATCCTGTTTGAACTAATCTATTTCCTGCCGCTTCCTACGAATAAACATTGAAAACTTTCTGATGAAACAATATATAAAATCAATAAAGGAAGATATATATTTAAGTATTCAAGTATGATTGATGATAAATATGAATATGAATTAGAGAAAGCTTAATCACTCAGGAATAGAAAATTTAATAAATTTAGAATACTATCAAGATGATAATTTTATGATCTATCTGTTCATAAATATCTCTATAAAACACGTCCGTAATTTACGGGCGCGTTTCGTCATCAATAAGTTCCAATATATTTTGAGTCACTTGATGGAAAAGAACTGAAGATCTTATTTTGAGATCTCTTTTATTTTATTTAGAGGACTTCCATTCATTTGGAAGTCCTCTTTTTTCACGCATTTATCTAAACTTGACTTTCATATCCATATGGGGGGACTAACGGTCCCCTCATAAATATGTACTCTCAAGATGCCCCATAATGGGGCAGGCTATCTTTGATACCTTTTATATTATGCCTATAGATGGTAGCACTAGTAAATGATCAAAGATTTGGTCTCAATAATATTCATATAACTCATTTTTTAAGTTAAAATACATGAAATTTTAGAGTCTTAAAACTCTCTTGATTTTTGATTTTTAAAAAAATACGCATTTTTAAATGATTTTATGTATTTTTAAATGATTTTATACATGCTTGGTCTCAGAGGTTGTCCTGAATCTTTGAAAATGTATAGGAATTTGTAGTATATGGGGCAGACTCTGGGTGTCCCAGAGTCTGCCCCATATACTACTGTGATTTATGACAAAATGGTCGTCTTGTCAGTTTTAGGACCTCTGAAAGGAGGAGGAGGTCGACGATCGAATTGGGGGATGTAGTAGAGCGGATTTCGTTTTTCAATATAGTCACTATAGAAAAGTGATGTAATATTTTAACCAATGGGGGTTGTACATAGAATATGTAATACAGGAATTATAAATCTATGAACTTGAGTTCTCCTGATTATTTATTCAACTAAAATCACTATCATAACCAATTTATCACAAAATGGTCGTGTAATCAAGTTGTGTCTTAGGCATATAGAGCGGGTATTCGTTTTTCAATATAGTCACTATAGAAACGTAATGTAATACTTTAGCCAATGGGGTGTATATGTTGTTGTTGAAACCCAGACCGTCCGACCTACCAGAAAGGTGTAAGGTAACTGTTTGGACGGTCGGGAAGTGTCACCCAATTTAGACCGGAACCCAGTGGGGGAGGCATCCACAGGGACCGTACCCTCCTTCCCCTACCACCAACCTCTCGGAAGGACTTTCGGACCCACATGTTTAACGTGATCGTACTCCGCATGAACACGGCGGCAGTTTTGGCAGTGGCTGGAATCGAACCCGGGCCTACCGAGTGCAACTCCAGCGCGCTAACCAATGGGCTACCGCGCCCCTTGGGTGTATATGTAGAATATTTTAGTTTACGCATTATATGACTGTGAAAGTGTATACTCTGATTATTTCTTCAACTATAAATACTATCATAAAAGGTTGTTAATACTATCATTAACACTAGAACGCCGGATATTTTAAACTACCTTGAACGACGGGCAGCTTGATTTGTTCTCTTATTATAAAACCTAGAATAATTTTCTTCTGTGTTTTCAATAACTTTAAGAAAATAAGAAAAGTCATAAAATTTCAATGGGCTGGGATTAGCCGTTTTGGAGGAATCTTTTATTAAAGCAGTTAGGCTGTCAAAATGACCGCTTCCGTCGTTCTAGTGTTAACAAAAATGTGTAGTCAGTTTAAATCATAAACGTAACCAGGATCTCGGAAGGGCCTCCTGCACTATGCACTCTATATACCCCTCCCACTCATTGGCTAAAACATGACATTATTTTTCTATTGTGGTCATATTAGAAAACGAAATTTCGCTCTGTAATTTTCTCCATTCGATCTTCAAGCTCCTTCTTTACGAGATCATGGCTATGCTAATTGCGAAACTGACAACACAATCATTTTGTGATAAACCGTATAGTATTTTTAGTTGAAAAATTAACCAGAGTACACAAACGTTCATAGTCTTAAAATTACCCCCCCCCCCCCCCCATTCAATTGGCCCATCTTTGCCGATATCTGGCAATTTCTAAAGCGTAAACTAATTACACGAGATCTCTAACGGGTAAACCGAGAACTCTCTCTGTTACCCCCCCCCCCCATTCAATTAGTTCATCCCACAGAATACTATGTTAGTTTTTATAGTTCATTCCTTCCTATATATTGGCAACACCTAAGGCGTAAACTAACTAGACAGATATTTTATGATAAATCCCTTATGATAGTATTTTTTGTTAAGAAATAATCATAGTATACAAGTTCATATATAATTCGTTTACTAAAATATTCTATACATTCCAAACGCAAACCCGCATTATTACCTCCACCATTTGATCGTTTAGCTCCTTCCTAGATCTTGGCAACGCCTAAAGTATAAACTGTTTACAAGACCATTTTGTGAAAAATTGCTTATGATAGCTTTTATAGTTGAAGAAATAATCTGATACAACTTATTCATAGTTATAGCTTGGATCTTAGCCACACGTACGATCAGGACGCATAAATTATTGTTACTCTTCATTTTACTCCCCGGGGACCAGTGAATATTTATCAAAAGTTATTGTGAGTTTATAAAAGCGAAAAACGTGTTATTATTCTTGTGCTCATATATTTGGTATATTAGCAATCTGAGTCGGTTCCTTGGCGTGGCCGGGGGGGGGGGGAGGGGGCTTCCCTTTTTGGGGCGAGATCTGACTCCGAAGAAAAATTTTCCATCAGTGATCATAAATCGTTCCATTTCTTTGTAAATAAAAACTTTTATTTACTCTTTTGTATTTGTGATAACCATATTAGGGTAGTAAATGGCAGGTGAAGATGAAATAAATGACGACCATATCCATCAAGAGTCAGTTATTATAGATGTTGAGGTGGATTACAATGATTATGTAAAGTAATGATTATGTAAGCTTTAACTGCCCAAGAAAACATCATAGCTTGTATTGTTTCACAAAAAGTGAATGTGGGCCCTCAGGTAAAAATTATAGAAGAATTGAGTAATCTTCTCAAAATTATCATTGAACAACAGAAAATTATTTCTGCAGAAAAAGCTAAGAAAATTGATAGAGGTAGAAGAGTGGTACCAACTTATGCTCAAAAACTAGCGGAAGGCGAAAGGCAAGATAAAAGAGCGAGATCTAGGAGTAGACCTCCAGCTCATGTAGTAACAGTAATACCGAAAACTGTTAAGACTTCGGAAAATACAAAACAGGAAGTACAAAACTTGATTGTAAAAGGCGTCAAGAAAATCAGTAGAGGTGGAATACTGATAGAAACAAGTACCAACGAAGATATTGATAAACTTATAAAAGAGTTTGCCGAAAGTGATCAGTTGAAAGGTAATTTCACAATTGAAAACCTAAAATGAAATCTCCACAATTGTTATATAACGTTGACCCAGAATACAACAAAAAAACTTTAAAGCAGGATATATTGAATCAAAATGAAGAAATTTCGGACACAGCTGAAATTGAAATTAAATATAATTTCAAGGGCAGAAGAGGGAACAATTGGATAATATCATTTGATCCAGTTACCTTTAAAACCTTATTAAATAAAAGAAAGATCGACCTTCGTTGGAGCCGAATTGATATAAGGGAATATATAAGAGCTACTATTTGCTATAAGATTTGGCCATATTGGCAAATTTTGTAGAAGCGACGAAGCTTGCAAAACTTGTGGGGATTTGTCACATAAAACCATAAATTGTGATAAAACTACAAGGTGTACAAATTGCAATAAATATAATGTTAAGTACGGATCAAAATTTAATATGGAACATAGCTGTTTGGACAAGGTCTAATTTATAATTGAAATTTGTTGCGTCCAAGATCGACTATGGCGAATAATTTCCTTTTTGGTGTTCTCATTTGTGTTATTAAGTTGTTCTTGATTGGTTTGTAAAAGTAATGTTATGTTGTATATATAGTATGTTGTATATACTTTGTTTTATCTCAGAAGTTTTGAGATTTTTGTAAATATAATATGTTTATTTAAACAGTGAAAATATAGAGTGCATGTATATTGGATCTTGCAAATAGGAATTAGATGTTAGAAGTGGTAAATTTGTGATCTTATATCTTGTGTTGAATTTTAAATTGATATTATGCCTTTTATGAATGTATTGATATTAAGTCATTCCATGTCAAATCACCCAGAGGTGGTTGCTTGACCATTTTGTTATTTTTTTATATTTTCACCATAGGTGGTCTTGCTGGTGACCTGCTCAAAAATATATTTTTTTTATTTGCTGCCATCTTGGATTTATGCTCATTTTTCGTTACTACGGGAAGCAAAAACGAGCGTTTACAAGGGTTTTGAAAAAAAGTTGCTGTGTGATTTTTATTACAGATAGAATATTCTAGTTTTCACTGCCTTAAAGTAGAGATTCTGGCCTTTCAGAAAATGTATATATATGTAAGATAAGATTTTGGTAACTGGGACTTTAATGGGCTTAAATATAGCCATCGTAACTAGAAATTTTGCCAATTTTAAAGGTCTGTAAAATCAAAAAGGCTTGAAACCACAAGATGGAATTTTTTTTTCAAGAACTATGAGTGGTAGGCTATTCAGCCATGGTGAAACAAATCTGGGGTGGTAAGCCTTTCTGTCCGATTTTTAGTTTCGAAAACGGAAAATTTCCAAAATTTGTGAATTTCAAGGTCAAATATCTCAAAAGGGGGACCTGCCAAAAATAAGAAAATTTGTCCATGGATACGCCTACTACTTAATAAAACCTGTGAATTTCATTTTGGGGGTTCACACTGATGTTCATTTTACAGGCTGTCAAATATCGCTAAAATGACATCTATTGAAATCTCTAAAATGACATTAATTTAAAATTGGGTGATTTCACATGGAATGACCCTATTATGTTCTTGCAAATTAAATTGAAGATTGTTACTTCTCTCTTGCCCAGCTTGCTGTGGCCCTTGTAGAAGCGAACTGCTCCATTTTCTGTTGGCAATAAAATTGTTGTGGCAAGTTAGAGGATGACCCTCTTCAAATCGCAGCTTTGACTTCGCAGTTTTTGGTTTTCGTGTTGGCATGAACGATTAGTGGGTAGTGACTATTGGAGTCCTTTTGTGCTGCAGTCATCCCACTGGGTCACCTTGCGACTCTGGCGGCTTGGCGAGTGTGTGTGCAGAGTGTCTCAGTTGCACTGCCGCAGCGATAGTCTTTTTTTCCGTATACCTTCGGTTTGGGCGCAGTTTCTTTTAAAGTTACTCTTCATTTTACTCGACACTGGCCATATCGTAAATTGCAACATAAAAATCAGCTATACTAAAATAATAAAATAATGAGGACACCGATTTAAATATAAAACAATAACAAATTTATTTACAAGATTGAAATAATAAAAAATCTGATGTGGGCAGCACATGACTTTCCCTGAAGACTCAAATTCATTTTTTTAATTTCTTTAATAATTCATTAAATTGAGTTTAATTGCACAAAATAACACTAAATTTGTATTTTTAATTCAATTTCTGTTTTTATTTGGTAATTAGACATTTTTCTAAAAGTGGCATAACTAAATGCGAAAAATCTCAAATATCTCGAGAATAGTTAGCCGTAGAGTAATAGAGTTGTTCTTATTATTTTCCTCATCAAAAATTACGTATAAAACAAGCATTTAATTGATATATTTGAACATGCGTAGCTTTTTTTTAGATTTTACGATTTTTGAGGGCCATTTCGTAAAAAAAGGCCGGTTGTTCTTTTCCGAATAATACCAAAATCTAATCAGCTCCAGAATATCATCCAAGTAGCTTATCTATCAAATTTCGTGAAATTTGGTTAATTAGTATTTTAGTTACAGTGGATACATGACATTTTTGCAGGCCATTTCATAAAAAAAGGCAGGTTGTTCTTTTCCGATTAATACCAAAATCTAATCAGCACCAGAGTATCGTACAAGTAACTTATCTATCAAATGTTGGGAAATTTGGTCAATTAGTATTTTAGCTAGAGTGGATACATGAAATTTTTACGGGCCATTTCGCAAAAAAAGGCGTGTTCTGTTTTCACGAATCGTACCAAAAACTAATCAGCACCAGGGTTATACCTAAGTGACTTACCTACCAAATTTTACGAAATTCGGTTCATAAGTTTTTGAGTTAGAGTAGATACATACATTGCACAGACAGACACACAGACAGATACACAGACAGACACACACACAGACGTCACGCTAAAAATAGTTTTTTTCGTATTCTAGATGTCTCGAAACGTGTAGATCCGTCGAAAACTCGAGTTGTGATTTTCGGCATGATTCCAATACTTTCCCTATACATTGCCATGTATTGCAGGGAAAGTAAAAATACCATTTAACACCCTAACTTAAAATGAAACACACAATGAAATTTCATAATACAACTTTCCTTAACAAGGGCATATTCATAGAGGGGGTCCGGACCCCCCTCCTGAAATGAAAGTTACAACATATGCATTGCCAACATTTTTTAGCGTTTCTGACATGTGTTTTTCTCAAAAAAAAATTTTTTTTTCAATCTTTCCCTAGTTTTACTTGCGTAATCATAGATTTTTTAATATTCTTTTTCATTATACCTGTGCATTTTTGCAGTATGGCCTTTGACTGTGCTGTGGCATACAACAATAAGTTCTAGAGACGCCACAAATTATATTTGAATCATTCATGACTGTATTTTCGATAAGTTAAATAAAAAAAAATGCGCATTTCCTAACACCATTTCCTTGCCAAGCTATTTAAAAAATTGACCACTAAATGGCAAGCATCGGGTTAGAATCGTAATTGTAATATTACTTCAAAATCGCATCATCCCTGTGCTCTCGTGTTTTCTCGTTCAATTGTGATCCAGTATCAATTTAGTATTCGACAATCGTGTAAATGTAATAAGCTTATATATTCGCATATGATTTTCCCTAATATATACAAACTTATTAAAATTTTGTGCACTTTACCAGTTTCCACTGCAAGTGTTGAACTATCGTGTTCAACCATGAAAAGAGTCAAAACATTCCTTCGTAATAGAACTGGTCATGAGAGGTTGACAAATTTAGCATTACTTTCAGTGCATTGAAGCATGAGTATAAATGCAGACGAAGTTTTGAACAAGATGACTTTAACCAGTTGAGCGGCTATGACGAGATAACTCGTGTGAAAAATTGTCATCGTTCGCCGGCCGGAGACGAGTTAACTCGTCGACACATTCTGTGAGACCACCAGCTTCGACAGCCCCTTCAAAGGGGCAGACTAGCTTTCTTACAATACAACAGTTTCATTGCCCCAAATGTCGGAAAGAAAAGAGGATGTTCTGGGAATCTGATTTATGGCCGGTCATTGTAAGGACCGAGACGCAAAGATCGCTTATCTTGCCTGCTCCCCACCAACAAAGCTCGGACATCTTTCTCAACGTTTCGTTTTCATGCCTATCGTTCGATTTCACGAGCAGCAATTGCTCGGAAAATAATTCTTTGAGATTGGTATTCATTCGGTTATATATTGCAGATTATTGCATTTTTTAAGTGACGGTCACAAAAACAACGTATTTTTTCTTAATTGCCCTCTTAAATCCTCTAATCAACAGCTTAATTATTTCTTAGAAAAATAATTTGCAGTTGGTAAAAAAAGCAGTCCAATCTTAGGTAAAACATATTGGAATCTACTACCTTATACTATTTATTTTAACAGCATACTAACAAATTTTTATAGTGTATTATAACGTCTATTTATAGTATACTATAATAATAGACATTTTCACATTTAATAGCTAGCTTTCGCGACATGTTTGAAATTGGATTCTTAAATTATAAAAGTTAAATTTTTTAAATCATAAATTACTTATCAGATATTTTAATAATACAAATAAACTAACATATATTGTGAAAAATCATTCAAGTTAACATTTTCATACATTTTATATATTGGGATATAAAATGGGGATATAAATTGGGATATAATTATTACAGATATTTGTCAGATTCCTGGTTTCATCTGATCAGTTTATTTTATTAACAATTCATAATAGTTTTCTACAATTGATTTAATTTAGCTGTATTAATATAAACTCTTTCAATACGATTTACAAAATTATAAATTTCCCTCCAGGACTAGGCAGTTAGTTCTTAGTATGGGAGGGACATCATCATTGTTTTTAAAGAAAATGCTATGGTAATTTTAAAAGTTCAATAATTGCACAGCTAAAAGTTCTTTAGTTTTAATTTTTCACATAATGTATATACACTTAAAATTTCATAGAGGTATTATTTCTTGAGTTATTGTGACTACATCCGACAAGCGTATGATCACACTCGACATGCACATATATACTTACAGACATTTTTTCAAAAGTATTCAAAATACTTTCAAGGAATTTAAACTTGTTTATCCGACAAAAACCAAATTACTTTATAATAACAATACTTTTTCTTTACAGTAGCATAAGAATGTAAAAATATGTACAATAATATATATTATTTTCCAGGAAAAATTGGAATTTTAAGTTTTAACACAATAAAAGAAATGAATGTTTTAAATGTATATTTCTTCTTGTTAATGAACGTTTTTGGAATATAAAGAGTAATATGTTATTCCTCGTATCACTGCAGCTATACAAGTTTTAAAACTATTTTTAATAAATATATGAAACACATATTTCAAATATTTTTGTTTGGAGTCACACCTTTTAAAATTGAAAACTTCAATCAATTAAAAACGAACACTTTATTTCACCATTTTAAAATATTTGACATGTTTATCTCACACATAACGTCATTTAAAGAAATACATTTATCAAACCAATTGGTATTATATGTATTTCATGATGAATTTTCAAGGAAATAGTAATTTTTTGTATTCTAATATTCTTAGCTAAACTCATTTTTTACATTGTCTGGATTACAAAATTGTAAAAAATACAAAGTAAGTTTAGGGGGATCGCACTCAAATAAATCCATCAGTAAACTTTTAGGAAATGAAGGGTACAAAAAAAACTTATCCTATGCAACACGGAGCTGTTGGCAGTCTGTGTAATCGCAACTTTCCCTGCTATTTCTTTTCATTATCCACTTTCTCAGGAACAACAATACAAATCTTGAACAATAAGTTAAAAGGGGGCATTTGTACGCTTCATGAAAGACTCTCTCCTCTCATTGTCAACAGATTTCCCAACACCAAGAGCCCCTGGCAATCGCCAGGGAGGGATGGAGTTTCAAGGAGCTAGTCATCTATGACAGTGGATTGCATTCTTCTGGTTGATACGACCCCACTAAAGTATTTTTCTATTTAGGAGAACCCCATGCAATCATATAAAATTATACTTAAATATTCATTTTTATAATGGCGTTTATTTCACAGTCAACAACATATATTTTTGAATCCACCGAAGGACTGGCAGATCAAATGAATTCTACTTGCTATTTTAGCAAAAAATTTCAAATAAGAGCTCCCCCCCCCCCCCCTTCAAATCTTCGCGACTTTCAATCACATTTGAGGAGGCGAATACAGTACTCAAAATGTTCGACAGTCCTAATGGGAAATTTCAGGTTAAATTTATATAATAAAACAAAAGTAAACCCCGCGGTTTTTTTTTTCTTTTTTGTATTCACTCGGTCATCCCTAGAAAATTTCAACGACCTTTTTATAAACCTTCTCGCCTACAAATGGGTCGTGACCTAAGGTTTGTACACCACTGATCTATGAAACACTCATTATCAACTTTTTTCATTAATATATTGTATCAGCATATATATCAGCATTAATATATTATATCAGCATTAATATATTATATCAGCATATTCCATTAATGTATTACATTATTTATTGTATCAGTACGGGAGAACTCACATCTTTCCTTTTTGTGCGAATTATTATAAAATTTTAAAGAAAGACCCCCAAATATTAAAAGTTCACCGCAAATTTATTTATATTAGATACAAGCAGTATATCCGTTCTTCGTACGGAATACACATTATAAAGAAACTTAAAATTCACAGTCATGAGCAAATTCCTATAATATTTCAAATGGCATTGTTATTCAAAACATTATATTAAAATGTTTAAATTAATTTTCCTGAAAATAAGTTTAAGAATATCTGTGCTCGCTTTACAAAATTATCTTCACAGACAGGTCTGAAGAATAAAGCATCCTGGTCCCGTTTTTTTTTTTACAAATTTACAGAAACTATGAAATTGGATCAATATATGCCAAAATGAAAACGCCAAAATTGTATGGGAATACATACCCGTACTACTTGTATTCTCGTAGAAGATATACCCGTGTATTAGTAGTAAATTAAGCGCACTACAATATATGAGTTTCAAAATATTTACTGAAATAAAACAGTTGGCGTAATAACTTGAAAATAAAAATAATACCCAAAATCTTTAAACCTAAATGGATCAATTGATTCCAATACTCGTATATGCCAAAATGAAAGCGCTGAAATAGTAGAAGATATACCCGTACTACTTATAAACTCGTAGATTAGAAAATGTACCCGTGTATTAACGGATAACGTTGCACTTCAACAATTTATTTGAATTGAATAAAAAAAAATCGAAACCCAAGAAATGTATATGATTACAGAGCAGGCCATAATTTTCTTGCCTATAGTCACTTTCTCAGAAGACACTAAAAATATTCGTTCTTAAAGATAATTATCCTTTGAAACTTCCTAAATAATGTACACATGGAAACATAATGACACGAGTTACAAGGATTTTTCTTTTAATCTCCATCTTTATATCAAAGTATATGTAAAAGTGAGCCTACCGAAAAAACTTTGTCGCAAATGCATTATATTTGTGAAAACAGTTTTTGCATGTAATATTTTATTAACCTGAAAAGGCGGCAACAATAACGTCATTTAAACATGTACGTTTTTTCATTGCAATATGTTTTAAATTATGGGGGTTCGCCATGGATACTATATTCTTGCTGGCTGAAAGCCCTATATTTACTAAGCATAGACAATATTATATAGGATCGCGCTCTCACTTCAAATAACATTATTTATGGACAAAGTTAATTCTACTCTAGTCAGCATGGAATAGTCAATATTTGCAAAAGCAGTAGGAAGACTTGGTATGTTTCATAATTTTATGTTTACCATATTCAATCCAACCATGCAGTCAGCTTCACTCCGGTTACGTGGAACATTAACACCGCAACAAACGGCTACTAAAGTATGTAAAATTATGTAAAAGCACACATAATTAAGAAACATAGTACATTTTTTGCTGAAATTGCAGTTATCGAATATTAACTGTTGACGACCACATAAATGTGAAAACGATCCATGGACATGGATAATGTAGTTTGCAATGGACACACGATGATCATTTTAAGAGCGTTTCTCTGTAGGCAGTAATATTAAAAAAAATCTGATGTGGGCAACACATGACTTTCCTTATATAATGCAATGAATTTACTACTTTTGCAGTTGAAAAAAACTGTTATTCTTATAGTAGATTCTTATATTCTTTCCAATATATTGAATTTTCTTCAATTAGTCGTCATTTTCATTGATTTAGCATCATTTTTATCCATTTAGCGAGATTTTTGTTAATTTGGCAACAATTTAAAATGTCGCCAAGTTGGTGACATTCCGCCAAATTCTTCGCCAAAATCTCGCCAAGCGTTATGGACAGAGAAATAAGTTATGCTTACAGCAGACTATTGGCGTTCAAATACAAAAGTATTACTCAAAGCATTTTTTTTTCATGAATGGAACGAGCTAGTTCCACGAGAATGATGTCACCAAATTTATCGCATGGTATTACATATGAAAAGTGAACATGTTTTTCAGTAGAGAATATTTTTTTTTATTTTATGACTTTTTGATAATTTTTTTGAAAAATGTGCAATATCTCAAGAACGGTTGATGTTAGCATTCTAAAATTTATGTCAATCGTTTTCTACTGAAAAATTACATCAGAAATGTCTATTTGCGTAACTTTATTAGCAGTTTTGATTTTTTGACGATTTTTTCAAAATTTCACTCGAAAATTTAGGGGGGTTCTGAACTTTCGATTGTGTATAAAAACAATAGGCTTCCAGGGTTTATGGATTGTGATTTTTGTACCAAATTTCTTTCGAATCGGTTCATTCGTTCGTCAGTAATCGTCTCCACAGGCTCACTGACACTCACACACATACTTTCACACACACACACAGAGACATCACATCAAAAATGTTTTATTCGTGATCAGGGATTCTTGAAACGTGCTCTCCCGTCGAAAACTCGAATTCGAATTTTCGATCCCGTCACAATACTTTCCTTATACATTATGTAGATAAGGAAAGTAAAAAGATGTTTGAAAAATAAGAGTTAAACATGTCTTACAAACAAGCATCTCGCATGCAACTTCGCAACAGAATACGAATGGGACTTATTTTAGAACACTAGAATGGATCCTCCTTAAGATATTGCATAATTTTCAAATAAATTTATATAAAATATGAAATTATAAATATGTTTAAATTAGTGAGCATCGCCAACATTTTCATCCAGTTAGCACATTCATTTGTAAGAAAACAGACACAAACAAAAATTTTCTCACTGCAAACATTAACTTTTTAACACGATTATCTTTTTCTAGAAAATTGATAATTAAGGAATATTTGTTGGAATTATGCAATTTTAAACAGTATGAATTCGTAATAAAAATAATTTATGAATGTTTGTTATTTTATAATTTATGAAGTTTACTCTGCCGCACATTAACATTGCCATTTTACGTCTGATATACAGAATATGCAAAAGAAAGTAATTTAATCCCGTAGCTTGATGGCTTCCTTCTAAGAAATCAACAGTTTTTAAAAGATTCTGTTTAAGTATATAGAGAATGTATAAAATATTCTCTAAACCCCGATAAATGATAATCAAAGTTATATCAAAATTGATTTGCAAAATAAATTTATATATTTTCTTTGCATGCTTTACGACAAGAAAGAGGAAAATGAAGCAAAATGTTGTTTCAACATTTTATTAATCAAAATACATTTATCATGTAATTTAAACTTCAAATAGCGTTTGTTAAAAAAATAAGGAGAAAACGACTATTAAAAAATTAGCTATACACTTGAAAGAGATTATAAAAAAAGAACGCTATTTTGGCCAAAAAAGATCCATCCAATTCTTATTTTGTAACTCATTTGTTTTTCTGTAACAATTCTATTTTTCCCTTTCTGAGGGGATCATGTCACGTGGTGCAAGCAAAGTGGGGTCGCTCGTCATTCCGTCACCTCCGAGACGGCTATTCAGACACCTGCAGAGCAAGCTAATGATCAATTAAGTTGTTGACAGTTTTCAGAGGGGGAACGGGAATGCTGAGTTGGAAAAACAACATTTACGATGCCTCTCGGCCCTCAGTTTAGCTACAGACCTGCTTTTTGAAAGGGAACAAAACTTGGTCAGTGAGACAGAGTTTTCTCGGCCGGTCAAGTGGTTAAGGGTGAGCGTCAGTAAATTTTCTGTCCTATCCGCGCTTTGCTAACTTTCGCGGCACACATATTTCGCCGAAATTCTGCTCAAACATTTGCGAAATATTTTCTGAAAGATAAAATGCAATGCTTAGATTACATTAAAACTAAATTTAATACCCAATAAAACATAGAATATATGTTTTATTTTAATTTAAAATATTTTTGGTGCTGCCATCTGTTGTCGTAATATTAAAATATCTATGATTACACATATTTCGCCGAAATTCTGCTCAAACATTTGCGAAATATTTTCTGAAAGATAAAATGCAATGCTTAGATTACATTAAAACTAAATTTAATACCCAATAAAACATAGAATATATGTTTTATTTTAATTTAAAATATTTTTGGTGCTGCCATCTGTTGTCGTAATTTAATTCATACCGACTATTTTTATTTTTTAATGAACATTTTTAAATGTCTAATACGCTATTAAATACAACAACAGATCATATATAATGCCATAATCATGGAAACGTAATTGAACTTGGACTTGAAGACAAAACTGCAGTCCTCAGTGATGTACATTCAGATCCCTTATCAAATTTATAGAATGATAAATTACCTTTCTGTGATTGTGGCATTATTATATATGATCTGTTGTTGTATTTAACACTGCATTAGAAGGAATAGATATTTAAAAATGTTCATTAAAAAATAAAAATAATCGGTATGAATTAAATTACGACAACAGATGGCAGCACCAAAAATATTTTCGATTAAAATAAAAAATATAATCTATGTTTTTGGGGGCATTAAATTTAGTTTTAATATAATCTAAGCATTGCATTTTATCTTTCAGAAAATATTTCGCAACTGTTTGAACAGAATTTCGGCGAAATATGTGTGCCGCGAAAGTTAACAAAGCGCGGATAGGGCAGAAAATTTACTGACGCTCCAGGAAAATTAATCTATTATTATGAAACAGTGGATAGGTGTTAAATTACTTAACGCTAAAAATTTCTCGTAGTTACAAAGAGAGGAAAAACATATTGTATACTGCATGCTTACTGGTTTTGGTTATATATCTTTGGTGTTCGATTATGATGCGATTTGCGATACATAAGTGTAAGTGCGATTTGCGATACATAAGAGACTTTAGGGATAAAATTAAAGAATATGTCATGCTGTTATAATTAAATAATTAACTTTCGAAAATTTCTGAATCGTTTTTCTTTTTATTCTACATGCGTAATATATTGTATACAGTGGAGAGCCGTAAATCCGGATGCCAAAAATTCGAAATGATCTGTAATCCGGAATTTTTTTAAAGATGAACGATTCGGATTAATCGTTGCAATTTTTGATAATTTCCAGAAAAAGCCATACCATTATCGATAGCTGTCCAGAAAATTTTCAATACATATGTGTTTTCAAATTCTCGAAGCGAATTTCCACTATATTTCTGTAAGGACATGATGTTTATTTACGTTTTCGCATTTTTTGTTTATGATTTCAATAAAAAGTATTTTTTCTGTTGTTTCAAAAAAACATGACTCATAATCTTGAAAATTCGAAGTCTCGAGTGTTCTGGATTTCAGGCTTTCGACTGTATATAGGTATGTGTATGTGTGTAAAATAAACTTTTTACTTTCCCTGCAATACATGGTAATGTATAGGGAAAGTACTGGAATCATGTTGAAAATCGCAACTCGAGTTTTCGACGGATCTACACGTTTCGAGACCTCTAGAATACGAAAAAAACATTTTTAGCGTGACGTCTGTGTGTGTGTCTGTTCAATGTATGTATCCACTCTAACTCAAAAACTAATAAACCGAATTTCATAAAATTTGGTAGGTAAGACCCTTGGGTGTGACCCTGGTGCTGATTAGTTTTTGGTGCAATTCGGAAAAAAAGAACCCGCCTCTTTTTGCGAAATGGCCCTCAGAAATCTCACGTATTCACTCTAGCTAAAATACTAATTGACCAAATTTCACAAAATTTGGTAGATAAGTTACTTGTGGAATACTCTGGTGAAATCCCTCAGACCTCTAACGTATTTCTTGACTTCTTGAAATTTTTCAAGGAGGTCGAGAAATACTTCGACATAAACAACCTACAGGACTTCCTAAATTCCATAAAGTTATAATCTCGGATGATGATCCTATGGCAAAAACATTCTGTGTTATTAAAATGATCGCCGACTTAAAAAAGCCCCAGCCCCCCCAGAATTAAACTTTAATTCAGGGACTGCAGCATTGAACATCGGAATATTGCCTCTTTACCTCATGCTCACCGGCTCCTTGCAACACGTGCTACTGCACCACCTCAGTCATCACCGGCCTTATCTGGACCCAACTGACGCCCCGCCCATTTTGGGGCGCTCCATGGACTTATCGAGGAACATTCAAATAATGTCAAAGGGCCGAAGATAAAGGCGCCAGGTGCTTCACGACTTCTGAAATCTACTGAGTTTTCTTTTTCTATGCTCTGCAGCTTATGGGCCTGGTCGTTTTTATATTTGCTTCTTTTTTCTCCTGGGGACATAAGGCGGAAAGCCATGTCTCATGTGTTACTCCCCAAGTAGGGGGGAGTAGTAGTAATAATGCTTGATAAGTCAGCCTATAGTAGAGAAGCTCTAGACCTGTCTTTGGGACCAGTGACGTCAGTCGCGAAAGGCGGGAAGAACTCCAGCTGTTCGTGTACAATCTTTGGCCAACTTTTCCTTTCAGTAGACCTTGAGGAACATGGGCAAAATTTGTGTCAGCATTGGTGATAACTGTCAAATTTGTTCGCCAAGCATTGATAGGAGTCCATACATTTTAGTCTATAGAAAATTCCTAGACGGAAAATATTGCATAACAATGATTTTTTAAAAAAGTGTATGCACTCCGGATGCTAAATATTGAGGTCCAAAGAGTCAAATATCATACACTATTCTGTCAGAAGCTTTGAAAATAATAGAAGCTATCCGAAGTTGTCTCCAATGGCCGCCGTGCCGTATCAACTAGTCGTGCCTGGCGGTTTTCTGATTCTACCCTGGCGGAGGAGTTGTATCCGCTTCCGTTTCCGATCTCATGTTTTCTTTTAAGAGGAGAGCAAAATAATTTTAAAATCAAATTGGAGTGATTTAATTTTTCGCGTAAATGTATACAGGTATGCTTCAATTACTTTTAAATGTTATTCTGGAAAATGACAAAATGCATAAGTAAACAATTATCGTTCATTGATTTGATTAAAACAGGTCCATATTATATGTTTATGTTTGGCGGGAGTATGGTTAAAAGTGTCTAATTGCAGGATAGTATTTCGGTTTGAATTATTTTTATTTTGAACAGTTTTTATTACAAATTAGTAGCATTCTACCAAATCTATTGATGTCTGGATTTCGAAAGAAAACGTGACAATAAAGAAAATGTTTTTGTCAGTAAAGACTGAGATACTAGCTCCAAATCAACTATCTAGGATTGGAATGCAGTAACTACAAGTGATCCAGTGCATGACATTTTGTGGGTATTTAGAATTTTAAAGTCAGACTTATTTGCTTTCTGTGAAGGACCAAACATATCAACATGAGTTTTTTGTTGCTATGTTTGATGACAGTGCTGAAAATTTCTGAATACAAAGAGTATGCGGATATTTACAAGAATGTTTCATTATCCTATTACAAGTTTTCCGTTACTCATAGTCCTTTCATTCCTTTCCAAAGTATTCATTGAGGAGCGGGTCCTCCAAATCGAGTGGTGTCTGTTCCCCCTTATGGGCGGTCCAGTGTTAATGCAACGACCAGCAATGTAAATGTTCTTCATTCAATAGTCACCATCCCCCTTCTCTGAAATTCTGGCTACAACTATGAACTATTTGGATATTTAAAAATATTTTAGTATCCTATACATTATCTTATATTTACATACGAGTTTTCTGTTCAAACCACAGCCATTTTATTCCTTTCCAAAGTATTCATTGTAACCACATTTCAGCAATTAGTACCAGTGGCAGAGGCACTTGAGGGTCATGATTGCTACCCCATTTGCTGTGCATTGACAATTGTTATCAATAGAATCCTTATTGCTAAGCGAAATCTGTTACTCTAAATGTCCTCTATTCGATTGTCATCCTAACACCCTCTGTAATATTTTGGCTATGCTATGATATGGCACAAACATGTTAAAACAAATATTTAAATATTTTATCACTATCTTTCCGGTCAATTAGTGGTTTTTATTCCTTTTAAAAGTATTCATTACCTCCCAAACATTTTATAATCTTAAGCAAAAATGTTTATTTTACTAAAATTTGTTAAAATGGCATTATGTTTGTATTTTTGAAACCTTAAAAATAACGTCATTAAATCAGTGTAGTTTTATTTTAATGAATAATGTTTCAGTCATTATGAATGAAACAAATGAATGTTCCATACTGTAACATTTCATTAGAAGTGGTATTATGCTTGTCCAGAAATTACAGACATGCAATATTTTAAAACGCACTATCAATATACAAACATTTCATTCACCCGAAAATATTTTTTTTCATTCAAATAAATGTAACCTCAAAATAATGCCTTGCAAAAATACCAAGCCTGACAATAATTTCCAAAAATAAATGTAACCCCAGAATAATGGCAAGCGTTGGTGATTATTGGCAGTCAAGTAACGTCACGGTGCATTTGCTGAAGCTCAGCTTATTTTATTTTATACTTTTTTGTCTTTTGTGATTTTGTAGTCAATTTTTCACCATATATCCAATCAAACGTTTTTAAAATCTTTTAATGAATTCGTTATGACTGATGATTGCCTATCTCTTTCAACGTCTTTGATGGTATTTTTAACATACTTAGCTCTATATCCTAAAGATCTTCAATTTTGTACACAGCTTAATCCCGGAGAACCTTAGTCCAATGAATTGAATGTAATCATTTTTATGTCATTTCTATGCTATCACGTCTATTGTTTTTTGAAATTTTGTTCATGTCCAAATACAATTCTTGTATGGGTACCCCACAGATTTATTTTTAGTTGCATGTGACCAAGAATGTTGTGATAACTAATAATTATTTTTTACTTTTTAGTGCATTTATAAAACCATGTAACTTAAAAAGGTTTTTTATAATATTTTTTACATTATATGTTGAAACAATTACCATTCAAATAAAGAAACAGCAAGTATATGTACTTTTTGTGCATTTTAAATCTTTCCAATTTTTATATTGCAATATATTAAAATTGATGTGCGGCCAACGTTCATTTTTTTGTAGCAGCTGATTAATATATCACAGAATACTCCAGGAAAAAATTTCATAAACCATCTGTTGAGTAATTATAAATTTTTTATGCTAACAATTTATTTAGTTTTTGTAGCAAGTCAAAACTGATTCTTTGGATCCTTTGACTTTTGACAACTAACACTATCTATTGGTGTTATAGTGCATTTTTCCTTTAGGAATTTAAAAGATGTCTTAATGCTTTTAATTTGGTATTATATTATCATTTTGAGTATTGTACTAAAATTAAATTTCACTGGAATTGGATGAAAATTTGCTGAGATAACAATAGGTTTAAAGAAACTTCTTTGTGATTTCAAGTATTTTTATTTATTTGTATCATGAGAATGATTCTGTTGGTAGATTTTTAGAATGTAGTCTTTGCAAGTGTTGGGTTTTCGTTTTGTGATTTGGTGTGTGTATGGAGGGGGGGGGGGGGGATTTGTTTTCACGCCCGTTGAGCCCAGTGTTGGGAAGTATCTCGAGTATTTGAAGTATATTTTCAAATACATTTGTGTATTTTAAACTGAAAATTAAAATATTTTCGTAAAGTATCAAAAATACATTCTTCTACATATTTTGTATTTTCAAAATACATTTCTTCATATTTCAAACCATCGTGTTTATACCGTAGATGAACGAGTCGCAAAAAAGAAAACTGCTAATCTTTATTTTGTCTAGGCATTAATCTAAACATCCTTTTACAACCTGATGCTGATAAAGATGTTATGGGATGTTTAGTATTTATGGTGGCCTTTGAAAAATATAGTTTCTGTTATAAACTTTTCACTTTTATTGCAATTATATAGTGATGGTGTTTGTGGATGACCCCTTCCTGCCTATGTATGTAAAGGACCAGCTTGAAGTTGCATTCCTTGTGAAAACTGAAACCTAGGTAATCCAAGATCTGCTGTGCATTATATATATTTTTTAATTAAATCAAAGAGATCCAATGCAGTTATTGCAAAGACACGAGAAAAAATGGAAGATATTGTTGCTCATGATGCAAATGAATTTTGGGAATTAATGGATTATAACATGCACAGTGTGCAGTACTAGATGAAAAATGTTTTAAAGTGATATTTATTGATGATAGCGGAAAAATAAGGTGGAATGTCAAATATGCAAATTAAAATGTGCTGTTATAAATGGGATTTTCAAAGTTACAAATTTTAAAACGCATTTAAAGGTAAGATTTTAGTTTTATGCAGTAGTACCCTATTTTAAAAAGTATTTTTTCTAGTCCCTTGGCAGTCGTTTAATCAAGGTTGTGCTATATTATGCAATAAGTTTTATAGGTGGCAAAAAATTTGTCATATTATTGTTTTCAGAAAAAAGTTTTTTTTAAACATCTATCGCTCCGGATCTGTTATGGAGCTTAGATAATAGCTGATTTGAAGTTAGCATCATATTTAAGAGAGATTGGAAGTTCACTATGGATTTTCACTTCCAGTTCTTTTTTCCTTTCTGGTTCAAAAATTGTCATTTTCTCATTTTACTTGAAACGTCTATATTTCAAAATTGGCTGTAGATAGAACGCAGATGATAAATGATGATATGGATTCTGCGTCAAATTCTACAGTAGGGTGGTTTACAATGAATTTTTACTTCCAGTTTCTTTTCCACATCTGGTTCAAAAATTTTCCCTAAAACATTTATTTCTCAAGATTGGCCATATAGATAGAGATAATGACTGATATGGATTCAACATCAAATTCTGGAGCGGGTCGGTGATTCACTAAAGATTTCCAACTCTAGTTCTTTTTCCACTTCCCGTTCAAAGCAATTTATTTGAAACTTTATTTCATAGGATTGACTATAGTCTATAGATAGAGCTGAGATTATGATTGATATGGATTTAGTATTAAATCCGGGAGATGGTTGGGGGTTCACTAAAGATTTTCACTTCTGTTTTTTCACTTTCGGTTCAAAATATTTCCTTGAAACATCTATCTCTAAGGATTGCCTATAGACAGAGCATAGATGATTACTGATATGCTTTCAGCATCTAATTTTACAGGGGATTCACAAAGGATTCTAATCTCCCATTTTAGAGATGTCACTTCCATTTTTCTAAAAATTCGGATGAATACAAAATATGTATGTAAAAGAGAATTAAAATATTTAATAGTTCTGTTAAAAATAGTGTTTAAACCATCTGCCATCATATGAAGTTTTTTTTTTTTAATTAATTTCTTATTTTTTTTTTTATGCCAAGTAAAGAAATCATCATGGTTAAAGCATTTAAAAGTATTGTGCAAAATTTTTTAGGAAATTTTAAAGCCCCAAACTACTGTAATATTGTTGATCGGTGACCTTTTACAATCTTACAAAGATATGGGCTGTATTATGTACATGAAAATGTATTTCTTGGCATCCCACCTGGATTTCTTCCCTGACAATCTGGATGCCGTCAGTGATGAACATGGAAAGCTTTTCCACCAAAACATCTCTGCCATGGAAAAAAGGTGACAAGCACAATAGCGTACAAAAATGCTTGCTGATTGCTGTTGAAGAGGGATGTTTCTCTAGACGCCAAACACAGAAAGAAATCAACAACTGTCACATTTTAGATAAGTTCAATAGTGTCCTGAATGTAAGTAAATATACATATTTCTTCACTTAAAAGGGGTGTCACAACAAAACTGGGGCGATGGAGAAAAACTACCTACATATTTGAATTCAGTGTGCAAAATTCTATTAGGATCGGGCATTTCCCCTTGTGTGACAAGAAGAAAGTTTAATTTTGTTTATCAGTGTAATTGGTTAAAAATATAATATTTATGAAAAGACTGTTACTTGAATTTTTTTAATTGACCTACTTTTTTCATGAAAAATGTTCTGCTTATTTTAAAAAGTACTCTGGGTGGCCTGGATATTAGAATTGTTCAATTATTTTATAATTTACGATTTCATAAAACTCAATGATATTGTCACAGGATATCTGAATAAAATTCAGCATCAGGCTTGTAAAAATATTTGTCCATCATTGATTGGAATCTAGACACAGGTATTTTGAAGAAATTTGCTAAAGCTATAAACATACATAATGGTTCCGAAAAATTTGTTGTAAGTCCTTCAATTTTATGGTAAGAAGTAAAACTCTATAAAAAAATAAAGTTCATTTTTACTGATTATCGAGGTCATAAGAAGTAAAAACTATTTTGATTACAAAGCAAAGGAAGTTATCTATTCTGTGCAATACAGGTGAGTCAACTTTATTACATAACCATAATTGCTGGCTATGGACACTTTTTCCTTATTGAAAGTTTAATAGTGAGTCTAAAAAGGTAAGTACAAATTCAATTTGCTTAACCCTTATG
This sequence comes from Amaurobius ferox, assembly GCA_951213105.1. Classification (NCBI taxonomy): domain Eukaryota; kingdom Metazoa; phylum Arthropoda; class Arachnida; order Araneae; family Amaurobiidae; genus Amaurobius; species Amaurobius ferox. The sequence continues at coordinate 86,980,815 of OX578143.1, read as the reverse complement.
TCAAGGACCGTGTACCCATGTATCTTTTTCGCCATTTTGTCGCAATATTTGTTGTTTTTAATTGAAATATATCGAAATTGTATTAATTCCCCATTATTTGCACAATAACTGATTAGTGTAGTTGTAAAAGAAAATTGTAAAAATTATTTTATTTTCATGCATCAAACATTTTTATACTTTTAACCAATGAGAGGATAACTGGGTTGGTACTCCTCTGCATTTCCTATGAGAAAAATTGTTGGTATTAATAGAAATGTATTGAAATTGGTATAAACCTCTATTATTTGTACAATAACTAACTAGTTAGTGTATTTGTAAAAAAATTTTGTAATAATTATTTTATTTTTGTGCATCAAACATTTTTATACCTTTAACTAATGACCCCTGTGCATTTTCTATGAAACAAATGGGAAACAATTACTGAAAGTGAACTGGCGGCAGATGCATGACGTAGCTGACATGTTGTCCCATTATTGCTGAAGGGACAGTTAATTCTAAGAAAAAGGGTAGTAAAATATCTGGGTAGTGGGTACTCCAATCATTAAACAAGCAGGAGATTTTTGTTCATAGACATAAGGGTTAAATAGAAGACATGCCCACATTACAAACACATTGTTGCATTTGATACCTTTTATTTTTATAGTCCATCCGAAGAACAAAATGGTCCAAATTCTTTCACTATCTTTAAAAGTTAATTAAAAGAGAACTGCTTTAATTTCCAGTAGAACAAACTGTAACTTTCATGAATTTAAAACTTACATTTTAAAGTTCAGTATCAGGCATTATCCAAATTATGATTATTCGAACTGTCTTAACTATCTCAATACCCCCATTTGTTTTTGCAATTTTATTAGCTGCACTGCACAGGGAAAGAATGTTTTGGCAAACTGAATGAACCAACAAAAGTACCTATGTGGCTATAAACCATATTTATGGTCAAAAGATTAGTCTTGTATAAGCTCATTCTTGCTGTGCCTCAGTGGCCATTTTTAATTTTAAAAGCAAAATAGAAACTGATCTTTGGGGGGGGGGGGTAGTTTAGTGTATACACAACCAGCACTAAATATTTTAGAATTTTTATAAATGGGTCGGTAACAAATTAAAAAAAATTGTATGATTTCCCCTTCGATCCATTAGCTTTTTACTTTTTTGGATAACAAGTGCAACTTGGACTATAGCGTCAATAAAAAAAGTTGACTTCCTAGGTATGTGTGAAAAACAGTCAAGATATACATGCAAACAAAACATTCACTGATAGTTTTTGATAGTATTGAGACATTTTTAATCACAGATTTCAAAAGATATGTTTGACAGTGACAGCTGCATGCTGGTATTTTATACCTTCTTCTTGCACAATATAGGCTTTATTTTTGATTTTTCATAGTTTGTGTTTTTTCTTATTAGTTTTTTTGTGTTGAAATAATAGTTTAATTATTTATTTATTTTTCATATTTGCAGGGTGGGTGGGTGAGTAATAGAAAAGTACATGTTTTGTACAAGTCATCTTTGTCTTCTTAAGTTGTGAAACTTAGTAATAATTTGGACCAGAAAGTTGGTGGACTCATAACTCCTTGTTACTATTCCAAACCAGATTAAACTTTATTAACTTGTAAGAAATTAGATGTTTCCTATAGAAAGTTCATTTGTGAGGTAAGTAAAACTTCATAGTTTAGAGTTGTATAAAATTATCATATTTTCTCTTCATTACTGACATTTACTGACTATTTATATTCTTATTTATAATTATTAAATGCACCAAAAATCAAATTTAGTAAATATTTTCAATTAAATTGGTTAAACTGCTGTAAAAAAGGATTAAAAAAAAGATAAAAAGAGCAAAACTACATCAATAAAGGTAAGATACATTCTTGTGTTTATTAATGTTGTTGCTCTGATTTTTTTTCCCAAAGAAGGAGGATGTTTTTTTACTTATTAAACCAATTGATAGATACTGTTACTAATTTATATTATGTTGTACTTTAACTAAGTTTTTATTTAAAACATTTTGAGAAACAGGGTTGGATAAAGTTAATTTAAAAATGTAACTAAGTTTTACTCAGTAAATAAAACTGCTGCTTGTGAAAATAAATATAATATTAAAATCTAATACTTCCATAAAGAAAGCAGGCATATGAAAATTAGGTGACTAATTATTTTGAGAGTTTTGGTGTCTTTTCTTCAGAAACAGTCAAATAGATGTGCTACATGTGTAGTGCTACATTAGCTTCAATTATAGGCAGAGATATGGGGGGCACTGCTCCTCCAACAATTTTTAGTAAAAATTGAAAAAATCCAGCTTCCGTATTTTACGCTACACTATAACTTATTAATTAATGAAAACATTTTGTACAAGTGTTAGCATGGTTCGTATATTTGTGAAAATTCTTGAAAACAATAGTTTATTTTCAAGTGCTTGAAAGTCCTTGAATTTGTTAAAAAGTAAAAATAGTCTTTGAATTTTTTGAAAAGTGATAATGTATGCAAATTTTTGAAAAGTCACAATTCCCTGTACTCATTGCTAGATCAACATATTGTAAAAAATGATGTATTAGTGGCAGAAATAATATGGACATTTAAAACAACCATAAAATGTCATTCTTCCTATAAGTCAAATTTAAATGTTAAAAAATTTTCGGCACATGTTTCCAGATAGCACTATTGCTTCCAAGTTTTTATGTGGTAAAAAAAACAAACTACATGTTATAAAGTTTTCGGAGTTTTTCCTTATTTGAAAGACCTTCTGTTATAAAATTTAAGGTGAAAATAGTATGTACTTCTATTTGATGATTTAAAAAATAGAGACAACAGAAGCAAATGGACATCCATGTGGGATACTGGAGTAATAACAAAGTTTAAACAACATTTTTTGTTTTTTAATGGGGGGGGGGGGGAGGTCATAGTACAACAGAGTATATGCTTCCTAAGTGTCATTAACAGAGTTATAAAATTGAGTAGTTGCAATTATTATTTAAAGTCTCAGATGCAAGAGGATATATTTTTGATTGCCTATTGATTGTGAAAAAAAAATATGCGTCAAAGTGGTGGATTTGTTTATAAAATCCAATAGATAATAGTTAAAAATTGTTTTCATTGGTGGAGTTGGGAAGGGCGGGGGTCTAGAACCATCATAGCATTGTTATTATTGCTACACCTTAAACCTTTAAATAGTCCATGAATAGTGCTTGTGTTGGGTTACTTTTGGCTATTTAATAATTTTAGAAAGTTTGTTTTTAATTTAAGCTTGTTCAGTGGTCTTATTTACACAGTATTCTCTTTTTAGTTATCCATTTTCCAATTGTTTAGGTTTTGATATTCTGTTCCAAATAGGTTTTATTCTATAGGTTTTGTGTTAAAAATAGTGAAAGTTCATTCTTTTTAGGTTTTAGCAATTTAAATTTATTTAAATTGACTAATTTGTGATTCCATTTATTGCCCTTTTTATTCCCTTTGGTTTGATTCTAAATTTTGTTCTCTGTTAAAAATTCTTTGATTTATCGTGATTTTTCATTTTTATTCTATTTTCAGATTTTTAAATTTTTCAGAATCATTCATATTTAAATTATTAATGAATTCATATATTCTAAATCGTTTTACTTCATTTCTTTTAACTTTCGTCTGCTTTAAAATTCCTGTTCTCTTCTTTAGAATTTCGAGTTTTTGATTGGTTGACCATAATATTAAAATCGTCTGTCATTAATTCTTTTATCGTTCATCGATAGTTCTGCTTATAATGTGCGGCAACAATGTTTGGCGGTATATAAGTAGGCTCACGCTCTTTTTCAATCTCTTCCCCTTTGGATTGGAACTTGGAATGTAATCGTATAAAGTTGTTATTTTTAGCGCTTCGACATGAGCCCAGTCTAAGTTGGAATTCGGCACGAAAAGTTCTATTATCCCCGGCTAAGTCTGTGATGTGTTTTTCCCAAGATGAAAGTGACTGCGTTTAGTTTATGACCAGCAGTCCTTTGCTGCATTCCCATGCTCTCTGATGTTTTTTGTCTGGAAGCTGTGAAAGCCGGGCGTTTGTTCCATCTAGACACACAAAATGAAGAGTTGTTGTTAATTAGTAATCCACCGTGTTGGGAGCTGTTTGAGATGTCTACCGAGAGGGTTTTGTTTGCAAATTAAGCATTTGTTTATTCTGTCAAGCAGTGTAGCTCTATTTATGATGGATGGAATTCATATTTCTGAAGTAATTTAATATGGATATATGGTCTGTATTCCATTATAATGCCAAAAGTCAGCTACAACTGTTTGAAAGAAATTGCTTAATTTCATCGTTACTAAACGTCCTGTTTGGGAATATACCCTTGGAAAATGGATTTGGCTGAAGATTTTCCTTTCTTCTTGATGGACATAATCCTCCTATGCCGTGCTTTGCCTTTCAAGAGGTGCTCTTTAGGATCTTTGATGACATTTCTTTGGAAAAGCCTCTGTTGCTGATCTCTGCTGTTTTCCTTGGGCTCTTGGTGAAATCCCTTTTAATTATATTTCTTAGTAGTGAAATAAGCATTTATTCTAAATTGGTGTGGATAAGACCCCCCCCCCTTTATGTATTTTAAGTTTTGAATCCTGTTAGGTAATTTTTCTTTGGGTTACGTACCTTTTAGTTGGAACTTTTATTATATTCTATTTAAAAAAAAAGAGAGAACATCAGTTAACCAAAAAGGAAATTTAGAATATAATAAAAATTCCATCTGCAAGGTTAAAACCCAAAGAGAAATTACATAATAATAATCCAGAATTTGGAACTTAAAATATATAGAGGGGGGATCTTATCTACACCAATTTAGAATAAATGCTTATTTAACTACTGAGGAATATAATAAAAGGGATTTCACCAAGAGCTCCAAGGTATACAGCAGAGATTAGCAGGAGAGGCTTTTCCAAAGAAATGTCACCAAAGATCCTAAAGAACACCTCTTGAAAGGCAAAATATGGCATATGAGGATTATGTCCATCAGAAGAAAGGAAAAATCTTTGGCTGGATCCATTTTCCAAGGAGATATCTCCAAACAGGACGTTTAGTAACGATGAAATTAAGCAATTTCTTCCAAACAGTTGTAGCTGACTTTTGGCATCAGAACGGAATACAGACCATATGTCAGTCTTAAATTACTTCGGAAATGTGAATTCTATCCATCATAAATAGAGCTACACTGTTTAACAGAATAAACAAATTCTTAATTTGCAAACAAAACCCTTTTGGTAGACATCATAAACAGCTCAGAACATGGTGGATTACTAATTAACAACAACTCTTCATTCTGTGTGTCTAGATGCAACAAACGCCCGGCTCTCACAGCTTCCAGACAAAAACAACATCAGAGAGCATGGGAGAAGGATTAAAATAAAATGTGGTAAAGGATTGCTGGTTATAAACTAAACATAGCCGCTTTCATCTTACGAAAAACACATCACAGACTTAGCCGGGGATAATAGAACTTTTCGTGCCGAATTCGAACTTCGGCTCGGCTCACGCCGAAGCGCTACAAATAACAACTTTATACAATTACATTCCAAGTTCCAATCCAAAGGAGAAGAGAGTGAAAAAGGTTGCGAGTCTACTTACATACCGCCAAACATTGTACCTCCAAACATTGTAAGCAGAACTATCGATGAACGATAAAAGAATTAATGACAGACGATTTTAATATTACTGTCAACCAATCAAAAACTCGAAATTGTAAAGAAGAGAACAGGAATTTTAAAGCAGACGAAAATGAAAGGAAATGAAGTGAAACGATTTGAAATATACGAATTCGGTAATAATTTAAATATGAACGATTCTGTGTGTGTGTAAAATTTAAAAAGCTGAAAATAGAATAAAAATGTAAAATTGAGATAAATTAACGAATTTTTAACCGAGAACAACAAATTTAGAATCAAACCAAAGGGAATAAAAAGGGCAATAAATGGAATCACAAATTAGCCAATTTAAATAAATTTAAATTGCTGAAACCTAAAAAGAACGAACTTTCTCCATTTTTAACACAAAACCTATGGAATTGAACTGAACCTATTTGGGACAGAAGAATATCAAAACCTAAACAATTGGATAATGGATAACTAAAAAGAGAATACTATGTAAATAAGATCCCTGAACACGTTTAAATAAAAAACAAACTTCCTAAAATTATTAAATAGCCAAAGTTACCCAACACTTGGCATATGTTTCAAGAAAACTGTATGGACCATGATTAGTCAGGAGACAAACATTACCAAGCTGATAATGGGACCAAAAAGAAATATATAACAGTGGCCATACATTTTTTTATTGTCTGCCGAACACTTTAATTTACATTATTCTTTGTGCTATACAACTTTGTTTGGTACGAGGGTCACACTGAAATTTTTGAGATGCGGCTAAATGGTATAAATTAAACTTACCAACTTTTAGGAGTGTTCAAAGTACTCCCCTCCAACTTCAATGCACTTCTGTTGGCAAATTTCCAAAGATTAAATGTTACAAGCCATTCATTTTTTGGAATCAATGAAAAATATGCTTTTATAGCCTCATTAATCTCATCTTCGGAATGAAAACGACACCCACGTAAATTTTTTTTAGATTAAAAAATAGCCAATAGTCACACATAACAAGAGAGGAGAATAGGGTGGATGTTCTATCACTTTGATGTTTTTTGTTCAAGAAATTCGATTGGCATTCTTGCTGAATGAGAAGATGTATTGTCATGGTGATGTATTGGCATGAGTCCCCTAACATTCACTTCCTGAAGGATTTCTGGAAGACACTTAGTGGTGTACCAGTTAGCTATAACTGTCTTCTGTCCCTCTAGCTTTATGGCTTTGACCAGATCTGAACGTCTGAAGAACACAGCATACATTATTTTTTTCATTGCTCGTTGTCTTTTTACCATTGTTGGTTTGGGGTCATCTTCAAAGACTCATACTTTACTTTCTTGACGTGTTGGAACTTCAAAAAACGGTATGTGCATTTCATCACCAGCTATGATTTTAGAAATAATGCTGTGTCCACCACCATTAAGTCATTTTAGGGTTTCTTTACTGATTCTGACATGCTCCGATTTTTGGTGTTCTGTTAAATTATGGGGGACCCAACAGTAAACTAATTTTTTCATATGTAGTTCTTCATGAATATTTTTATGTATCTTCTTCACTGGCGCGACAGCTCCGGGTGGGCCCTGGCCTTCCTTAGAATTCCATTCCATGCCGTCCTGTTCTTGGCCAAGGTTTTACAATTAATCACCTTTAAAGTTTTCAGATCTTTTTCCAGGCAGTCACACTACCTAAGATTTGGTCTCCTTCTTTTTCGGGTACGAATTGGTCTAGCCAAAAAAATATTTTTTGTGACTCGACTGTCATCCAATCTCATTAAGTGTCCTGCCCATTTAATCCTCTGTATTGCTATAAATTTAATAATATCTGGCTCTTTAAATAATTTGTAAACCTCCAAGATTTTTATGTATAGTTGCGGATGAAATGTTAAGTTCCTTCTGTATCATTTGGTAGGTACTAGGTACAGCGATTATCATCGATTAGCATTTTCCAAAAGGCCAACATATTTTCTGGGATTACAGCTGACAAAGGTCTTCCTGTGTGTTCTTCATCCAGGAGAGAATTTCGACCTCTTCTAAACTCTGTAAACCATCTGAATGCAGTAGTACGAGATGGAGCATCATTTCCATATGCTAATTGTAGATGTTGAAGATATTCTTCTTGATTTAGCCCCACTTTAAAATCATAGAATATTATAGCTCTATAATGCTCTCGTGTCAACTCCATTTTCTTTTCTTTCAAAATTTTTTCTACGATAGCTAAATTATAATTGTTGCCCCAAATTATCGTCTGCGGACATAAAAGACTTCAGATTTAATTATTCGACCAATAATTTTTTTTCTAGCACATATCATCTGCCCCCGTCTCTAAAATTTCAGTGTGACCTTCATATTATGATCTTAGTGAGCTTTGCACCAAGCAAGCAATAACTGGTTAGAAATTGTTCTATGAGAGGGTGTTAATACCAAGTTCTATATCAGGTTCAATGTTTTATAGTATCAGGTGTTAATCATGAAGTTCAAGCAATAATGTTCAAGGCTAATCTTTATGCTACTTGCATTCATTGCATGGCGCATGAACTAAAGCTAGTTTTAGTTGCAGTATCTAAAGACAATGACTTGTAGTTTTTTTTTAACACTATGCAATTTCTGTATGATAATTTTCACACCCATATACCTATGATTCATTTACTGCAATGTAAAAATAAAATTGAAACTCGGTGACAGCTCTCAACATCTAATTGTTAAATTAAGTGATACACGCTGGTCATGCAGAGCCACAAGTGTATCTCACTATAAAAGATTTATTTAAACCAATAGTACAAGTGTTGCAGAATATTGCACAGACATCCCCCCCAATCGACCGAAGCTAAGGGCATTCTAGTTGCTGTTTAATCACTTGATTTCATTATTTAAAAGTCTGGTTTCTCAAGAATGCATAACTCTACTAAATGTCTTCAGTAAGTCATTACAAAAAAATTTATACACCCATTGCTTCATAGTTGCTCAAGTCCTCAGGATGAGTTGGACGGTCTGGGTCTTCAACACCCATTGCTTCATATTCTAAGGATATCAAGAGTACGCTTCAGATCATCCAAGCATACAGGAATGAAGAAGAATGCATGAAAAAGTGGAAAATGTCAAAAACTCTTTAGAAGAAAACAGTGTCTTATTGCCCTTTCAGAATTATGACTTCTCTGCTGTAATTAGGCATTGGTTAATCTCTTCAGAACTTGGAAAGTCAAAATAATCTTCCGGATAATGATGAAGCTAATAAGTGCGTTCAGGAAAGCATTGCATGAGATATCTATTTTACCTGATTTTGGATCTGCTTCTGACAGAAATAAGAAGACGATTATCAGGAAAAGCCTTTAAAGTTGCACAATCAAGTGAAGCTTATGAAAAAGGTGTTTTTTTTTTTACCATTACTCAATTCCAACTATAAACCAAAATATTCTAAAAGCTGAAATGTGAATTGCAAAAAATGCTATTGAAACATTCAATTAAGCAATAAATTTAAAGAATAGTTCGCAAAATTCCATAGCTAATAAACTCAAAGACACAATAGATTGTGCTATGTATCCTAATTTGGTTTGGGTGATTGATATCTCCTTAACTCTAACAGTGCTACATGTGAGATAACATTTTCAATTATGCTTCATATGAATAATAATGATATACATAATGTATTAAATCTTTAAATTTGAAATGTTTATATTTTCTATCTTTAGTTCTAAAAGTAATAAAAATGTTTATAGTTAATATATTCATTTAATGGGTATGTTTCCATATGATATTGCTCCAAAGGGAAAATTTGAGAGATTGGCTATATAAATAGTAGGTCTGTCTGTACAGTAGTGTATTCTTATGGGGAAAGGTTTTCATAAATATATATGTATGTGTATATATATATATATATATATATATATATATATATATATATATATATATATATATATATATATATATATATATATATATATATATACATACAGGGTGTATATGAACTGATGGTCAGAACTGTAAGGGGTTATAGAACTCACCAAAACAAACAACTTTCACAATACAATGTGGGGTTGGAAAGCAACTGGCGAGCCACGAGAGTGGATGAAATGTCGCGTTAAAATGGAGAACACAGTAAAGACGAATAATGGAAATTTATTGACAAAATGTTTATACCAATTGCTCAAATGAACTACCACCAACTGTGAGACAGGCATCACAGCAGTGATGGAGTGAATTGCATACACTTTGAAAGATCCCTGGCATTTCACGAACGTCTGCAGCTGCGACGTTAATTCGAGCAACAAGGTGTTTTGGTGTCTTGATGCGCGTCTCATAAACTGTGCTTTTTAGCTGTCCCCAGAGGAAAAAATCCAGGCAGAACAGATCGGGAGATCTGGGAGGCCACACGATGGTCCCACCACGGCTGATCCATCTGTTCGGAAAAGCAATGTCTAGGTAGTTCCACACAATCCTTGTGTAATGTGCTGGTGCTCCGTCGTGCTGGAACCATATAATCGCTCGATGATTTGCTGGTACAACACGTAGTAAATTTGGCAGCACTTGCTGGAGGAAGGTGAGGTTCTTCTGTCCGTCTAGGCGGTTTGGTAAAAGAAACGGTCCAATTAATTGGTCGTGAATAATCCCTGCCCACATATTTACGGAGAACCTTTGCTGGTGGCATCTGGAACGTGTAGCATGCAGATTTACTGTGTTCTCCATTTTGATCGGGCATTTCATCTACTCCAGACATGACTACATTCCGCAATGACTACATTTTTGTGTCAAAAATGTATGAATTTAAAAAGATTTTTGGCTTAAAATAAAGGAAGGCTTTGACCTATAAATTCAAAAGTTTTAGAGAACCCGCCTCACCCTATTTGTGAACATCTTTGAAAATTTTGTCAACATTAGATAAATTTTTCATGTAAATATGCTGTCTGAATAAGAAAAAGGGAAAAAGCAAACTATATAATTACTACCTTTTTCTGAAATTCAGAAGTCTGTATTTTTCTTGCATTTAAAGATTCAAGCCATGCGACTTTGGAATAATATTCTAAACTACCATAGACCTTTCTAATGCATCACCTCAAATTTTTTTAATCACTGTGGTTTTGATAGATTGAAATCTTATTATATATAGTGTCTTTCAGTGCCCTCTCCTAATGAAGTAACTAAATATTGCAGTTGCATTTTTTCAATGAATTACATTAAAAGTCTCAGTCGCGAGAGTTACATTAAAAGCTTCAACACCCATGTTCAAAAACTTATATAAAAAAGATATATATATATATATATATATGTTAACTGATAGATACCAGAAGTGAAAATAATTAAAAAAATACTTTGCTTAAAAAATCATTTAGCATTAATTTAATGGATTAATATTAGTTTGAATAAAAAATGCTCTTTTCTGTTTTTCCCATTTATTCAATCACTTTGATGAAGCTATATTAAATTTCAAATTTTAACAATAGTCTACATTGTAAAATCTTGCATAGTCTGAGACTTGGAATGAAGGAAAGAAACTATTAATGAAAGGAAAGTCAAAATAACAAGAAATGGAATTTTCAGCTTAACAAATTTGTATTTCTGTAAACGTCACTTACTAAATTTCGAAAAAATAGCCATGTGCATGAAAAAAAACATTGCACATTTTTCATCTAAAACAAAAGTAAATCACTATATAAGAATAGCCCTTGTCTTCATTCTTCTATCTGTCTGTAACACTTGGCAAAAAATTTGGCTGTATATCGCTAACTTGTCGACATTTTTTTAAATGTGTCAATTTGATGAAAATGGCACCAAATTGATAAAAATGACGTTAAATAAATAAAATAAAAATGATGCCTAATTGATGAAAATTCAATATCTTGGAAAATTAAGTTATATTTCTTTGATAATCCCTGTTGGCTTGTGGAAATTATTAATTTATTATACTGGATTAAAAATAAAGTAAGTTTCACTGTTTGTAAGACTGGTACATTTTGAAAGGGGTTACAGGGAGTCATAAGTTAATTGTGTCTTGTTAGGAGATGGTGATCTAATTATGTTATGGTAGGGTCTGTCTAATCGTTCCACTTGGTGACAAGTTTGGTGACCTTGGTAACAAATTTGGCTACTTTTGTAGAAATTTGCCAAATTAATAAAAACATTGCCAAAATGATAGAAACATCACCATGAGATGAAAACAATACTAAATTAACAAAAATTGTGCTAATTTGACAACAATTCAATCTTTTGGAAAATTAAGTTAAATTTTTTTTTGATAGCACATGTTGCCTTGTGGGAATTTTTATTTTAATATACTTAATTCAAATTAAAGTGAGAGCCACTGTTTAAAATGGTTGATATGTTTTGTTAGAGGATCATAAATTAATTGCATTTAGTATGTGTGTTTCAATAGGGAGTCGTATAGGATATAGATTGGGAGAGGTGCATGACTCATGTGTCTGTGGATAGTTATAGTGCAAGTGCTGTGTGGATGGGAGGCAATGTTTTGCAACTTTTTGCATATTGTTATATGGCAGGCATAACCTCTAGTTTTTCATACATTTGTATTATGGTATTTAATTGTCTGAATAACATTTGCTTTAAGTGTTCTATTTATTGTACCATGCTATTTAAAAACTTCTGAAAAAGCTAAATAGGGGTAAAAGTGGACATGACACTTTTAAAATTACTTTTATTATGTATTGTTGTATATCATTCTTTTCAGAAAATAATAAACTCTTCATATCTACCCCTATATGCATTTTTAAAAATTATTTTCTGCATTCACATCTACACAATATACACAGTATATCACCGAAATTTGGTTAGAATTGCTTCAGCGGTTTTTGAGATTACAAAGGGTTACTTATTTTGACAAAATCTCTTTTTATAGCTAAACTAATATATTTTCGTAATTTTTTCTGTGTTCACTCACATCTACATAATAGATGAAACTTGCCACCTAAATTTGGTCTAAATCGCTTCAGTAGTTTTCAAGATTATGAAAAACCGACAATTTGACACACCCACAGATCAGGGGCACGGTAGCCCATTGGTTAGCGCGCTGGAGTTGCACTCGGTAGGCCCGTGTTCAATTCCAGCCACTGCCAAAACTGCCGCCGTGTTCATGCGGAGTATGATCACGTTAAACATGTGGGTCCGAAAGTTCTTCCGAGAGGTTGGTAGTAGGGGAAGGAGGGTACGGTCCCTGTGGATGCCTCCCCCACTGGGTTCCGGTCTAAATTGGGTGGCACTTCCCGACCGTCCAAACAGTTACCTTACACCTTTCTGGTAGGTCGGACGGTCTGGGTTTCAACAACACCCACAGATCAACAAAAGTCATTTCTGTTATCTAGGCTGTTGCCAACTGCTGCCTCCTACTTTTTCAAGCATCTTTGTTACTTCTTAATGGAGAAAATTTCAAGAAGGAAATAGCAGCAGTCAAAAACACTAAAAAATTAATTGGGCCTCTAAGATTTCATATTTTCTATAAACAGCATAATTGCTCTCATTTCACAGTAGCAAGACGTGTGCAATTGAATTTATTAGTGCATATTTTGTTTTAATAAAGTCATTTGTGACAAAACTGTAAAATATTCCACTATAATTCGATCATTTGCAGTTACCTAATATTTAAACGTGCAGCATGAAATTTTATTAATTGAAAGCTGAAATTAATACTAACTACATGAAGTAAAATGCTTAGTTTTTTCATAGTTTTATTCTTTTGTTCAAGGTGTTATTTGGCATCCATTGTCATGGTAACCATACTACTCAAGAGAACATTTTGTTTGGATAATAGTATTGTACTGCAGAAAGCCTTTTTTATGTATTTGATATCATTGAGAATATATGTGTTGTAGGTCATGGAAATTGAAAAAGTTGGATTAGCTGGACGTCCAGTTCGACAATGTTCATTGAAGCTCAGAAACCTAACAATTGGAGAATCTGATAAATCTGAATCTGATGATTCTTCTTCATCTGATGAAGATGAGTTACCATCTCTACCTTTTGAAATTAAACCAAGTACTTCTCAAGCAAAATGTAGTATGGTAAGTGATGATGATCTTCATATCAAATTGTAGTTTGTTTTCATATACAAATATGCATAAGTTTGAAACATAATAAAATTTACATGAATTAATGTAATATGAATATGTGGAAGACCCAGACCGTCCGACTCGTCCAATAATATGAATATGTGAAGTTTTTGTTCTCACAATCATGTTCTTGTCTAAGTTCAACTTTTATGAAATTTGATGCTGGTTACATGATAAGATTGAATTTGTTGGTCTCCATAGAGGGCAAAATTGTTGCACATAGCCAGTTTTCTTGCTGCCATTTCATTCTTAAAAAGTGTTTATGGCTCTAACAGTCATGACTCAAAAGTGCTTATAGCCCAAGACTTCAGTGTTAGCAAAGGGGGGAAATACCTTGGTTTTTCCCCCTTATAAATAATGTCTTGTGAATAAAATTTCTTAATGTCTCAGTGAAAAATAATTGTATAATCCATGGTATTTTCAACTTTGTGTTTCATAGAACCCCAGGATTTCAATGATCTATTTGATTTGAAGATTAAAAAGTTAGAAATTAATATGCAGCCTCATTATTGGTATTTAATAAAATACAGTTAACCTTCTATTCAACAGACATTTTATGGATTTCGAAAATAATTGACTCAAAATTAGCAAAACCCAAACACATGACAATTGTTAGTTTCATCTTGGTATGTATCAGTTTTTGCAAGTTACATTCATTTTCTGATTTAATTTTTTTATATTCATTTATATGTTTTAAATTATGTACACATTGTACATATTTTATCATTTATGGCCGAATTTCTGATAATCGTCAATTTTGGGTTCCTTGAGCTTTAAAAAAAAAATTATACATAAAATATATATTTTTTGCCGTATTTGTTTAGAATACAGTCTGTTCTACATATTTTTCAATAATAATAAATATAGTTTTGATGTCTTAAAACAGCAAATTCGTCATTTGTGTCACTATCCCCCAGTGATGAGTTGAGTTTTCATCTCTTAATTATATAAAAAACCGTTAATAATGGAAATAAATGATTGAAGTTTAAGAAATTGCAATATTAACTTGTAAAAAATATCATTTTCTTAAAAATTTTAATGATCATTTTTTGTGAAATTGCTTATTCATGCTTGTCCTCAAGAATCGGCGATAATGTGATGATGTTCGAAAAATCATCTTTTTCTTCCACTAGATGGCGACAGCAATGGCATTAAATTCCAGAATAATATCACTTAGAATTTTGTTTTATATTTGTTTAAAGTTTTATCACTTTACGATAATTAAGGAAAGTAAAAAACATAATTTTATTATTCATTTTTGATGTGTATATTTATTATCCGTTAACTGTGTCGCTCATTATTGTTAATATGGATGAAAATTTGAAAGTAATGTGTCTTCTGTTAGCTTTATAAAAGCGTGTTTTGCATAGTGTAAATTTTATTCTCAAATGTTAGTTTCGATTTCTGTGCCAAATAAAAATATACACAAATATCAACTGTGTTATGATCATTTGTGTCACATGAATGGAATGATTTACGTTACTTTGAATGATGCACGACCGATTCAGCTTTAAAATGTTGGTAGGATTTTTTTTCTTTTAAGAATTTTTCTGTAGCTTTCGCTGATAGGATCATTATGATTCGGAATTTCTGTGAAATTTAAGAAATTTTTTTAATATAGAATGAAATATTTTAATTAAAACATTAACAATGTGAATCAGAATTTCTGCAAAATTTAAGGAAATTTGTTAATACAGAATGAAATATTTTAATTAAAACATATTTTTAATACAGAATTTACATCACGAATTTTTAATGAAACATTTACATCACAGAGTGTGCGTTTCGCTTTTCATGAAGTGGGGTTATCGTTATTGTATATAACTTACGTGGATTGCATGCACCCGTATGGCGGTTGGGTACATGGTTAATAACTACTGTATGAATTGTTGCTGACATAGGTACGCGGTTGACAGTTACTGCAAGAAAGTTATTGCCAGATATGAGCTTTTTCAAAAGACAACCGTGCTTGTCGCCGAAAGCAGTTAGTAAATAATATCAGGAAAAATGTTTTCTCATATTTTATTACAGCTAGCGAAAGTCTGAAGTTACTGCAACATGCTCATCTAGATACAACTTATTATTTCCTTCTTATCTTCTTGTGTTTTGACTTTGACTGACTCAACATAAACAAACAGGAGCTCATGCAAATGGTACAAAATAACCCTATTCTGGAAAGCTATATTTTTAAATATTGGTTTTAGGGCAAAAATGTTTATAGAGTTCTAATTTTAAGAACTTTTTACCCCAAATGCATACCAATCATGAAATAATTTAACAAAATTTGAGTTTTAATCATGTGAAAAGGGGAATGCATTGACATAACAATTTTCCTCTTTCTGCTATTTCTATTTTGTTTTTATGGAGGAAAGTATGGTTGGAGATGTTTTCTTTGACTCTAGATCAGCTCTTAATCTTATTATTTTTATTTATTTATGGTTGGGAGACAACAGGCAGGGGAAAATGCTGCTCTCTTAACAAAGGGCTAAGCAGGGTACTTTTCTCATCACAAAAGGACAAGGAGATGCTGCCCTGATAACAAAAAGACAGCCAGGGCACTGTGCTCTTCTAAAATAGCCTGGGGCAGTGTTGCTCATGCAAATTAAGCACCCTCTACAAACATTTATCGTGGGCCCCTTCCTTCATATTTGATTTTTACTTTTTTTATGTGATTTTTTCATGTCTTCTCCCACAAAAGAGTACATTGGAGGTCTGTCCCCCTTACTTGAGTGGTGCCCATGGTCGGTTCTATCTGAGTGAAGCTCTGCAGGGGTGATAGGGGCAATGTTTCATTTTTGTATGTTTTAGTGTTTAGGCTGTAATGTTGTGTTAAAGAATTTTTCCCATTTCTTGTAAAATATTTTAGTTAATTTGTGGTATAATAAAATAAAAGTTGTTTTTCAATTATTCAATGTGCGTTGCATTATAATAATAATACTGTTTAATTAGCCCTTTCATATAAACAGTCATTTTACTGACGCTGTGCCATTCAGGTGACATGAATATAAAAAAAAAAATGTATTCAATTATTAGAATTCTAAAAAACTCTGAAAAGATCAGTCTTGAATGATGTTATCTATTTGCAAAAATGAGGCCAGTAAAATCCATTTACAGTAAAGCTATGATAAAGTTATCTCTAAAAATTTACGCCTAAAAAGGAATTTCACTAAAAAAATTATATTTTTGTAAAATAATTGCATAATATTTACATATTGGGCATTAGAAATTATATGTTTGCTTTGTTTACTTGAGTTGGTGTGCAAAATAATCTAGTGTTTTCATATTTTGCAAATTTTGGACACAAAAAAACATGTGCCACCGAAATGATGTTTTATCAAGGTTACATTCAAACTATGCATTAAAATTCCATTAAATCATTTTAAACAGCTCAATCACCTATTAGAAATCTTAAAAAATATTACCAAGAACTTATTTCAAGCAAAAGTTTCTAGAAACTATGAAGTTGAAAAAAAAATTTTTAGAACCTGAAAATTGACATTTATCAGAAATTCAGCCTTATATACTATTTACTGCTTTTTCTTATGATTTTTGAGCACAACAGCCCTTCCAATGCCAGTTCTATTGAGCTTGAAAAGCTCCCTATGACGCACACTAGGGCACTTACAGTTAAGTTCTTTCGCCTGCCTTTGTCCCTTAATGTCGCTCCAGTTCTTGTACTGCAGCTTCCTAAGGATGTCATAAACAGTTCTTCTGATCAGTTCATTAGAGACACCCAAAGCTGGCTCTGGACCAACAAAGGGTGTACTCGAACTTCTTCTAGCCAACTCATCAGTCAATTCATTGCCTGAAGTGCTTGAATGTCCAGGCACCCAGTAAAGCTTGCATCTTACAAGCTTATGCAGTTGTTCATGTAATCGAACAAAATATCATATATGTATATATATATATATACACATATATGATAACGATATACTATTTTTTGTTTTGTTAAATGATGTTGGGTAAAGTAAAATACCATTACCAAGTCTTCTGCAAGTCTGTATGAGCATAAATGTGCTTTAAGATTTTGTGAAACACCCATTCTCAGAAGTGTCTAAGACACTTTCATATTATTTGCAATTTCTCTTCTTTTCGTAAGTAATAAAATTAGTGTTTTTTAACTTACTGTTGATGTTTATTGATGTATATAAACATGTTATTCACTACAGAAAATATTTAATGCTTGACGGCTTTAAAAAGTGTCAGAAAGTGTTTTATGTTTCTGTCAAACAAAAACAAACTCAGACTGTAACACATGGATTGATTTAGTAAAAAAAAAAAATTGTGTGACAATTGCTACACAAAATCTATTTTGACTAGCAATTCAATGATTTTGATTAGCAATTGAAAAATTGCATTTAATTTTTTAAAGAAGTAAGCAAACAGAAAAATTCTACACAAAAGGGTTTCAGAGTGTTCTCCAAATGTTTTCAACCAGTTTAAATAATTCTAAATGCCTAAATAAATAATACTATTTTAATAATGTCATTCTGAAAATATATATCTTCTTATTAATATATTTGAAAGATATCCTTGTATAAATAGCAAAATAAATATAAAAACATTAGTGGATTCAAACAGATTGCTAAAATGGAATATATTTAAAAATATGATGAAATATACTAATGATCGTGTCTAAATTCAAATTTTTGTGATTTTGCTAAATGGTCTTTAGCAAATTACTAATTAATAACTGAACCCCCCCCCCCCCCCCCCCCCCCCCCCAAATCCATAAATATATTAAAAGGGAATTTTTTTGCTAAATAATATGCTGGGGTTTCCAGCTAAAAATGACTATTTCCATTCAAGTGTAGAATTTTGTTTAAAAATATATTTAACGAGGGAATTTCTCCCCCTCCCCCCCATCCTGAAAACAAAGCTATTTTCTTTAAATGAAAAAAAAAAATCTGATTTTCCCAGAAAAATGCAGAGTTGACTGGTTACATTAAGTATCTCAAGAGATCAATCCATCTGAAGGTCTGAAATCCTGCTTTATAGTCATTTTTTCTTTGTGTCGTGGTAAAATTTATTTCAGAAATCTTTTATAAAATGCCCTTTTCATATTTAATGGACCGACTTTCCATACTGTAGATCGGTCGATGATTTTTTTCCCATCTATTCCTAGAAATTAGTATTAATTGTGCACAATATCTTAGCACATCATTATGAAAGGCATGACGTAAGCTATTATGATTTTTGGGGGAATATGAAAAGCCGGACAATTTTTTACCAAAAATTGGATTCCCATAACAACAGCAATAAAAAAAAAAGAAATTCAGGAAAATTGGAACAATTGTGGCTCTGCCTCCCCCTACGCACTCAAGGAAAATGAAATCTTATTTTTGACTTACAGAAAGCACTGAATTGTAACTCATCGGTGCTTAGTGAAAAATAGAATGGTGCAATCGCACTGGTTCCGGACACAAATGATATTTTTTTTGGAAAGCACGTAACTTCTCGGTAAAAAAGTAGATCTATGTAACATTCTCATTAACATTTTCATCCCTGTGACATGCAAAAAAAGTTTCTATTCTAGCAGTGCAAAGTTTAGACCCACCTCTTCACAGGATGGACATCTCTCTATGTGATATTGTGAAGTATTTTTAAAACAGGTTTTTGCTTCATGGTAGATGTAGCCAATTTGAAGTTTTTATGTACAGATCCTAACCGTAAGGCTGTTTTAATAGTTCATCTGCATCTACCGCATACTGAACAAAGATATTCTAAAGGGTATGGGGAGGACAATTAGTTGCTCAAGGTCACGGAGGGTACAGGAAATTGCCTGAGTTTGAACAATTACACCAAGTGAAAAAATGGGGTCGAATTGCTGGCTATTGGAATGTTGTCGGTAAAAGAGATTTTAATGAAAAACTGAGTAAAAAAGAAAAGAAAAATAGGCACTTGTAGGCACGATTTATAGAAATAAGATAGGCATTTATAGTCAAATAGGGCAAAATCCTCTCTAATAATAAGAGATAGACACATCACATAGTCTGTGTTATTATATACTTATTAGATTTGAATTTGCAGATATACTTTTTTTGAAGACAAAATTCTGATCTGGCTGTTACTTTGCTGCATAATGCATATGCAATAATAACATGCATGCATTAATAACATGCTTATTTTGTCATATTTGGAAGTTTTTAATCTGGAATAATTATTTGCTTTAGTAATTATTTTTAATAATCTTTTTTATTATTATCACATGCTTCAAAAATGTACAGCAAATTTGTTTTAATATTTATGTGCACATTTATTTTATTTTATTTTAGCGATCTAGAATAGCATATAGTCAGAGTTCTTGTTGCAAATGTTTTACGTTGAAAGTTATTTAAAATAATAATAATAATAATAATAATTCTATCCAAATTAAATCTTTTCTTATAAAAACAATATCTTAAATCAGGTCTGTGTGTTATTTATGATAGTGGATATATATATTTATCACTATCGAGTCATTTCATTGTACATTTCAATATTATGTTATGTGAAAATAAAACGCATAATTTGTAAAGCAGCATAAAACCGGCATTTAAAGATATTAACTATTTTCGGAAGTAAACGAGCCACTTTCACTAAGGTCAATGATGGATCACTTGATTGGTCAACTTGAGACAGTGTCTTCAATAGAAAAAAGTATCAATTATCAACTTTTCTGGACAAATTTTTGGTTATCTTGCCCAATTTAAATAGTTATGCAACAGACTCCGAATTTAAGTAGAAACAAGTTTATACAAAGCAACTGAACTTACAATGAAAAATCTGGAAAAAAAAATCTAATCCTTTAACAGATGAAAAAGTTAGAGGCTTTTTGAGTAACAAAATTTTAAATCGAATATGTACAGCATATTTAAATTATTACATCAGTCACTGCAAAAACAATTCCATTAGGTGTCCCATGGTTCTCCAACTGGCCAGATTTTTCTCGAAGGCTCAGACTCTACAATGACCATTTTGCATTTAATTTCACAATAAATATGCTTGTTTCTTTGATTTGTGGTTTTATTTGAATAAATTAAATTCTAATCCCACTGTTACTGTTTACAAAATTTACATAAAAGGTTGTGTGGTCTGGGCTTTCAACATAAAAGGTTCTTTACTGTTATAAAAACTAATAAAAAGTTTGATAAATTATTATCTGATTGTAGTAGTGCTCTCAAAACACAGCAGCAAATGCACAGGAGGGCCATCTAGTAGTACATAAAGTAACAAGATTTAATCTCAAACCTGATTTTGAAATTTAATGTTCCCCTATGTTTGTGTCCCAAGGTGCCCTACCCTCCCCAACTGTTTTACTAACAAAATGTTTTATTTTTCTTAGAAGTTTGAGCAAATTGTTTTTATTAAGTTATATTTTTGAATGTATGAATTTTTGTTTTGTGAAGGCTTTTACTCTTTTTAGTCTATCAAAGAATTACTGGAACAACAGAAAAATCTAGCTAAAGATATCAAAGGGGATATCATGTACCAAAGCAATGTTGATGAAAAGATGAAAAAATTAGAAGAAACACCACATGTTGAAGTTGCTGATGAATTGAGTTCTGATGAACAAAATGTGGAAGAAGTGTATAATATATTTTGTGTTAATGACTCAATGCAGTTTTTTAATTCTCGTGATGTGACACCTTTGCTTTGCGGTTATGATAACAGGAGTGAAGAGATGACTAAACTTGAGAAAGAAATATTATCTTTTGTGAGAGTTGACCTGGAACATGCTATGTCCAGTGTTTTATTGGCTTGTCATACCTGTTTTATATCTGATTGCAAATCTTTTGTTACTTTTCTGTTGAGAAATATATCAGTCTTTCCTGATGCAGCATGTGTTAATGCAAGCTACCACAGGCTCATTTCTATATTAAATGAGTATCCTGATGTGAAAAGTCTAACTTTCAGCAGTGCAGAAATTTTTATGCTCCTTTTTAATTATGGTGAGTAATTTTTAGGTTTTCTAAGCATTAATGCATTTGTATTTTGCATGATTCAAATCATATTTCATTCTAAAGTCTTCCCAGATTTTTTCCTCTTCTAAAAATAACTTGAATTTTGTGAAAAATAAAAGAGGTACAGTTTGAAAACTTGTAATAATTTCAAATGTCAAACCTTTCTATAGTATTTTCTTTTAACATATAAGACTTGACAATAAATAAAACTGCTGCTTGTAAGAATATAACTTGTAATATTTCCTTGAAGAAAGCAGACATATGTCAGGTGACTATAATTGTTTCGAGGACGTTTTTAGCCCCCTTCTTCAGGTTCAAAGAACAGCATCTGCTCTTAACAACCACTAAGAAAGAACTGCAACAAAGCAGGCAAAGAGAAATTCAAACAGTTTCAAGGCGAAAATTTTCTTGTGGATGATATTAGCTAATGAAAAAATTAACCACTTGTCGCAATTCTTTCTTAGCAGTTGTTAAGAGTGCATACTGTTCTTGTGACTTAAGGAAGGGAGCTGAAAACGCTTATGAAACAATTGTAGTCACCTAACTGACACATGTCTACTTTCTTCAAGGAAGTATTGTAACTTATATATAAAACTTTAGACCCATTTGCATTTTGAAACTGGAAACCACTTTCTTTTCTTCAAGCAGCTTGCTTGGTTTTTAGAAATTGAAACTTGCAATAGCTCTACTAACATCATTGTTAAAGCAAATTTCTTTTGATATTTCACAAAATAGTCATTCTTGCTATTGTGGATGCAAATTCGGTCTGCTAAAATTTTGTTACTGAACATCGATATTCGAAAGAAATATGAATTTATATTTATCAAAATTCTGATAAATTAGTTTCATTGACATGCCATATAAGAGAGACTTTTAACTGATTTCTTTAAATGTTAACTCGTATCTGTACTATGTGAATTCGATCTGCTGGAAGTTTGTTACCGAATATTGAATATATCCCTTTCTTTTATTAATCTCCTACATGAATTTGAGTTTTTTATTGTTAAAATGCTCAGAAAGTGTACTAATGGTTAAAAATCACAGTTTCAGATTGATTATAATCTAATTTTTTAGACATTTTTCATGCGGTAGAAGACAAAATTCAAGTCTAACCCTTTTATTGTTGCATTGAAACCAAGTATGCTTATTTTAAATCTTTAATGTTTAAATATTTGTTATAGCATTTTAAAAAACTTATTTAATTTTATTTTTATGATGATTCACTTGCAAAGTTCATAGGTGATAAATGCAGGTTATAATGCTGTTTTGAGGTTATAAATGCAGATGTATTTTATTTTTATAGAGCTGACTGCATCAATTCTTAATTTTTTATCCTTACCTCATTAGGTATTGATACTGACAGTTGTGAGATACTGCTTCAACGTCCTAGTATCAAAAGACATTTGGGAGTGCCAAAATATCAATCTAAATCTTATAACAAAATTCCAGATAAGTGGACCTACAACCTTCAAGTTATGTTAAAAGCTTTAACTAAATTAATATCATCTTGTGAATTCAAGCCAAAGGATTTATGCCATATAATAACATTTTTAATGTGGATGAGTCTTGATTCTACACTACTTAGAGAGAATTTGTATTCTATTATACAAGAGTGTATAAATGTATGCTTAGAGCGGATTGCAGAAGATAAATGGAAGGAAACTGTAAGTATAAATATAGGTATATTACTTTCTTATATTAGGATATATATATATATGACCTGTATGATGTAATTTTAGCTCTATATAATGCTTATATTACTAATCTATCAACTCAAACCAATTTTATAAATTTTCCTAAACTTCTTCACTTTGTTATTTTCAATAATTATATTTTTCAAGGAAATAAATTATACAAGTCTCAGGAGTTCCACAGGGTGGCTGCAGTAGCAGTATGTTAGCTAATTTATACCTTTATTGTTATGAACAGTCTTTTACTTCAATAGATTATACATTATACAGATATGTTGATGATCTGATTTGCTTAGTATATACTGAAAATTATGTCATAGATAACATCAGTTAACACAATATTACATTTTTTGTGCTTAGATTGAACATACATATTGACCGTACTGATAGCCTCAACTGGGCTTTCGATATCACCTACTGCTAGCGACATTGATGTGCCTTTGCACTCTAAATTTTGAAAACAATTTAATGTTATTGCAAAAATGTTGCATAGCAGCAGTATCTACTACCCAGCTGAGTCTATCGTTAGGATTTTGCACTGAATTTGCTTCAAATTTAGCAGATGTGTGCACCTCTATAATAATTATTATTCAAATTAGATTTTAACTTAAGGCAGTTTGACTTTAAGTGTCCTAACTTTTTACAGCAATAACAAGGCCCAATGACCTTTTTAACTGGTTTTCCAGCTTTTCTAACATTATCATATTTACACTTTGTATTATCAGATTTAAAATTTGTATTATCTTTACACTGAGACAAATAAGCAGAAGAATTCTGACATTATTTCTGTCAATTCTAAGTTGCCAGATCCGGCCTTCTTCAGCTGATAATTCAGCTTGTATCTTTTCAAATTTGAAGTCTGCATCACTTCAGTGGTATATCAGCTGAATTATACTCTGGAAATCGTCGGTGAGATATCTAATGGCCTGGAATGCTACATAGACATCTTCGACCGGATGGTTGATATCTTTAAGTTTGGCTACGGCTTTCCTCAACTTGGAACAGAAGATTTCAACAGGTTCCTCTGGCTCCGGACGTGTATTGAAGAACTCATTTAAGAGACACACTAAATTAGCGTGAGTCGGCGCTTCAAAGTGCGTTTTCAATTTATCCCAAGCGTCAGCGGGATCGTTAGTGATGTTGATCAGCTCTCTGTAGTCTGCGATACGTTATGGAACAGAATAGCCAATGCGCTGTCATGTCTGCGCACATGCTCATCATAATCATGCCATGACGTCTTATCATCTACTGGTAATGCTGTTCGGTCTACATATCCGAAGCAGCACTCTCCTTTGAGAACTAATGATACCTCTTTCCTCCATGTGACGTAATTGTCTCTTGATAATGCAGTATCTTAATGCAATCCTAACTGCCTCCATGGTCTGTTAATTAGGTGTTAGTCAATTTGAACTACAACTTCAATGTTGTTTACCTTTTTTCCGAATGCAAATGGCGCCGTCTACTGGACTTTTGCATTCACAATAGTTTCCACTTTCTTTCTGGAACGTTCACAGTCATTTTCCGCCATTAAAAGCATGTAACTGGGCCCTTAACCTTGATGGCGGATGTGTCATCGGGATACTGCCCGAATACAGATAGGTTATCAAGGGCAAAAACCATGAAGGCGTGATAGTTAACTTCAAGAAAAATAGCTCACGTGTAAACACATACCTAAGCATCGTTTTACCGAATAATTATGCAGACTTGAAAATGCTGTAATGTCCATTAGAAGTAAGCAGGCAATTTTTCGAAAACTAAAACAAATTACATTTATTGTGAGATGAATCTATTACATTTTCAAAGTTATATAAGCTTTTGTAAGAAGATTGTAAAGACACGATATTTGCACAGCGAGCTCTCAAGCTCTGAGAAAAAGTTTTTCAGTTCATATACTTGACACATTGTTAAAAGCAGGATATTAATACAGGTAGGTAAGAAATTTACCTTACCAAACATACTAACATACACTTCGTAAGCCACCATACACAGGTTACACGTTATAGCGAATATAAGACTTTAACATTTCGCGGATTTCAGTATTTAAAACATGGTAAAAACATGGTTTCATAAACAGAGAACCATTTAAAACAACAGGATCATGTTTGCCATTGATCAAACCACCGTGTTTACGATCTACCGATCGTACATTCGAACCAGCTTTCGAGCAAGTCAGGAGACACAACCTTACAAGTCAAGAAGATCTGAGCGAGCACTGTTCTAAAAATGTGTCTAGTATATATACCTAGGGATGGGTGCGTTCCGGAACTCAATCATTGCCGGTAACGTCCTCTGGATATGCAAAGTAGATGCGTATGCGGCAAGAAGGTGATTTGCATGATAAGCCTGTTGGGAAAACATCACTATTCATTTATGAGAACAAAAAAGAGTCATTCAAAAATAAAATAAGATGAATGCACATTCACGGGAAACGAGAATCGCGATGTAAGCAAACCCCTTTTTTCCAACACAAATTAACGTGACAACTGGGATTTATGGCCGTGTGCACTGTAAAGCCAATCAAATCACCTTTACGATAATTTTCCGCTGCGTGGAATGTAAAAGATCATTTTTTTTATGAAAGTAATGAATGTATGTTACATTTCATATAAATCGTTGAAGATTAATTTTATTATTTGCGCATAAACAGTGCAATTGCACAATTTAGTTTTTGTTCTTGTGAATTGCCGAGCATCGATTAATATCTTTTTCCATCTATCTCCATCTTCTAAATATTGCATATTAACTTTATTAAACTAGCTTATTTTTGTATTCTGATTAATTATTTAGGTTAATTTTTAAATAATTTTTATTTTTGCATAAACAGCATCATTACGTAATTCACTTTTATGTTCCTGTGAATCGCTGAGAGTTCATTAGTATCTTTTCCATTCATCCCGTATTCTAAATGTTGCATATTATATTGACTAAACTAGCTTTGTTTCATATTTTGGCTATTATTAAGGGTTGATTTTTAATTATGTTCATATGAATTGCCGAAAGTCCTTTAGTATATTTTCCCATCCATTTTTTAAATGTTGCATATTAGATTGACTAGACTAGCTCATTTTTATATTCTGGTTACTTATTAAGGTTAATTTTTATTATTATTTTTGCATGATACATATTTTCCTATTTTGAAAAATGGGCATAAACCTTCTGAAGGGATATTTTCCAAAAAGTGGTATTAAAATAATGATTTATGCAAATATAAAAGCAACTATTTTGGCAAGGATATATTAAAATTGATATATTCACATCTATAAATACATTGTTATATTTTATTTTTTATTAAAGATTAATATTTGCTATCATTAGTGAAAACTTTTGCTTTATCAATCAAATATATTTGTTTTCAGTATAAAGTATTTTTAATTGAATAAAAACTTTAAATATATATAATGCATAAATATATATATGCTTAAATAATTTTATGTAGTATATGTATTTTTGTATTATGTGAGCATATATATTTCATTTCTTAACCTAACTACTGAAAAAGTCTTAAAACTACTGATATTTTCTTTTTTCACTACTGAAAACTTTATCAGTTGAGTGTCATTACTATAATGATTGAAGCTGTTAAGTTTCGTGATCGAGTCATAAATAAACCTTTTTATGCATGATTATGCAAACTTTTGTCTAATGCTGCCATAGAAAATATGAAATTTCACTCAAAAAAAGTTTTCACTCGAATTTCAAAAAATTCTGTCTAGTTCTAGATTTCTATCTAGTTCTGTATTAAGTAATATTTAACTTGACTTTTTAGTTAACTTGACTTTTTGTCATTATTTTTACTAAAAATAATGTTTTATAGTGTATTTAGTTAATATGAAGTTTGAATTTTATCCAAACTCTATAATCCGGAAAATTGGCAAAGTCCAGATTTTCGAGGTTGTGCTGTATATGTAGATAAAATTGTATACAAATATAGAAAATTTTCAGTTATTTTGAATGTTTTTTTTCCTCACTGTCATGTATTCATGGTAAGTATCAGCTAAATCTAATATTATTTTTTGAAATTGGTGTTAAAATAGCAGTATGCAGTACCTGGAATTTTGATGAAGATAACAGGAAAAACCTGGAAAACTCAGGGAATTTCATTTTGAAAATTGAGCATGAGCCCTTAATTGAAATGTCACCTGTAAACCCTGACTCACTGGTGTGCATTATCAACACCATCTTTCTAGGAGAGCTGTCAGGTCTGCATTGTAACTACAGACACTAATTATTTTCTCTTCCCTCATTCTCCAGCCAGTGAATTCAATGACCAAACGAAAATGCTATAGCGCGCTAGCACATGATTAGAGCATGGGACATAAGTGACGAAAACGATAAATGAGCTAAAAGTTGCTATTGTCTGATACTTACGGAAATCTATTTTCCAAGCTGTTATTTATTTCAGAAGACACATGTTGTTGGAAGAGATGCCTGACTGCTGCCGTCGTCAAAGCCTGTTTCAGCATTTGGACAATCGTGTGAGAAGATTCATTTTAGGCCTACGCACGGCTGGGTGGTCATACTGGCATATCACCACTGAAACATGCGTAGATGCATCCACTGTGAAAAGAATTTGGAGAAGATGTACTGAAGAAGGGCATGTGAATTGTTGCAGCGGTATAGGTCCATCCAGACGTATGTCAGCATGCATTGATCAACACATTCGAAGGCATGTAGTTGCAGCCCCGCAAATGACTGTCGGCATTCTGTAGAATTTTCAGGGTACATTGGATGTTCCAATATTAGCGAGAACAGTTTCTCGACGATTGGCTGAAAGCAGCTTGCACTCAAATTGTCCTTTACGAAGACTGCCATTGATGGCAAGACACTGATATCAAAGATTGCAATGGTGTTGGGCCTGAGCCCCTTGGACGACTGAATGGGGCAGGGTAGTGTTCAGCGACTAGTCTCGGTTCTGCTTGTCGAATGACAGTGGTTGTGTGAAAGTTTGGAGGTGACGTGGAAACAGATCCAATTCTGCTGCGACTGTTGAATGCCATATTGCTTGACAATGTGGCATCATGGTTTGGAGTGCCATCGGCTTTGATAGGCGGTCACCTCTGGTTCTTATCGGAGGCATATTGACAACATAATGATATGTCTATGAGATAATGCGGCCGGTTGCACTGCTCTACCATCAGCGGTTGCAAAATGCTGTTTTCCAGCAAGATAATGCTCGACTACACACAGCAACCATCAGTAGACAAGCCTTGCAAGGTATCCAGGTGCTTCCTTGGCCTCTGCTCTTTCCAGATCTATTACCCATTAAGCATCTATGGGACGTGATTGGCCGTCGTTTGACTGCCTTGCACCCTCCTCAAACAGAAGACGACCTGTGGAGGATGGTTGAAAGCATATCGTCATCCATCCCTCAGGAAACAATCCGAACGTTCATTGCATATGTTGCTCGAAGGGATGCTATCCCATAAGAGGTGGTCATACTGCCCACTGATCACCCTGTCTATGCCATTACTGTATTGTATTATTTTTCTAGAATTAACATCATTTATTTATATATGCTATCTCTGCCTGTGTGTCCTTTATCATCACACTCTATTCGTTCTTTCATGGTGTTGCATTTTCTGCATCGGGCAGTGTATATATAAACCTGAAAGTACACTTTGAATAAAAAAAGAATTTCCTACTATCAGTAAATTTTTCAAACAAATTTATTGTATTTTCTATTTCTAATAACCTAATTTGAATTGAAATGTGTGTGAATTGGTCATTTCATAGTAGTGATATCTGAATACAGATATTTATCAAATGTTTCCCTGTATAAATCATTAAATTTAATATATGCTGGGATGATTAAATTATAAATGTTTTTTTTTTTATCTCGGTTATTTAAACATGCAATAATATATTTTAAATACTCGCTTAACCCATTCCACAATAAATATCATTGATGAAATATAAAACTAATTATTTACTTTCAAAATATAATTTTCCAGAAATTTTCTAAAAATATTTAAAGTTTAAGATAATAACATTAAAAACTGGAAAGAAAATTCTAATAAAATGAAGTCAAAAATTTTTCATATTTTTATAGCATTTTACTGGTTTTTAAAAACTCAATTCATCATAATTGAATCACTGCTATTTTTTTGTTTGTTTATTTGCTTTTATAAAGTTTCTGATTGGATGAATTTCAAGTATATTTTTTATTTTCAGCTATCAGATGTTGCAAGTATTATATTATCAATGGAATTTTCACCCGAGGAGAAATTGAAAAATCAGTATAGTATGACTGAATCAGTTCCAGCTGTATCACCTAGAAATGCTTTTCTCAGAAAGCGAATTTCTTTTACAGTCCTAAAGCACCTCTTCCCGGGAGATGATGCAGAGCAAAGTCCTAGTGAACTTACAGTATGTTGATATTTTTCTTGCTTCCTTAATTACTTTTCGCCTTTTCTACAATACACTAGAAGGTATGCCCGTCATATGACTGAATTAAAAATTTAAAAAACATAAACTCCCATTTAGCGTCATAGTATATGTAAAATGAAAGTAGAAGTAGAAATTTGAAAAAATCAGTCACTGATCCAAGGGACTAGTGACTTCATGACTTTACTGGTCTGCAACCTTTATAATTTGTTCGTATACAGGATTTTTAAAAATACAATGAACTTTTGTTTATCCACTTCTGTATCATCCATCACACTTGGTTAACTGCCACTCTGTATTTCTTTATGTATTTATTTTTTCATTACGGGGCAAGCGTGAGTCTTTTCCTTTTTTTTTTATTCCTCTATCCCCCCCCCCCCCCAAACAGATGGTTTCCCCTCAAGGTATCTAGAAAGATTATATTAAGTATATTTTCAAGGTCTAAGTATATTTTTTAGTATCTCAAGATATAAATATATTTTTTAGTATATCAAGATATAAATATATTTTTTTAGTATATCGAGGTATAAGTATATTTTTTAGTATATTAAGGTATAAATATATTTTTTTAGTATATCAAAGTATTTAGGTTTCTTTTTGGGTTGATTTCTCCTCTCTTGTTTCGGTCCAGAGGACGTAACATAGGTAAGAAAGTGCATGATTGATCATTTTCTACTGTGGCAAAATTGATACCATCGTTAGAAAGTTCTTTTCATTCCAGATTTTTAAGTAGACAGAATAAGTGTAAAATGAAAACAAATTCTGATATGAAAAATTGGTGATCATGACAAAGATTTGGAGATAGTCAAAGAGAATGAAATTATTTTTTCATTATATGCTAAATTTGTTTCATTAAAGTGCTCGCGTACTGTTAACTGTTGTGTAATTCTTAATATAAGAAAAAAATATATTTGTAAATATGTATTATTTTAAAAATAACATTTTGCTTGTCTTTCGCATATCTGTCTATTTCAATTTTCCATCACACCTCCAGTCCCAGAACTGATGGATAATCAGAAATTTACTGTATTTAAAAATTCTAAAGCAAAATAAATTACTTGAGGAATATTATATTTTGATTTCCGTAAATACCTTAATTAAAAATATAAATGAAGCTTTATATGAATTATAATTTAATGTTTATGGAGTAAACTAGTTAAATGTATTAAATAAGATAATTTCAAGTGAGTAATTAACGTATGCTGCTATTGTTTGCCAAATGGAAACAAGTTTATTATCAAACAAGATAATTTCGAGTGTGAGTAATTTCTGCATGCTATTATCATATGCTGAATGGCAACAAGCATATGCACATGTTAGACGATTTGGGTATGTTTACGTCATACAAATGGGTATGTTTATATAAAAAATTGCAGTATTATAAAATACCTTTTGGCAATAATAACACTTTAAGCACAACATTTTTGTCTTATTTTGTAACTTTCAGCTGATTAATTAAATCTTAAACCAGAGTAAATGTTCCATATGTTCACCAAAGATTCTTTGTAAGTATATAGTTTGGTCTACGTCTAACCGATACATAGCTCTTTCTGCTATTATTCTTCAGTTACTTGAGGAGAAGAATATGAAAACCAATTTAATGAGATAATTGCAATTCATTTTACTAAGATTTAATTTATACTAGAAATATTCTTTTTGAAGATATTTTTGATATAAAAACATAAGATGTTCATATTTATTAGCTTTTAGTGAATGAAAATTCTGACAGAAGCACAGGCGTATTTTCTATTTCTTTGTCTACTTTCCAGCTACAATGAAACTGTTAGTATTGGATCAAAATGTTCAATATCTAGTGTATCTAAATATACTTGCATTAAGTAAATGAAATAAACAGGATAATTATTATAATCAGGAATTGTAGAATATTTCATTTTTTCCCCTTTGCCCCAAAGACAAATATTCTAACTAGATGGTAATCTCAAAATACCAGAGAAAGAAAGTAATGGAGGAGGAAAAGTAGAGGAGTGCCTAGAGTAGATACATTCCAGTTCCTTCTTTTTCATAGCAGGAGTCCACAGGAAGTCAGACAGTAACCTCATGTCTTGCAGGGTACTAACTGCATAGAAAATGGATAAATTGCTTTTAAGGGTAAAAAGGGATATAGCTTTCAAGTTACCTTTTTATGATTTGGAGGAATTTTTTCAGTCATCTTTAATTCCTGGTCATAGATGTTTAAGTGTTCCTCACCGATATCTCGGTGCTGTTCCCATCAATGTTTCAAGAGTAGATGAAATGTACAATGTTAATATCTTGTAATGCAGATGTATCATAATCACATTGTTTCTTTTGCTTCTGTCATTTGTTCCAACTAATTTGAAGAAATGGCCACATGGGACAAGCAGTGATATTGAGTGATTTTTAACCAGTTTACTCAGTCTTGAGTGTTTCATCCCCTTTTCATCTCCATTGATGGAGTTACATGGTAAAAATGATTACATTCTTACCATTGGCATACTCCATTTACCCTTGAGGCTTTGGTGGATGTTGGTGGGAGGGAAGAGAGAAAGAGAACAATTTCAAACATGGAAGGGTTGCCGCAGAATATTTGTTCACCTTCTTCAGGCTGTTGTGTGTGTGAATATGCTCTTTCTTTCTGTAAACAATTTATAGCATAACATTTATAGAGCGAAGTGCCAAGGGAAATACAAGAGAGAAATGAGAATAAAGTGATAAGACCCCTGTAGATGATACAATAGGTTGAATCAATAAATTGAATAGTCAATTTATTGTGTGAATTTGTGTTGTGTAAAATGGAAGTTGAATGGTGCAATTTCTTGCATACAACTTCTTGAATGAACCTTTGCAACTGTAAAGATCGTACAATTTCTTGACTGGAACTGACCAATCAGAACATTCACTGCATATGATTTCATGATTCTTTTATATATTTTTTCACTGATTTCTGCTTTGCTCGTACATGAGCTGCATCTTTGACTACTTTATTAATGCATGTTTAGTTGACTACTTATGCATTTTTAGTTGACTACTTATGCAATTTTAATTTAATTCATTTGAATTTGTGTATTTCATTTTAGCTTTTATTTTCAAAAACTGAAACTGTTCTCTTAGATTCTGCCTATAGGGACTCTATTTCTCCCCAATTTTATGGGGCAGATCTCAAAATTAAATTTTTCAAAAAAAATTTCATTGAACTTCGTTTGCAATTACTATCGTAAGATAATTAGATATTTATTAAAATCTTCAACTATTAACCTAAATTTATGATGTTTCGTTTACAGTACTCATACAAAGATGGTACCAGCACAACTTATATTGATCTAAAAGGTGACATTGTAAATGTTGAAAAAAACATAAGTATAGTACTTATATATAAAGAAAAAAAAAAGAAGCAATGTATAAGAAACATATTTACAAACAATAATGAAGTAATCAAAAGTATTGTAAACAAGAACATCTGAATGCTCTGCAGACTAATAACAAGAAAGATGCACAATCAATAAATTGAACCACATAAATAGGCCGCATAAAAAAACATATAAGGCTCTTATAGGAAAATATTGAATGCCATGAACTTATGTTTCCAATAAACTTAAACTCTTCATCCAACAACATAAAGTTTCGAGTTGATAAAGGAAATAGACAACTTTTAACTTTACACAAGACACTTGTTTTTGCTGCCTATCTTAATTTTTGTGGCAAAAAAAATGTTTTTTTGTCCAGAAATCTGAAGAATACAATTATTTCGAAACATAAATAATTTTTTTTTTTTTTAATTCATCTGGTTAAAAAAAATATTTGCCTTTTTCACAATGGCTCCACAGCCTCTGTATTGAAAATCTGCTTAAAAAGGAAGATATATTTTTAGTTTTCATTATCTGCTTCTGTGGTGGTCAGACACTAGACAAAAGTATACCACCTGCAGCGGGTAGCACCAGGTATATACCGAGGTACAGTCTGTATACAGTAGATTAGGCATGAGGCATTTTTTTTTTTTTGTTAAACTAATTTTTTAAAAACCAGCAGCAAACTGCATATATTGTTATGCTGGAACTTTATGATGCTACCTTAATTAATAGTTCAAAATTTATTTAATTGTTCAAAATTTGTTATTTTCCCTGTTTCCCTTCAAAATTCTAAATTAATTTGTTGTTATTGAATATTTTGGCGATTTATCCCCTTTTAAAAGTTAATTTGTTACCCTTTTTCATGTTTTTCATTATTCAAAATTATGTGCGATGTGTCTTCAAACGCTAAATATCTTTTGCTAATCCTCCGTTTTTTTCGTTTTCCGCTGTTAATTTGATTTCACTTCATTCACGAGTTTGCAGAAAAAAGAGGCATTTTTAGGCAAAATTCAGCCCTTCTTGGCTTATCTGCGAACGCCTGCAGGTATGGTTGCCTCACGGCATTGTGTGACCATACGTCACGGCATGGGTTCGTGGTTGCCTGCTTGGCTGAAATTTCACGCCTCGCGGTTCTTGGCGTAGCATCATTTTTATTCCGCAGTACATGCATAGGCAATCTGGGGAGGTGCAATGTTTTCACTCGCCCCAAGTTTGGTGGCTCTTGGGAAGCAAGCGTGTTGCTAAGAGGCATTCGATTCCTGGCTACAGAGAGTGAAGGTAGCGGCTGTTGAAAACCGCGGCCCAGGCCCAGCCGGTGTCCGCGACCCGTGGTGACGATGTTTTTTGTAATGAATGGTCCTAGAATAAATGCTTCAAAGTATCCTGAAAAATCTGGTACAGTGTTTCACGGCGACAATGTTTTCTGTAATGAATGATCCTGGAATAAATGCTTCAAAGTATCCTGAAGTCTGGTACAGTGTTTCTCGGCGATGATGTTTTCTGTTTAAAAAATGCTTCAAAGTATGTTTTCTGTTTAAAAAATGCTTCAAAGTATCCTGAAATCTGGTACAGTGTATTGCGGCGACAATGTTTTTCTGTTTAAAAAAATGTTTCAAAGTATCCTGAAATCTGTTGAAATTTACATTGGCGACTGTGCCACTGTGGCCCAAGTGGTCAGGAAATTCCCATCGCCCACGCTCCGGCAGGATGCCGTCAAAGTGAAGTGCTCCTCAAGTGTTTTTTTTCCTGCTTTATTTACTAGCCCACTCAAGTGTTCCACAGCGATAAGCCTTTACCTTCTCATTACAAGTGATCCTAAAGGGTGGTGCTCAGCTAGTTTTTAATATCTTCTTAAATACACGTCTCTACAATCTCCATCTATACGACTGTTGCAAGTTTTCCAGTTGTTCATTTCTGGTGCTGCCATCTACTGTTGGAAGCGAGAACATTCACTGTCCCTAAATGATTTCTCCCATACAACATCTCAAGTTCTATTTGCTGCATGGGAAAACCCACACGCCCGGTTTGGGCGCGAATAAAAATAAACACGTTTCATTAAACATTACGTTAATGGCCGCCGTGTCGTATATCTGTAAAGATTTACTCTGAAAAATTAAGAAAATAATTAAAAGATTCGAAAATGAGGACACTGATTAGATTTTAAAATAACAAATGGAAGATGTATTTTTAGTTTTCATTATCTGCTTCTGTAGTGGTCAGACACTAGACAAAAGTATACCACCTGCAGCAGGTAGCACCAGGTATATACTGAGGTACAGTCTGTATACAGTAAATTAGGCATTAGGCATTTCTATTTTATTTTTTGTTAAACTAATTTTTTAAAAACCAGCAGCAAACTGCATATATTGTTATGCCGGGACTTTATTATGCTACCTTAATTAATAGTTCAAAATTTATTTAATTGTTCAAAATTTGTTATTTTCCCCGTTTCCCTTCAAAATTCTAAATTAATTTGTTGTTATTGAATATTTCGGCGATTTATCCCCTTTTAAAAGTTAATTTGTTACCCTTTTTCATGTTTTTCATTATTCAAAATTATGTGCGATATGTCTTCAGATGCTAAATATCTTTTGCTAATCCTCCGGTTTTTTCGTTTTCCGCTGTTAATTTGATTTCACTTCATTCACGAGTTTGCAGAAAAAAGAGACATTTTTAAGCAAAATTCGGCCCTTCTTGGCTTATCTGCAAACGCCTGCAGGTATGGTTGCCTCACGGCATTCTGTGACCATATGTCACGGCATGGATTCGTGCTTGCCTGCTTGGCTGAAATTTCACGCCTCGTGGTTCTTGGAGTAGCATCATTTTTATTCCGCAGTACATGCATAGGCAATCTGGGGAGGTGCAATGTTTTCACTCGCCCCAAGTTTGGTGGCTCTTGGGAAGCAAGCGTGTTGCTAAGAGGCATTCGATTCCTGGCTACAGAGAGTGAAGGTAGTGGCTGTTGAAAACCACGGGCCAGGCCCAGCCGGTATCTGCGACCCGTGGTGACGATGTTTTTTGTAATGAATGGTTCTGGAATAAATGCTTCAAAGTATCCTGAAGTCTGGTACAGTGTTTCTCGGCGATGATGTTTTCTGTTTAAAAAATGCTTCAAAGTATCCTGAAATCTGGTACAGTGTATCGCGGCGACAATGTTTTTCTGTTTAAAAATTTGTTTCAAAGTATCCTGAAATCTGTTGAAATTTACATTGGCGACTGTGCCACTGTGGCCCAAGTGGTCAGGAAATTTCCATCGCCCACGCTCCGGCAGGATGCCGTCAAAGTGAAGTGCTCCTCAAGTGTTTTTTTTCCTGCTTTATTTACTAGCCCACTCAAGTGTTCCACAGTGATAAGCCTTTACATTCTCATTACAAGTGATCCTAAAGGGTGGTGCTCAGCTAGTTTTTAATATCTTCTTAAATACACATTTCTACAATCTCCATCTATACGACTGTTGCAAGTTTTCCAGTTGTTCATTTCTGGTGCTGCCATCTACTGTTGGAAGCGAGAACATTCACTGTCCCTAAATGATTTCTCCCATTCAACATCTCAAGTTCTATTTGCTGCATGGGAAAACCCACACGCCCGGTTTGGGCGCGAATAAAAATAAACATGTTTCATTAAACATTACGTTAATGGCCGCCGTGTCATATACCTGTAAAGATTTACTCTGAAAAATTAAGAAAATAATTAAAAGATTCGAAAATGAGGACACTGATTAGATTTTAAAATAACAAAAAGGTTTTTTACATATTTAACAATAAAAAAAAAAACACATGAAAAGATTTGAACTCAAAAGTTGCTCCCTTAAAATACTGACACATCGAAAATCATTAACACGCTGTAAAACATTAATGCCTCATGAATCATTAGTACACTGAAAATCATTAATACATCGTAAAACACCAATACATCGACAAACATTAACTCATTGTAATTCTTTAATTTTCTCAAAAATCACAATAGCCTAACAACCTTTCTGGTTGAGATAATGTAAGAGGGGGAGAGAGAAAGAGAGTAATGCATGATGCCAAAAGGCCTACCTTCCATCCTGGGTTCTACAAGGGCTTGAGTGACGGAGGCCGGTGGAGCATCGTCTTGCTCCGGTGAAAATTTCACGACTTCACTTTCTCAACTCGCAAGAAGCAATTTCCGCAAGAGGCAATCCGATTTTTCAACTCCAAAAAACTCTCTCGAAAAATTTCCAAGTCGATCGCTCCTCCCTCTTAAATTTTATTTGCTGTAAGGTTTAATCCCTCCTTAATATTATTGGAAGACATCTGGCTCCTCACTTTCAGTGGCCAGCCCTTGACATGGGGGCTTGGTCAGTAGCCACTGAATTATTGCTCCAGCTGGCCGAGGTCTCATATTCCTTCGTGCCACCTGGGCTCAACTGCACCCCAATAACCGCTGACCACCCGTTGCATTTTCCTCCATATTGAAAGAGGCCACCCACTGGCATGGTGTCCGGATCCACTGACCCTTTCCGTCGCAGGTGGTCAAAAGGGGAACTTTATAAAAATTCTGTAAAAACACAGGGACCATCTTTGTAGGTATGGGAATCATTTCTACGATGTTACATTGCATCAGGGAAAACCAATGTAACATTTACCCCTTTCCCTTAATGTTTTAGCAGGTAAAAACCGCCTCTGTCCAGCACACCTGAAAAAATACCGATAAATGCATACATGTAAAACACAAAGTACTACAAATATGAAACAAAAAGTTTGGAGTTTCAAAATCTCTGTCACAGTTCATTGAATTTGCCAGTTCTATGTTGTGTAAAGTTCCTCGTGAATATTTCCTAGAAACACAAATGTTCAATGCACTGGAAAGTTCTGTGTACATTGTTGTCTTTCCGGAATCAAGAAATATGTCTGTTGCACTTCTGGCTGGTCTTGAAGAAAAAGGCTGTTTTGTGCCTTTGAAACGGGTTGGTCAGATTATATTTATTCTTCTGCTGTATTTATAAAATTTTAATTTCACTGTATTCAATTATATATATCACCATAAGGAATGAACTTATGTGACGCTTAAAAGATTTCACCATTTCTAAATTCAAAATACAACCTTAAAGTAACCGATGGTTTTTCACTCTCTTTTGTAATGCCACATGTGATAATGATGTGTATCTGGAGCTGTTAATGAAACTCCCTTCTGTCAACCGTACTGTAAAGTTCTGTAAGGCAAGATGTGGTTCCGAAAGTCTATGATGGCATACGTCACTGCATTGGTAGGTTGCCACCTCTCCTCATGAATCTGGCATGAAGCATCGCTTATTGCCGGTCAGCTGTAGCTGCCTCTTTGCTGGTGTCCTGTCCATTGCTGGTTGTAATCGCTGTCCATTCTTTTCAGACATGATGCTGAGGATAAATTTTTTTACACAGGCCAAAGAACATACATGCATATACACAAATATTGAAATCTTTCTCTCAGATAAATTACATTACTATTAATTCTGATTACAAAAATTCTTATCATAACTATATTTATATCTAGACAAAATTTTATTCAAGGCAATGCTTACTTCCTTAATTACACTCTAAATACTTTTTATACCTATATACATTCTCTACAAAGTCCTTCTAATCTTTATTTTCTTTCAACCAATACGTAAAAGTTTCCTATCCTTAAGATTTAACCTTCTCTCCGAATTGCCATGCCATACAAATTATTCATTTTCTGTACCTCATTATATCTATATATATACAAAAGATTTTTCTAATATCACTGTTAAAACCGAAAAGAAAAATTTTCTCTCCGTATTCCTATACACCCAAAAAGAAATGTCTTTCGTAAACCCTTTCGCAGTTACCAAACAATTTATCATAATTCTTTTAATCGTAAACCTTTAATTTCTCCTTTTAATCCATATTTCGCATTTCAAAACTCCCAATTTTGTAAATTCTGCCTTTTGATAGAACATACTCAAGTCTTCTGGTATCATAATTCTGTATATCTTTTTTTCATAAATTTCCCATTTGCAAACCTGTGTACAAGAAATTTCCTGTAAATTTGTGTTTTTCCTGTTTTCATTTCTGATTCCAAAATTTATTCCAAGAATGTCTGTAAATCCGTGTTTCTCCCCTTTTCATTTCCAATCCCGCATACGCCCCTGCATTGGTCAGAAATTTGCTACCATTTCCCAAAATCACCGGCGTTCCTTCGTAAAAAGGGAGGGGGTGGGGGGAGCGTATGTCATGAAAAGAAAAAATAAATCTCCTTTCTCTACCTTCTCGAAAAAACTGGTGTGGAAAAAGAGGATCTACCCTTCGATCCTGCCCGAAGCGTGGTGTGTGTCTATGTGTTGAAACTGCCAAACCCCTACAAATTTATTGGATTCGCCTATCCTTGTTAAAGGATAAAGGATGCCTCCCATAGCGAAAATGGTCGTACATCAAACTGGCCATTTTGCCTTGTAAAAAAAAGGGGGTGTATGCCTCATGTACATGTTTTATGTTATTGCTGTGTTAAAATTTATGTAATATGACATACCCATTACAGGATTATAAACCGTCCCACTGGATATAGGATATCTATGACATAGAATAAGGTACGTGTTCTAAAATTCCCCCATTGTCTAATGGAAATCCCATTGTATTTAGTTCTAGGCTGTCTGCGGTTTAAGCTCGCAAAGCAGGATGATCAGGCCCCCTTCTAGATTTTAAAACTTGCGTGTCCCCTATACCTAATTTAAATTGAACTTTAAATATTACTTTATGTGGTTAGCCATTATTCTCGCTTTCCAAAATGTTACCCATTTAACTACCTATTGTCTGTATTTTTTTACATTTAATTTACCTTCTATTTATTCTCTTATGCCCTGTATTTAAATGTAAGTGTTTGTTAATGTTGTTTCACTCATATACCCTATTGCCTGGTTCAAATCAACGAAAAGGGTTTATCTAAACTCTCTTTTTCTTTTTCTTTTTAAAAATTTCCTCACTCACAAAAATTTTCTCTGTGTATTTCTAACCTGACTGGGTACTTACGTATTATCGCAACCATGACAAAACGTAATTGATGTATCGTCCAATAAAGGTCCCGATCGATTCCAAGGACAACATGCAACAAAGTGATCTATATGAGGACCCACGTTCGAGCGGGCTCGAACAGGTTGGGGGACGTACGCACTGCTGGAACTGTGTCGTCAGACAGGCCGGCTTCGCCGGACCAAGTCACAGAGCATATTAGACTCGCTTCTGGGTTTTTCTCAACCAGTTCGAGCCCGCTCGAACGTGGGTCCTCATACAGATCACTTGGCTGGATGTTGTCACGGTCCTTGCGCCGTGCGACGGTCCCAGAAGCGAGTCTAGTATGCTCTGTGACTTGGTCCGGCGAAGCCGGCCTGTCTGACGACACAGTCCCAGCGGTGCGTACGTCCCCCAACCAGTTCGAGCCCGCTCGAACGTGGGTCCTCATACAGATCACTTTGTTGCATGTTGTCCTTGGAATCGATCGGGACCTTTATTGGACGATACATCAATTACGTTTTGTCATGGTTGCGATAATACGTAAGTACCCCTGACTGTCCGTTACCTACTTTATAACTTCCATACCAATTAAATTTCTT
The DNA here is from genome assembly GCA_951213105.1 of Amaurobius ferox. Taxonomy (NCBI): domain Eukaryota; kingdom Metazoa; phylum Arthropoda; class Arachnida; order Araneae; family Amaurobiidae; genus Amaurobius; species Amaurobius ferox. The sequence continues at coordinate 86,940,265 of OX578143.1, read as the reverse complement.
AACTATTCTCGAAAATTTAAATTCCATATTCCTTCTGTAAACCCCCCCTCCCCCCCCCCTTTTTTTTTTTTTTTTTTTTTCACATTTACTGTACCAATGTCGTTCTCTAAATCTCTTTCTCAAATTTGCACGTCATGTCTATCTATTCTCCCTTTAAACTACTTCTTCATATTTAAACATACTTATATATTCTCTTATTAAACACTTTAAATTCAAATTCAATTTCTTCTCTAAATCTGTTTCTCAAATTTGTATACCCCTCTATTCTCAAGTATTTTCTGAGCATTATATACACGTATTCTCGAAAATTCTCTAAACTTTGGACACCAATTCTCAAGTATTTTCTAAATTACAAGTGTTTCTAAATACCCCAAGTTTCTCAAATTTGTATACCCATCTATACCCATCTATATGTCTTTCTAAGTACACCAAGTTTCCATTTAATCAATTAAAATATCCAATTATATTTACATCCTTTCTCTAACTTCAATTAACATTTTAAATTGTAATTACATCCCTTCTCTATTCAATCAATTCAAATCTCAAATTATATTTACATTCTTTCTCTATTTAAAGTTGTATTTACATTCTTTCTCTAAATTAAATTCAAGTTTCAAATGATATTTACATTCTTTCTCTATTCAGTCAATTCCATTTTCAATTTCTGTTTACGATCTTTCTCTAAATTCAATTCAAATTTCAATTACATCTTTTCTGTACTTAAAGTTCATTTTCAACTTAGAAAAAACAAAAAAATTTCCTTTCCAAATCCCTTTTCCAAAATAACATTTTCTTTTTAATCGAAATCAGTCTTCTTATCTCCTTCTCAAGTTCATAAACAAAATTATTCTCCAAAATGTTTTAAAATTTACATTCTCCCAAATTCACCCCTTAAGTCGTTTTCAAACATTATATACAATCCCATATTCCATCTCTAACTATTTCCCTCATCTACCGTTTAAAATATGACTCACAGTCACTTAATTCTGCTTCTGAGTGTGTACGAATGTGTTGGCACAGGGTTTTCTAGCAAATTTCTCTTTCCGTGTGTGTTCAGTGACTCCTGCAACACTGTTTTTTCCTTCAAGTGGCTCTCCTGTTCGCACTCCTGGCGTTCTAGGGATGCAAGATTTAACTCTGTAGTAGAAAAAGTTGCAGTTTTTTGTTCAAGGGAAGGAGGGGGGAGTTCATTTTCAAGGCTGTTTGATGGTTGTCTCTCTTGAAGGTCAAAAAGGGTGGGGGGTTGCGTTTCTCTTTGGGTGGCATTCCTGAGGTTTTAAAACTTTTGGAAGGAGTGCAATTGCGCTCTTTTCCCAGGGTCGTATGAATGGCATTCTTGTTTACACTGGAGATAATGATTTGCTCCTCTTCGTGGAAAAAAGGAAAAGACTGCCCTGCTTCGTTTTGCATTCTCTCTTCTCTATGTACATTCGGTGTTGAAAGGAGAGGGGATGTGTATTTAATATCTTTTTCTCTGTCATATGGATGTTTTAAGTGCTCTTTTCGTTCCAATAATTCTCTCAATCTATTAATGTGTACTCTCTGTGTTTTTTCAAAAGGTTTACCTATTTTTGAATGTCGTACAAAAATCTATTTATTTTTCTTACCACCCGGTATGGTCCTGAAAATTTAGCTGTTCCGAATGCGTTTTGGCCTTCTAAAAATACTTTGTTTCCTATCTCTAAATTTCGCATTTTTGATTTTAAAAACTGCTGTTGTTCTTATTTATCTTTTGCGCGTTCTAAATTCTGGTTTGCTGCCTTGAATGCTTTTTATAGTTGTAATTTTGTTAGCTATGTACCCCCCATATGATGTATCCTGTTGTTCATTTTGTGGTTGTGTCTCGAATAAGGTTGGAACATAATGTCCATAAAAAAGAAAATTCGGCGTTTCACCTGTCGATGAGTGCACGGTTGCATTACATTACACCACGGACTTCGAACAGGCTTTAATTTAGCAATTGTTTGTAATTTCTCTGTCATACATTTATAAGCTTTTGAAGTAAACTGAACTCCACGATCACTTGTGATGGAAAGGGGTAATTCGTTCGAGACAAACGACTGTAATAATTTTTCTGCCACTGTTTCTGCTCTTATGTCAGGTATGGGAAAGACTGTTAAGTATTTAGTGAATTGGCAAATCATAGTTTCAACTCGCAAGAGGCACTCCCGATTTTTCAACTCCGAAAAACGCTCTCAAAAAACTTCCAAGTTGATCTCTCCTCCATCTTAAATTATATTCGCTGTAAGGTTTAAGCCCCCCTTAATATTATTGGAAGACATCTGGCTCCTCACATTCAGTGGCCAGCCCTTGATATGGGGGCTTGGTCAGTAGCCACTGAATTATTACTCCAGCTGGCCGAGGTCCCACGCTCCTTCGTGCCACCTGGGCTCAACTGCGCCCAAACGACTGCTGACCACCCGTTGCGCTTTTCTACATCCTGAAGGAGGCCATCCACTGGCATGGTGTCCGGATTCACTGACCCTTTCCGTCGCAGGTGGTCAAAAGGGGAATTTTATAAAAATTCTGTAAAAACACAGGGACCATCTTTGTGGGTATGGGAATCATTTCTACGATGTTACATTGCATCAGGGAAAACCAATGTAACACTATTCTTTTATACATGCCATCTAGGTAGTGCTACACACAAATATATATATATATATATATACAAGTGGGTGTATACTTGTATATATATATATATATATATAAACATGAATGTTTTTACAAAAATGATTTCTTTCATGCATTATCCTTAAGATATAATTTTTATACATCGATAATGTGTTTTTGTTATTTTTTATTCTCTTAACATTTTTGGTTGTGGACAGCTCCAGGCAGACCAAACTCTGGTCTTCAGACCAGAGTGAATTCTGATCCTGGGTTTTTCTTTAAAATTGAATTCTGAATTTAATTGAGTGAATTATAACACAATGTACTTTAATTTTTACCACTATGCACTTAATTGAAACTTTAATGAATCTAATGATGTTTTAAATTTAGAATTGATGCAAATAAAAGTTAATTTTTAATTTAACAATAAGAGTTGTGATTCTTTTTTGGCTGTGCAATTAATTAATTAGGTTTAAACTCTGTAATTCATATGAAGGTGGCAAAGGTAGGTGAAATTATTTTGGAATTGTTTGTTGTTGTATACATATTCTAAGGGGTGTTGTGCACAGGCCAAACAACAGGAATGGCAAGAAATAGTAAAGGGAATACAGAAGCACTTTTAATATTTAGTAAAAGTAACTTTATTCTATACAATCAGGCCAAATGTAAATTTAATAAAAATAATAATAATTTTAATAATATAAAAGTAATTAATTAAATAAAAGTAAATTAATAAATAAATATAAAATAAATAATCAGCCAAGTTAAAAGTGAAGGGCTAAACCTTCATAACAGTATTATAGCTAGTTTTCCTTAAATATTGTAAAAAATTGCAATTTTCAATGTAAATGTTTTTATAAAAAGATTATTTTGTTTAGAGAATTTATTAAAAAGCATGTTCATTCAATGTCAAGTAGCAAGTTCAGCATCTAGCAAGTTCCTTCAAAATGTGTTTCTAAACTTTATTGTATGCTATAGTTATATGAAGATTTTATAAATTTTGCTTGCAATGGTGGTTTAACAAGGTACATATGCTATGTTTGACTGCGTTACTTTATATGTTACAGGTTGGTCTCTATTGAAGTTTTATCTTTTAGTATTTATTTAATGTAGGAGATACAGTTTTGAATAACTGGAACTTTTTTTACATTAGATAAAAGAACTACAGTCTTTGCTTCAGAATATGTTAAATAGTGATATGGATTCAGAAGAATTGAGTCTAGTTGCGAAGTTTGTTGATTTGTGTATTAATCATCTGGATGCTACAAAAGAGGTTAGTTATTTTAAAATATTTATTTTAATTTCATGGTTATAACTTAATGCATACAAAATGTGACCTTTAATTTTTTAATGTTAATATTTTTTATAGATTTATTTTAGTAAATTTTTATCTAACAGATTTCTGATTTGGCAGGTTGTTGCAAAAATAAAAAGCAAAGTTTACGGCTTAGTGCAGAGTCCTATGTAATTCCTTATCTGTGCATCAAAGTTTAAATATTCTAAAAGTCTGGAATTAAAATACTTTATTAATAGCAGCATTAAAAGTTGATTTAAAGTTTCAATCAAATTCAAAGCTATAAAACAGCCTCCTTCATTTGAATAGAGAGACCAAGCAGCAGCACCAACATAAGGACTCAAGTATGAGGTGCTACCTAAAAGTTCAAAAATTCTTTATAAAAATTTATCAATATATTTTATAACTTATTTTCCTCCATCACCTTCGAAATAGTTTCCATTGGATTGTGAACATCGATTCCAGCACTATTTCCATGATTTGAAATGCTTAACAAAGTCATCTTTTGTTAGAGCATTCAGTATCACCTGTAATTTTTTTTAACTTTACAAGAGGGCACAACTGTTCATCCAATTCTCTATGTTCAGCAATCCGAATTTTTAATTTGAATCCACGCGAACTCAATTCAGCGGATAACAGCTGTGACCTCAAGGGCGTCTATATCCCACTGTAATTCAGTGTCAAATGTCACGAGCATCATCTGAACTGCTCATACGTCACCCATCAATCAAGCCCTAAACGACACCTGCATCAGTGATGTATCGTAGTTAAAACTGCAACAAACGTTACTTCTAGACGAAAAGTTGGCGACAGCCATCCTCGTGGAAAAACGAAACCTCAAACAAATTCTTATTTCTCCATGTTAGCCTACGAGAACAAAAACATATTTTGGCAAAATAACTTTGAAATGCAGGAAATTGAGATGGTGTTCTAAAAGTCGATATGACATGTATATTATATATGTTGACTAGATGACTGGGCAGTCAAGGCAAGCATTTCCCTGTGCTCACTCGACTGCTGGATTGTGGGTTCGAATCTCACCTGTGGGCATGGATGTTGTGTTGTTGGGTGCAGTGTGTTCTGCTTCAACTGGTGCGCTGGGGCAATGTCATGTGACTGCTAAATGGATGTCGATTTTGGCTGATGTATAGGCGAATGATGAAATGTATCAAGTGCCTGGCCATTTATAATAAATAAATATATTACATATTAAGTACATATAACCATACTTATTGATTTTGAAAAAAATCTGTGATAGAGTTGCTACTAAATTAAAACTGCCAACTTGCCACTTGCTGAGCTTAATCTAAGTGAAAATTTTAATTCTCAGGTTTATGATTTGGTGTCAATGAACTCTGAAACTGGTCCAGCAGGCAGTGAAACTGATCCAGTAAGCAGTGAAACTGATTAAGTTGTGCTGTACTGGTAATATGATTTCAAGCTTTGGAACAACTCCCTACTGTCAGGCTTTTGAACTATGAACTGGCTTTAATCTCATGCAGTTTGAGCTTAATCTATATAGTAGCTGTGTGGACTTAGAGATTTGCAGGATTGCAGCATACAGCAAGTTTTCTTGCTGCTAGTGTAGTTACTAACTATTTGGTTTTGATGTGTTAATAAGATCATAATCTGACAATTGTCAATTGTGTAGAAGGCCCAGGCCACCCGTCTCACCTGAGGGTATGAGCAGCAAAGTGAGTGGCTGGGATTGTCAATTGTGTGAAACAATGCTGGCTGCTATCTCAAGAACACAAGTCTAATATTATAGAGTTCACGTTTGAAATAAATATGTTTAAATCAAAATCTACACGTATAGTTTTCAAAAATATAGATTAAAAAAATGTGTAAATATAAATATTTGGAATGTAATGAATTTAATGTTTTCATCTAAGTTTAAAGTACTACTTTTCTTCTATTTATAGAATTACACTGAATTATGCAATATTTTAAAGCAGGCAGAAAGCTCTCAGAAGATGTCCTATGTAGTAAGTTACCTAATTTCTTAATATTTTTAATATTCAATATATATATATATATATATATAAATATGCCCCCGGCAAACTTGTACTTTCCTTTCTGTTTCATATGTTCCTTTTAATGGATTATATTTTAATCGCTTTCGTATGACTGCTTTGCTCCAAAAATGTGTAATTTATGGTATTAATATATATATATAATAAAAATATAATTTGAAAATCCAATGATAGAATAGAGAGAAGTTGTAACTCAAAAAACCGTACCTTAAAATATGTCTGCAAATAAAAAAGAAATATTAAATAGAGAATCAACCACCATGAGGAAAATAAAATATATTTCTAGTCATCAAGCTAAAGATAATCAACAAATATCAACACACACACATATATATATATATATATTCTTGGGCGGCTAGTTCGGCAATATTTCACTAAATTATTCACTAAGTGTTACATATTTGCTGATACTACTGTTTATTTTTATGTAATTTTTACTAGTGATGGGTATTATAGGCATTTTTCATTAACAGTGCTTACTGCTAATGTTAGATTTTATCAACTACTAATTTTAATTGCTAATTTCTACAAATATTTAAATTTCAGCATGTGCCAATTTCAATAATCCAAGGTATTCAAGGTCACTAAGCTATATATTATATGGAATGATTCCATCCAATTCCTTAACATTAATGCAGTTTTTCCATTGGATGAAAGAAGCAAATCTTTTGTCCATAAGCTGATAAACTTTATGGATAAAAGTACGAAGAGTTTGGATAGTCATTAAAAACTCCTTAAGAACTCTTTAAACTCACATTTTATTTTTAAGGGCTTTTTTAAAACTCCTTATTTTTGCCAAAATTTCTTAAAAACTTCTTAAAATTTTTGCTGTTCTAATTCCAGAATGCAAAAGAAAACCAAACAAATGACTGACGGTTTGAAATCGGCACTGTGAGGAATATTATGGCTCAAAATATTGGAGCTTATTATTGTTTTTGCTTGTTACTTTCCTTATATACATAATGTATAAGGAAACTATTGTGACGGGGTCGAAAATTCGAATTTGAGTTTTCGACAGGAGCGCATGTTTCAAGCATTTCTGATCATAAATCAAACCTTTTTGAGGTGATGTCTGTGTGTGTGTGTGTGTGTGTGTGTGTGTGTGTGTGTGTGTGTGCGCGCACGTGTGTGCATGCATGCGTGTATGTGTGTGTCAGTGAATCTGTGGAGACAATATCTGACAAACGAATGGAGTGATTCGAATGAAATTTGGTACAAAAATCACAATCCGTGAATACTGGAAGCCTATTGTTTTTAAATGTAATCGAATGTTCAGAACTCCCCTAAATTTTCGAGTGAAATTTTGAAAACATCATCAAAAAATCAAAACCTTTAATAAAGTTATGGAAATAGATATTTTTTATGTAATTTTTCCTTAGAAAACGATTGACATAAACTTTAGAATGTTAGCATGAACCGTTTTCGAGATATTGCACATTTTTAAAATAAATTTATCAAAATATCCCATAAGTTAAATAAAATATATTAACTGTTTTGAAACATGTTCACTTTTCATATGTTATATCATGCGATAAATTTGGTGACATCATTCTCGTGGATCTAGCTCGTTCCATTCATGAGAAAAGATACTTTGAGTAATACTTTTGTATTTGAACACCAATAATCATTTATATGCTATAAGAATAACTTATTTCTCCATCCATAACGCTTGGCGAGGTTTTGGCGCCGAATTTGGCGACTTTTAAAAATGTTGCCAAATTAACAAAAATCTCGCCAAATGGATAAAAATGACTCTAAATCAATGAAAATGACTACTAATTGATAAAAATTCAATATCTTGGAAAGAATATAAGTATCTACTGGAACAAAAACCTATTTTTACTGTGAAAGTAGTAAATTCATTGCATTATATAAGGAAAGTCATGTGTTGCCCACATCAGATTTTTAAAAAAAAAAAATTTCTCCAAAATCTGAACTTCATTAGCTGGATCAAAAGTAGAAAAAAGCAAAATACCTCCCTTTACCTTTCCTGGAAAAAAATCTATATAATAAAAGGCAGTGTGTGTGTGTGCGTGCGTGCGTGCGTGCGTGCATGTGTGTGTGTGTGTGTGTGTGTGTTATACACTATAGGCTCAGCGACCGTGTGTCGCATGAAACGTGAAAACCTATTTTTTACATTTGAATTTTTTTTTTTTTTTTTTTTTTTTTTTGTTATTTAATATTTTATGCAATTTTGACCGTTTTTTTTTATCTTTTCCCCTTTTTTCTCCACCATCCAGACGTTGTACAAAAAAACAAATCACACGACCGGAAAGAGCAGACAACTGTGAGTAAAAATATATCAGTTTTAAATCTCAGGGACAAATTCTAATATTTTTTAAAGATTTTAAAACAAAAGTCACTTTCGGCTCAAAAAAACGAACTTTCGTTTTTAAATCCTCGCATCGGGAAAAGTTCCTACAATTTCGACTAATAATTTACATTTTTAGAAAGCTCAAACATCGGGCATTCTTACAAGCCCAATCTGATCAAAAAATAATAATAAATAGCTGCAGAATCCGAATTTTAAGAATTTCCAAATTTCAATTTTTCGGCAATAAAAGTTTTTCTCCCACATGCCCGCCAATGTGACGCACAGACGCACTGAACGGCCCAAGAAGTTCGATTTGTTGTGCATGCAGACGCAGCTGCCATGGAAGCGGTTTTGGGCCTAGCAGATGGTTGGTGGTATATTTGAGGATATTCGCGTGCAGCAAATATCATCAGTGATTGCTTTTTATACGGTTTTTGGCCTAGGGGCAATTAAAAACCAAATAAATGTTTGCGTTTTGTACGGTTTTAATTAAAAACCGAATTAGTGTTTGCTTTTTATAAGGTTCTTGGCTCATTATGCTGGATTGAATTGTGGCGATGTATTGTTTACATCGGGTGGTGGTTGGGACCACAATGAAAAACTTAAATACTGAAGAAATAAAAAATAAATAAAAAGAAAGTTATGGAGATTGTCGCAGAGGGTGTGGTAGCCCAGTGGTTTGCGCATGGGAGGTGCACTCAGTAGGCCCGGATTCGATTCCCGCCACTGCCAAAACTGCTGCTTTGTTCACGCGGAGTACGATCACATTAAACATGTGGATCCGCAAATCCTTCTGAGAGGTTGATGGTAGGGGAAGGAGGGTACGGTCCCTGTGGATGCCTCCCCTACTGGGTTCCGGTCTAAATTGGATGGCACTTCCTGGCCGTCCAAATAGTTACCTTACCAACAACTCCACAGGGTTATGGCGCCAGTGAGTTTGCCACAGTCAGAATTTTTGAAGAAGGAAAAAAAAAAAAAATGAAAAGAAAGTTATGGAGATTGTCGCAGAGGGCGTGGTAGCCCAGTGGTTTGCGCACAGAGTTTCACTCAGTAGGCCCAGATTCAATTCCCGCCACTGCCAAAACTGCCGCTGTGTTTGCGTGGAGTACGATCACGTTAAACATGTGGATCCGCAAATTCTTCCGAGAGGTTGGTGGTAGGGGAAGGAGGGTACGGTCCCTGTGGATGCCTCCCCCACTGTCTAAATTGGGTGGTACTTCCTGTCTAAATTGGATGGTACTTCCTGGCTGTCCAAATAGTTAACCAAATAGTTTTCCAACACCTTACACCTTTCTGGTAGGTCGCGCCAGCGAGTTTGCCATGATCAGGATTTTCAAGGGTAACGAACAGGTTGGTCGCCGAAGGCGGCTAGTATAAAAAATAGACAAAGACTAAAAGATTGTTGATTAGTGTAGTGCACTTACCATCTGATAAATTACTTTCTTTTTCTTTACAAAGGTCAATTATTCTTTATTTGGTGTTAAGTTGGGGGTAAAAAATTCTGAAAATTTGAATGCTGTAAGAATTTTTGCTCTAAAACCAATATTTCCAAATATAATTATTCGGGCTAGAATTTGCTTACATTCCTCATTAGCGAGATTGATATTTTCATGAATTTTGTTTTGTCTTCAGGGCTTCTGCTTATGTGTACTATATCTATAAATTACCCCAATATTTTTGAAGTGATTCATTTCAATATTATCATTAGGTTATTTTTATAGTGCACCAGTATAAATGAATAAATTGTGACCTACTTTGGAGCTGAAGATATTAAAAATTTTGTATTTCATTATTTCAAAAAAAAAAAAAAATTACAAATCATAATCCCATTTCTCATTTTCAGTTCCAGGATTTTTTTTTTGTTCCAGTTTTCAGAAATGCTGAAATATTTTTCTTCAGTGTAATTGTATGGGGATGAGGGGAATATTAGAATACATAAATCACAATTAAATAGGTATATTAATATATATAAATATATATAAAATGAAAAAACAAGCACGGCAAAAATGAGAAAAGGCAATAATAATTAGCTCAAGATTAAAGATCAAGACATGGAGAACAATCATTTAAAACTACATAAAGAATGGCAGTTAGTTCGAAATTGCATTCTCGTCAGGACAGCCATACAATTCGAATTAAAACCAATAGAATAGCCAGTTTCTGACAATGGCAATAGTATTTGACTATGGACACCTTTGGAACTGGCTTCTGGAAAGAGAAATAGTAGAAAACAAATGAATTAAAAACCAGAAATATAAACTTACAAATACAGTGACCACATGTGAGTCGAAATGTTTGCAGGGGAACATAAGACAGAGCATTTTACATCTCTTCGTTAAAGCGAGTAGATACTGGAATGAATATACTATTGAACGTGAATGAAAAATTTTCTTTTTGTTTTATATATATATATATATATATATATATATATATATATATATATATATATATATATATATATATATATATATAATTGAAGAATTTTTATTTTACTTGTATTATATATACCTGAGATAGATTATTTATAGAATATGTTCTGTATAACTGAAGTGAAAGGAAGATGGACTTAAATGTTTTGCACAATGAGCTAGGCCTTCTCTAGCTCCAAAAATGAAATTGAAATTGAGCAAAGTGAAAAGCATTTCCAAAACCATGTACTTTATCAAGGGCCATATATGTTTCGTTAATGCGTATTCTATGTTTCTGTGTGCATTACTGTAAATTGTATTACAGAAATAATATATATATATATATAAATTTATTATAAAATTGAAAAAAAAAATATTTAGCACTTAATATGTTAAGCACATAGAGCCACCAATGGGTCATTTCCATTTTTTATTTGTAAATTTACTTTAAACAAAAATTTAAGGGTAAAGGAGTTAAATAAAAAAAATTCTGAAATGGTATTCATAATTGGGGGAAAAGACCTGGAACCACTGTTTTAGCTAATTTCAGTAATCGACAATAATCTGCCATCAGTGTTTACAGCATAAATTATGATATTCAATAATTGCTTCATTATGCATATATGCTGTAGAAAATGAATAAAGTTGAAAAATAAATTTTTTTTTTTTTTTAATGCAATTGTAGTAATATACATAGTTGTTTGCTTTATAGATGCAGAATTCTATAAAACTTTTAAGTGAATTCGTTCATTATGCACTATACCAACCTCCAAATATTTATAATCATAGAAAATGATGACAGCCAATTATGATGCTCATTTTGCATGTGATGTCATCATTTGCCTATGCCAGATTTATTTATAGCTTTTGTAAATTTAAATTTTTGAATAGTAAATTACGAGAAGTAAAAAAAAATTTGAAAAGTAAATACAATTTTTTAAAATTTAAATTATTGAAAATTTTTTTTAAATAACAGTAAAGAAAATATTTTGAAATTTTAAATTATGAAAAAGTAAACAGAATTTTTCAAATATAAATTAGTAAAAAGTGAAATTTGTTTTTGAAATTTCAAGCCTTTTTTATACAGTATTCTTGAAATGAGCCAATTTTGTTATTTCCATTATTTTGCATTTTGTTATTGTTTAGATTTTTCTGGATACTTGATGGGTGAAAGAGATAATGTCAAAATGGTGGTAACTTTTAAAGTTCAGCAACGAAGATTGACATACTGCTGCACAAGGACTGTGAATATTTTACATTCCATTTGCACATCTAATAGCACACAGCATCTGTATATCATGGATGAAGATGTACAGATGCTGACCAGACATTAATAAAATTCAGATCAGAACTTAAAGAATCTAATTTTTTTTTTTTTTTGAAAAGACTGGCCATTCAATGAAAACCAATTTTATGTTTTACTTAAATTTGGGTTTTAAAATATTTTACTCAATAATAATGGAAAATTTTTAGTTGTTTTTTAAAGCTACATCAATGTTAATAATTCATGACTTGTATAGCTGTAAAGTAAACGAACCACCCCTCATTATTCTGCTGTCATTCATCTTAGAATAAATTAAAAGATATCATTCGATAAGGAATAATCTCATCTACAAATTCATATGTAAAAAATTTGCATGATAGGCTCTCTTTATATCAAATGTGCACAAGATTAAAATTTCCAAAGACAACACCCAGTTTTCATGCCATAAGCAAATTCTACATCTCAATTAGTGTACATATAAGTTTTAATAAAGGTACTGTTGTTATATTTAGAGATATTGCAGTTTTAAATATGGATATGATTAAAAAATCAACCCCATATTTATAAATTGCAACTTAAAAGACGAAATTTTGGATTCTTGATTGGAACTGTTCTAATAATGCAAGTAAAAAAATTTATCCTCCTCCCCTGTGATTCTATGTTTGAAGTGTTTTGGAACAGTCTTTTATTAATTATGAATATATAAAATTGAGTTCAGATGTTACATTTGTTTTCCAAATTTTTATTCATATCATCCAAAATAATTGTTTCATAACATTTATTATTATTAAGTTATTTAATGTTGTTGTTGAAACCCAGACCGTCCGACCTACCAGAAAGGTGTAAGGTAACTGTTTGGACGGTCGGGAAGTGCCACCCAATTTAGACCAGAACCCAGTGGGGGAGGCATCCACAGGGACCGTACCCTCCTTCCCCTACCAGGGTCATTCCATATGGGGACACCCGATGAGTGTTGCTCTATAGTCACAGATTTTTTTTAAATTTTTACCATGGATACACATGGTAATAAAACCTCCAAATCTGAATTTGTAATGTATATATCCTAATAATGGCCCAGATACAGGCATTTGAAAAATGGTCATTTTTGCAAAACGGCGGCCATCTTGGATTTTGCACTAATGTTTAGAAATGTAAAAGCTTGAGAACTAATGTCTCAAATTAAATAATTCTGCTACCAATTTAAAGTTATTTATATCCGAAATATAGGTGCCATATCAAAACAGTGAAAAATATATATTTTAATATTGTTATTACATGAAAATTGCAAAAATCACCTCTGGATTGATAGGTAACTTTAATGGGTTATAAAAAAAATGGCCCCTAATATTTTTTTCTGAAACTTGGTACAAATACTAACTAATGTGTGCGCTTTAGGTACAAAAAAAATTAGAAAGGTAATATTTCTTATTACAGAGAAAAATAGCTTTTAAAATATATACATTTAGTTAACATTTGACATGCAATGCTTTAATCATTTAATATATATATATATTTTAAAAACAAATAATGAGCATAAACGAAACACAGGAATTTTTTACACACTAACTAGTATGTGTGCTTTAAGTAAAAAAAAAAATAAGATGGTAATATTTAATTTAATAACTAAATAATTTGCTGTTATATGTATAGGAAATCAGTGTAAAAATCCCTGGGATGATGAAAAATTCTAATAAAAATCTTCCTAAAACCATACAGTTATCACTCTTATTTTTATTTTCTTAGTTCAAATTATAAAATGGGCATTTTCTATATTCAGTAAAGCTGTAGATACCCATTTTTTCCTAGTGGCCACTGGAACCTAAACCAATTTCATCTAAGAGGCAGTACAATAACCTTTGGCCTATTTATAAATGACAACTATCGCATAAAGCTGAAGCTTTTCAGCATACATATAGTTAATTTCACAAAAAATAATTTGTAATTAGATAATATAAAGCACTCATTTTCATGAACAGCACTAAAAAAAAAATTAAACACAGAACTACAGCATGTCTATCACCAAAAAATATCTTTAAAAATATCACCCTGTCAGCTCCAAGAGAAACACTGGGTGATATCCCTATCCAGGGATGTATCTACAGTGGTCGGCGGTGGTCGGGGTTTCCATCACTCAGAATTTCCGACCACCACTCAATTGCCGACCACCACTCATCCAAAAAAATGTACATATTATAATTACATTTAAAAAAAGTTATATTCAATTTTAGCAAATGTTTTTCTTTAATATAAAAGTATACAATACTAATACTGTTTGTGTGTGCGAATTAACGCAAAGCACGTTTCGAAATTTTATATTCGCAATTATAATTGTTCTGGAAAATCAATCACCACTCACATTTCTCTAGATACATCCCTGCCTATCTAGTTATAAGAAGTACCTAAACATAAACAAACAAGCTGTTGAAGAAGGAAGTGATCCTATAGCACCAATATTGTTTCTGGAACATTTAAAAACACCTGCTTCTGGGTCACATGAGACATCAGCTGCCTATAGTCTCAGAATTTTCAACTTTAATACTCTCACAGTTCTGTTATATAAGTAATAGCAATTAACATATATTAGTTGTCAAAGTTCCTGAAATTATTACTTGACCTGCATCATCTGTTTTCTCTTAGGTTGAGTTAAAAATACAATGTTATATTACATTTCTGGGTGACTTATTCCTTTCAGAACTCATTTTTGTTCAAGTGTTCAGAGCTGAGTATGTTCAACAAATAAATCAGTGAATTGTGCTTCTATGATTATTTCTTTTATTTATCTTCCATGATTAGTTCTTGTCTTATTCTATAAAAATTGAATGTTTTGTATGCAAGAAAATCAACGTGTCATTAAATACCGAGTTTATTCCTGTACTTGTGTCCTGAGTGGTAACATAGTATCTGCAAGATTCACAAGGATGAATATCTGAAATGGCACAGTTTAAGACAGAAAACTTGTGATTCATTTAATAAGCACCTCACCAAAATCAGAGCTGCACCTAATACCAATTTCTCTCAGACTGTCAATGATAAATCAGGAATTACTCATTCCAGGAAAAAAACTCGGCACTTCTTGTTATTCTTCCTTGCATTCATCAATTAGTGAGTCAGAGGTTCATATGCTGACATGGAGATGACCAATGATGCAGATTATAGTGAAGTCAGAATAATAATGGAACAATTGAATAAAAGCTGTGAAGTTTTGGATTTCTCGCCAATAAAGGTCAATAGATTTAGCTCTAAGAGGAAACTCAGTTATATGCAAGTTAAGAAATTAAGTAGCCATGTTACTACTAAAACTGATACAGTATTGGGTATTGAAAGTATTAATAAGTCACAAAATTCAAAAGACATTATTTACTCAAATTGCACTTCTATGATCGAAATATTATTGAATAAGTTTTCTTTAGATGCATCATTTAAAGAAAAGTTGCAAATTTTAAAATTAGTCCAAGATTCATGGATAGTCCAACAAACAATGGCTTGTTATATTACTACAGAGAATTTAGTAAAAAAAAAGCAAGAAAAATAAAAGAAACAGAAGGGATGTTATCAATGGCTAGTGAAATATGTGTTAAATTAAATTCTGATTATATAAAAAAAATTACTAGTTTTTATTAAAACAGTTGTTTGTGTCCAGGAAAAAAAGATTGCATATCTATACCAAGTAAAAATGGGAAAATATTAAAAAAAAAAGATTACTTTTGAATAATTTAAAGGAATTATACCCTGCATTTAAAGAAAATCAAAATGAAGTAAAAATACTATTAATTCTGTTATTAATTCAAGTTATTAATTCTGTATGTGTTTGTATCATTAAAATATTAAACTCATGCTTCATGCCATCCATATCAGTGACTATACTACATCATTATTAAAAGAAACAAGTTTATTAAACTGAATCAGAAAAGTATGGTACACAGGTGGGAAAACTGTCCATCTCCAGAAATTCTTAAAGAAGTACGAATGCATCTCAATGAATTAGAAATTAATATGTGTTTTGTTTGTATATGTTATGTTTATGCATTCTCATGGCCCAAGTGCATCATATATATGGCCAAAACCTCTAGATGTGTGCCAAAGATTACAATACTGGCTATTAGATGAAATTGATTTAGGAGCCAGTGGCCACTAGGAAAAAATGGGTATCTTCAGATCTACTGAAATACCTTTTTATAATTTGAAATAAGAAAATAAAATATAAGAGAGAGTTTTTAAGAAGATTTTTATTAGAATGATTCAGTACACCAGAAATTTTTACACTAATTTCCCATACATATAACAGTATTTTTTTAGTTATTAAACTAAATATTACCATCCTAATTTCTTTTTGTACTTAAAGCACACATACTAGTTAGTGTGTAAAAAATTCCTGTGTTTTGTTTTTGCTCATTATTTGTTTTTAAAAAATATATTTTTTTAAAATGATTAAAGCATTGCATGTCAAATGTTAACTAAATGTATATATTTTAAAAGCTATTTTTCTCTGTAAGAAGAAATATTACCTTTCTAATTTTTTTTGTACTTAAAGCACACATATTAGTTAGTATTTGTACCAAGTTTCAGAAAAAAATATTAGGGGCCATTTTTTTTTATAGCCCATTAAAGTTGCCTATCAATCCGAAGGTAATTTTTGCAATTTTCATGTAATAACAATATTAAAATATATCTTTTTTATTGTTTTGATGTGGCACCTATATTCCTGATATAAATAGCTTTAAATTGGTAGCAGAATTATTTAATTTGAGCCATTAGTTCTCAGGCTGTTACATTTTTAAACATTAGTGTAAAATCCAAGATGGCCGCCATTTTGTAAAAATGATCATTTTTCAAATGCCTGTATCTGGGCCATTATTGGGATATATACATTACAAATTCAGATTTGGGGGTTTTATTACCATATGTATTCATGGTAAAAATTAAAAAAAAATCCATGACTATGGAGCAACAAGTTTTTCTTAAAATGGGTGTTTTCACATGGAATGACCCACCACCAACCTCTCGGAAGGACTTTCGGACCCACATGTTTAACGTGATCGTACTCCGCATGAACACGGCGGCAGTTTTGGCAGTGGCTGGAATCGAACTCGGGCCTACCGAGTGTAACTCCAGCGCGCTAACCAATGGGCTACCACGCCCAAGTTATTTAATGTGTTAGCATTAAGAAAAATCAACCTATACTTTCATTTTCAATATTAATTTTTGTATGCAATATGAACTATGAAATTAATATTTGAAAAAAAAAAAAATGAATATGATCTTTGATATATTTTGATGTAAATAGTTTCAGAAGAGCATTTTATATAATTGTCTAAAATTTCAACTCTCTCTTTGTAATTTTTTTTGTTCTAAGATAATATTAAAAAAAGTTGCAGAATTATGCTGAGTATTAGGATGCATCTATGCTACTCTTTTTATACAAATTGTCATAATAACCCAGTACAAAGCAATGGTTGTTATATTAAAATAAAGTGTAAGTTACCAAAATTTTCTTTAAGATGTAATTTTTAAGTTGGCCATAACTTTTTGTAACTAAAGGATGCTATCTAAAATCATCGTAATGAAAAGATGCAAATATAGCAGAAAACTACTGGTGGGAAAAAGCTGATATATTGCATAGTCATATAAAATGTCCTTCTGAATTAATAATAATAAAATATATTAAGGTTGCTATGCATATTTTTTTCGAATATTAATTCCATAATTCTTAATGCATAACAAAGAAAATTTACATATATTTTGTTTGTGTCATTTAATAATAATCTAATAAAAAAAATTAGTATGATAAAAATATTATTTCGGAAGATGTGAATAAAAGCTTGAGAAACTAATAACACATTAGAAGCATTAAACTTTACATTGTCATAATCTGAAAATGGATGTATTAAATGATTTGAAACTTGTTATCTGAGGTTAAATTTTGATATAAATTTAAAATCTGGTGTGTGTGTGTGTTGCCCTTGGTAAATTTTAAAGTTGGTGCATATTTAGATATGAAGATGGCCCCCTATGCAAATTTTAAACATATGAATTTGTAAAAGATGTTATTCCCAATTGAATAGTATATTTGCATTTGTTCTTCTATGAATGGTACGTCAATATCGAGGGGTAGCTCTTTTTTATTCCTTAGCTGTATATTTAACTTATAGATCTCAATCCTTTTTTAATTATTTTAATCATAGTACATTTGTTTCTAATTACAAATATTTGAAACTAATTGATAATTCCTATTTACCATTTTTAAATTCTTTTACTTCAAAATGAAGTTAGATTTATTTTACTAACCAAACTTTTCATTTTAGGCAGCCCAGTTTTCAAAAATTCATGCTAAGTTAAAAATAATGTCTGGACAAGATTCAATAAATAAGGTAAATATTTGATATTTTAAAGCACTTTTATGTAATTTTTTGATTGACTCTGGATATTTATCTCTTGGCTTGGAATATGGGATATTCCAAAAGGCAATATTTACAGGGCTTGTTCTTCTTTTTTTTAAATTGGCTTGATTCATAACTTTAAAAATATGTGAGTCAAATAAGGAATACTGCAAATCAAATGAAGAAAAAAGTAAATGTATTTTACAAAATTCTCTTTTATGTAATTTAAATTTTTAGAGGAGCAGTGTTTTTGCACCTGTGCCAATTGCACCATTTTCTCTAAGCTCATCATACATACTACTATAAAGGTTGGATTTTCAACTTATATTGAGTCATATCGTATTGATTTCAGTTATGACCATTAGCAAAAAAATTTATTAAAATCTTTTCAAAATTTCTTTATCAATGATCTAAAAAATCAACATATTTTAAAAAGTTTCATAATACTTTTTAAAATATTTGCATCGTTATCATTTAAAATGAGCTCCAATTTTTTAAACACTATTTAGAATTTTAGTAATATAAAAGTATCCATTTCTATCCATTTTGTTTCAAACTATTTTAATTAGAAAAGTAGAACTTTCATTTCTTTAGTATGTTTTATTAATAAATATTCTTATAATTTTCTTTTAATGTGAGATTTAATGCATACCAAATCGCATTAATGTTAGCATCATTTTTCATCCAGAATCTGAAGTTGGAGAATATTTAAAATCATTAGATAAAAATGAACCCACCTCAAGTTCATCATTTCTATGTCAATAAATTTTCTTGCGCCATTGAATCTTAACACATATTTGGAGCATTGATAAACAAATTACCCCCAATCTGTCCATTACAATGTGCAGATCTGTCTTGCTATCATTGCTTGGCTGTTATGTACTGTTAGCTGAATTTTTATGTCGTGCATGTATAAGTATAGTATAATGTATATCTAAGTATTGATATTTGACGATTTTGCATTTTCTCACAGCAGATCTAAAAAATCTTTAAAATTTATGAACTAACAAGAATCTATTGGGGTGTACTTCTACTAATGTAAGTTCACCCCAAACAGTACTTAAAAACAAAAATTCTTCTCTAAACCATTTTCTAAATAACATGTTTCTCTAATTTTTCAATTTTTCTGTTCAAATACCGATTTTCTGCTCTAATTTTGTTAATTTACAGCTCTATATTTTTTATTTTTCTGCTCTTAAACCGCAATTTACTGAACTACATTTGTGATTTTCTTGCTGTAAAACACAATTTTATTGAGCCAAGTTGGTTATTTCCCTGATCACAGCTATTGCAAAACACCAAATGAGTCCTTGAAAAAGACTGAATTTCTTCAATTTAGAAGGAATTATTAATAGGATAAAACAATTGAGCTAATAAACCATTTATTTTCGTAGGATAAAACTTTTTATTTTTGAGTATTTATTTTCACATGACTTGAGTAATCTTTTTTTGTGAAAAGTAATATGTACCTATACTATTTTTCTTCTATCTTATTTTCAAAAGCTTTCAAGGCATAGTTAAAAGAAATAGATGACACTAAATTCAGTTAGTGCTAGTTAATCATTGGCTCATAGTGCTTATAATAAGAATAGCCACATAGAAATAGTTTAATTTTGGGGTAAAACGGGATTAAGTGTTAGGCCTGTTAACCTGTTAATTCCCACCATTTTTTATTGAAAACGGTAAATATTTGCACAAATATATTATTATTTTACAAATGTAGAAACCAGGGTCATTGACATGGAGAGCTTGCATTCCAAGCTTGTGGGGATAATGGAAGCTCAAGCCACTTAAACATTGTACAGTAACTTGCAAAAAAATTATTTCCCTGATTTGCATTGATTACCTTGGAAACATCCTTAATTTTTGTTTTTGGGTTACTATGGTAGCATATTGCATGTGACACCGTTTGCTAGTAGCTGTTGATTTATTTTTCTCTCCTGACATTATAAGCAGTGCACTTGAAAAAGGCGATTAAAAATTGCTTGTATTTATTTGGAGTATTGCAATTATAAGAACTATATTGTTTGTGAAAGATAGCCAATATGTAATTTGTTATAAAGTTCTTCCCCCCTCACACACACACACACACACACATACATACACACACACTTAAATATTGAAATTAAAATTCCTTACAAAACCCATAGATTGCAAAAAATAACTTGCAGAACACCTTAAATTCCATGATGGTAGTCACACATGGAAACTGAGAAATAGCATAATCCTGCTAATAATCACCATATAAAGTAGGTGAGCTTTTAAAGTGGTAAAAGCCAATTGAGCTGAGCAAGTTATTGAAAAACCTATACTTTATTGAATTACGCCTGATTTTTCGGGATTTTGTAATTGGAAGGAACTTTGTGTTAAAAATTAAATATAGTACATAGCTGCCAACTCTACTGGTGAAATAGAATCATAATTGCTTTGAGTGTGTTAGCTTCTGTCTATACTCTATATCAGCCATACTCAACCTTTTTTTTTCTCGGGCCACATACACATGACAGCTATTTGACACAGGCCGCAACATAAGGATTAATGAAAAAACGTAAATAAGTCCAAGTATTTATTTATCAAGGAATATAACTAATAAGACCGCTAATATTGTGAAATCTTTTTAAAAATCTTATTTAGATCAGGCTTGTAACTGCTACACGCTACTCTTAAAACGTCATCCAGATGAGAATCAGTAAGCCGGTTTCTATATATATTCTCTGCATATTTCATTTTCGAGTAGGACGATTCACAAAGATACATTGATGCGAACAACGTGAGCAAAATTTGAGCACATTTTTGTACAGTCTTATACTGTTCTGGCACTATTTTCCCAAATTCGGCGTACTCCTTTTCCTCCCTCTTTTCTTTAAAAATAGCTTCTAGGTGTGTATTGTTTTTCAATAAATTCGTCAAATTCGTAGACTGCCTTTAACTGACCACTCACAAAAGCTCGGCGGGCCGCATGCGGCCCTTGGATCGCAGGTTGAGTATGGCTGCTCTATATGGTCAAATATCCACTGAATGCTCTCTGCCAGCTGAGCACAAAGTATATCAAAATCGGTTCTGTTTCGAACATGTTAATACAATTCTTACATTAATATATTAAAACATAAATTTTTAGCAACACATAAAAAAAAATCTCATTTTTCCCACTTTTTTTAATTTTACTTACCTTTTGGAAAATTCTATTTACTTTTTTCGGCTTTTTAAACAAAATATTGAGTGGGAGCTTTGAAAATTCAATGTTTCATGTATTGTATGTTAATGATTTGTATGTTAATTGAATGATAAATTGGTAACATATTTTCCCTGGTTGAATAAGAGTTTTCAGAGTACCAACCCTTTTATTTTCATGATACAGGAGTCCTGCATGTTTGCAGTATAGGAACATGAAAATACTGTCAGTGACACTGGTAGAAACATCCCTTTTGTAATATTGTTAGCTCTTATCAAGATTTTACTATGTCTTATTCTAAAGTGTTTGTTAAGCTATTGCAGCTCACACATTCGGTGTCCACTATTGCCTAAAGTGTTTAGGATTGCTAAATCACAGTGATCTATGTGAAGTTAATAGCTACTGAGGAAAAATTATTATTATGTATTACTAAAAATCTCTGTATATTAAAAAAAAAAAACACTAGTTATAGCTTCTGACGTAAGTTTTTTTAAATTTTCTATCAAGGTTAGTACCGGTTTTATGGCATCAAATGATTTGCAATTTCGCATGATGAATTAGAAGACTGTGCTATCTGTTGCCTCCTATTTTGGTTACAATTGAATTTCTATATTTTATTTAGTGTTAAAGTAAAGAAAAAAAAAATTTTTTTTTGTTATGGCGTATCATCTAATTATCCTAAATTTTCAATCTTTGTATCATTAGAAAGCACACTTAATTCTCTTTTAATACACATAGTTTGTTGTCTGTAAATTGAATTTTATGCATCTTTAAATTAATTTTAAGTAAATGTGCAGTTTATTATATAAAGTTTATTATATAAAGAACTGAAAAATTCTATATTAAACAATTCATCTTAAACTATTTAATATTGTCTTTGTAAAAATTCTTTAAATATTGTAATCTTTGCTGATTCTAATAAATACACTTTATTTTTGTGGTTGTATATTTAATAAGGGCTTTGAAATTAAATATTAAAGTTTAATTCGTCACTCATAATTTAAATACCAATTATTTCCCCTATTAAAGAAAAATCGGACTTTTCTTCCATATGTGATAGGTATTACTGTGGTAACGTAATGTCACTCTGCACAGGAATTAGGCATATGCAATATATTTTAAGTAGGAACTGCCCATCATTGGAATGTACTCTTTTTGCGAAATAACTTGAGAACTGGTGTCTTTTGTGGTATATTTTAATTCTTTGAATTTTGAACCTCATCGGGCTAGCCCTTGGGCCCACCATAGAAATCTGCTCGTTTTGGGTGGGGTGGGGGACAACTTGAGAATTGGAGCACCAGAGAGCCAAAATTTAGTATGTTGTTGGTTTTTTGTGACATATTTTAATTTTTCATATTATGAACCTTATCAGGCTAACACATGTGGTGTGTTATAGGAATATACTTATTTTTGGAGAATAATTCAAGAACAGTAGCAACTAGAAAGTCCAAATTTATTATGTCATTGTCTTTTATAGTATATTTTAACTTTTTGTATTTTGAACCTTATCGGGCTATCCCATCTTGGACCCACCATAGAAAAGTACTTGTTCTTGGAGAATAACTCGAGAACTCAAGGACTCAAGGAATCACTGTTTTTGGAGTACCTAGCAAAGCCGCGAACGGCTTACTTTTCACCTCCGAGCATAAAGTTAGGTTGGGAAATCATAGTAAAGACTTTTAATGTGGTAGGGATCCCGTAGGATCATAGCATTGCACGTTAGTCAGAAGTAGGGCAAGTCCCAATTAAGTCTACGTGATGCTTAATTTGGAAAATGGAGAAATATCTCCAAAAAATAAAGGAAAAATTTGGAAAAACGGGGTGAGTTTCGTGGAACTCTGTCCTGAGTTGATGATCTACGTACTATCGAGGCAAAGGGGGCGGGGCTATGGGGAGGAGCCAGCGGGCAGAAGGATTCAGACTTGGCCAATACAAAATCATCTGGTAGTTCTAGTACCTGAGAGAAAATGGGTCCTGAAAAAGGACTTTTTAACAGACCCTAAAAAACCAAATTAACATGTAAGATTAAACTGCAGGGGTTTTTGCTAACTCGCAAATGCTCTCGTAGTTTATTGAGATTCTATCATTGACAGTTTTAGATTCCCTAAGTTTAGGGAGGGCAGATTTTAGTGCTTGCTGAAGAAAATCTCTTTGATAGCCGTTTCTTTCGAAACGAACTATCAAATCGATCAGCTGTAGCCAGTCATCTCTCGTATTGTCTGCACCTTCAGCAGGGGGCTTGTTGGGATTAAAATTTGCAATTTTTGTCTTAGGATAGGATTTCTCGGGAAGTTTTGGAAAGTCTTTATCATTGAGCTGGTAAGCGGCTGCGTAGGTTCTAGTATTACTCTCTACAGTTTTCCTAGTGAAAGTTCTTGGCTGTATTCTTGGCTTCGGAAATTTCGGACATCTACGATAGCTCGCGGGATGCTCGCCACCGCAATTCGCACACGTGCATATTACTTCTGGTCTTTTCAGGCATTCATAAGACCTGTGATCGCCTGTGCATTTTACGCACTTTGGCAGTAAATGACAGTTGTTAGCAGCGTGATGCCATTTCTGGCATAAAAAACACTGAGTGCTTGCGCCCTCGATACTGTTCAAATTTGACCTCTACACCTAAGAGTTTAATGACCTGATAAATTTTTAGCTTATCCGGAGTTTTATTAAGTTGGACGTAAAATAGGGGCATGAGCACCCAATTTGTCTTAGGACCCTTAAAGAGCTGGGTAATGCTATTAATTTTGAAACCTCCAACCTCTAGTCGCTCTTTTATGAGCTCCGGGCTGGTGGGCACTGGAAGCCCCCTAATAACCACTTTGAGTGGCTTGTCCTCATTTAGTAAAAAGGTCCTGAATGCTATTTTGTCTTCAATAAGTTTTCTCTGCACTGCAACATATTCTTCACGCATTTTCACATCGATTTTAAAGAGATTTCCTCTTAGGCTACTGCCGATAGAGGGGCTACTAGTCTTAGCTGGTTCAGATAGTCATACCAGCTTGTGCTGGGTACGATAAAGAAGGGGGGGGGGCGGCGGCGTTCTTTTTTCGGAACTTCATCTGCGTTAGCTGCATCTGGTGCAGGAACCTCAGGGTTGAGCACAGGCTGGACCGTTGAAATGGGGGGGGGGGGGCATTTTTAACAATTTTGGCTGAGTGCCTCCTCAGCACTTTTTGAAACCCTTACTCATCAGGGTCAGTAAGGAGGTGATTGCTAGCACCTAAATTCACTGCCCAAGTGTTAGACTGGGTGAATTTATCAAAATCATGCATAACTGCCAAAACATCCTCGGCAATCTCAATATGAGCATTTTCGACTGAACACGTGGTCTGGGTCACAGAAGGGGTACCAAGGGACTTCGCTGGTGCTGCAGAAACAACAGAAATCCCATGAAAAGAATTCATGGGGGCTCACCTGATTCTTCCATCTCGGCGGCGGCGTTTATGGCTTTCTCCATTTCCCTCTCCATCTGGGCTAACTTTACTTTCAGCAGGACCCATTCCTGCCGAGTGATGTTCTTTGGCGGCGTATCAATGATAACACAGAGTTCGCCAAATAACTTGAGAAATGGAACAGCTAGTCAGTTCATATTTATTGTCTTTTGTGGTATATTTTAATTCTTTAGATTTTGAATTTCATCAGACTAGCTGCCCACCATAGAAATACACTTATTTTGGGTGAATAATTCGAGAACTGGAGCAGAGCTAGAGTACAAATTGAGTATGCCATTCTTTTTCGTGATATATTTAAACCCTATGGATTTTTAATCTTATCGGGCTGGCTCTTCTTGGGCAAGCTATATGAAAGTATTTGTTCTTGGGGAATAACCCGGGAACCGGAGCAGCTAGAAAGCCTAAATTTAATATATCGTTGTTTTGTGATATACTGTAATTCTTTGAATTTTAAACCTAAATGGGTTAGCCCATCTTGAGCCCACCATAGGAATGTACTCGTTTTTTGGAAATAATAGCAAAGTGAAGGCTTGTGAATGTGTACACCTATGAAGGGCCAATTAAACGCACCTGCCAGCTATGTGAGTGGGATGAAAGGGTGCATGAAGTGGGCTTAGGGGGTTGGTAAGTGTCAGTGAACAAAGATCGTTGCTTCAAAAGCCATATCATATCTGCATAGCAGGCTGTGCTCTCTTTGGAGCTCCTGTGGTTTGTGAGCAGTAGTGAACAGGAGTTTGAATCCCCAAACTCACAAAGTGAGCTACGGAGGTCTGTAGCAAGCAGGTGACAGAGCCACTTGGTGTTGAAAAGCAATAAAATAGGGGGAAATTGTTTATACTGCACTTTTATGCTATAGGGAAGACAATAAGAAAAAATATACATTTGTCAGTTGTACAAGTAGCTGAGTGCGGAAAGGAGAAATTACTTTTTTCTTCAGACATGCCATTTCTTGCACGTACATACCTGTTAACTGCTATGAATTGTTCATCGTTCCTATGGATTTTTTAACTAGAAATCTATTTTCAAATAACTTTGCATATATACAGTGTACAAATTTTTAAAGATTAAGAAAGCGAGAGTATGTGCTTGATAATTACTGTGATTTTTAGCATTATGAAAGAGGGTAGAAAAATGAAAAAAAAAAAAAAATGTTGAGGGATTTCATCGCAATAATATTTTTGAGTGAGATGAGGCCACATTTAATCTTTAGGCAGCATGAGAAAAAATAATCCATGCTTGAAACTTAATGGTATGACCATGCTACTCAATCATTTCACTTTTCCCCATAACTCTTAGGGCATAACAAAAAGTGAGTTATAGAAATATTTGCTCTTAATAGTTACATGTGATTCATGTTGAACATCTTTGTATAATATCAAGTTTCTAGTTTGAGGGATTAGGAGATGTGGTGAAAGTCATTGAGTGAGTACTTTGCCTTTTATATATACAGATTTTATGGTATTTATTATGATATATTATTTCAGGTAGCAGCATGGAGTGATGGAGGCTTTTACAAAAAACTTAAAATAAAGAAAGAGAATGTGGAGGGAGAATCTGGAGAAATGGAATTTGATAAAAGCAGCATGTCAGATATTATTAAAATAAAAACAGAACCAGATACTAGCTTCAATGATACATCAACTACTCCAGTTCACAGTAATGTTTCATGTAAATTCGAGCAGGATTTTGCTGAAAATCTTCCAATGACTAGTAGTAATTCAGATGAGTTAAATAGTGGTTTACCTGTAATTGCTTTCTATCATTCAGAAGGTACAGAAAAAAATTGTGACAAATCTTGTACATCAGCTACTCCAGTTCACAATGATGTTTCACCTAAATTTGAGCTGGGTTTTTCAGAAACTCTCCCAACAGTCAATAATTGTAATTCAGATCAGTTTCATGGTAAGTTACCTGTGATTACTTATTATGGCAGTGAAGATGCAGGACAGAACTGTGATCAATCTGATCTTGATAATTCCTTTTGCCCTACTATTGTTAATTGTCAATCGCATATGATTGATAATGGCAATAATGTCAATAGTCATATACCAAACAATTTATCAGCTAATGAACAAATGGACATTGAAATTACATCAATAGATGAAACTGAAGTACCCATGTTTTGTGACACCATCAAAATGGTTGTGAAAGATGAGCAAATGCCCGTAAAGAAAGAGTTTGAATCTGTAGAATCTTTTAAACATTTACCTTCTAACAAATCAACTGGCACTTTAATTGCTGAACATCCTTTAGATCATAATTCTGATTTGAATACTGATATGTCTTCTGCACATGATGTTCCAGTGGAGTTGTTTGTTACTCCTAAAAAATGCATGACTTTAGATTTATATGATATCAATGAACCCAGTTCTGTACTCAATCCAATAAGTAATATTCCTGTTTCTAAAAATTTGGTGAATTACTCAGAACCAGAGGAAGCAGAATTATTGAGCAATATGCCTTGTTACATATTTCCTTCTCAAGATATTGCAGAAAATATTAGTTCAGAATATGCTGAACTTTATCAGGAACCCGCGTTGGCATCTTATGATAAAAAGTTAAACAGTGCATTAACTTGTCATGATCTAAACAGCAATGAGATGATGGAAGAACTAAATGAAGTAATATTTATCGAAGAAGTTGATTCACAAAATAGTCACCATGCTAGTGTTAATTCACAGTCTAATAAAGCGTGTGTTGACGATGAAATTATGATTATCAAAGAAGTGGAATCTCCCTGTAAAATGAATCCTAATTTCAAGAAATTTGGAAGCAATGTTACTAAAGTGCAAAATTCAAAAACCAAAGAAGTTTCGGCCAAAGTTAGCACACATCATATTAAAGGTGATAAAGTATCAAATAAAAGTAACTTATGCACTAATATTTCTAATAATGCTAATGATCCTGATATTGTATTTCTGGAAGAAGTAGAATCTCCTAAAAATTCTCCAGATTTTAAGAAGTATTTAGCTTCAAATAAAAATTCCAAGAAAGATGAAATTGTAATCAGAAGAGTTCAGTCGCCTGTCCAAAAAAATGTAATTGTTAAACATATAATGCAAAAAACTGTTTTAGAAACTACTGGTACGAGTGACATACTAGTGTATAGTAATAATGTTGAAAAGATATCTGTAGGGAATGAGAAAATCATGCATATTCAGTCACCAGTCCATAAAAGTGGTACTGTCAAAAATTTAAAGCAAAGAACTGTTTTGGAAACAACTGATATTAGTGACATTTTCGTGTACAGCAATGAAGCTAAAAAAGAATTTGTAAGGAATGAAATTATTGAAGATGATATAAGTGTGAATAGAAATGGTGGTTTAATTTTAATTGGAGAAAATTATTTAAAGCCTGAGAATTATTCAGCTTTTGAAAGTCCTCAAGTAAGCATGGTTGAAGCTTCTGAAAATTCTCCAGCAAGTATGGTTGAAGCTTCTGAAAGCCCTCTAGTAAGTATGGAAGATTCTGAAAGTCCTCAAGTAAACATGGTTGAAGTTTCTGAAAGTCCTTTGGTAAATATGGTTGTCGGAGTTTCTAAAAATCTTGAAGTAAATATAGCTGAAGCTTCTAAAAGTCCTCTAGTAAATATGGTTATCGAAACTTCTGAAAATCCTCAAATAAATATGATTATTGAAGAGCTTCTAAAAGATGTCAATAATATTTGTGATAAAAATTTTGAGATAAAGCAAAGTCCATTTGAAGAAACTTTGCTTGAGAGTACTGAGCAAAATGATGTAGTAAGTGTTTCGGAGTTATTAAATAACTTGGTGTCAAGTGTGGAAGAGATGGCCTCTGATTCATATGCAAAAGCAGTTGATATATCAATTTC
This sequence comes from Amaurobius ferox, assembly GCA_951213105.1. Classification (NCBI taxonomy): domain Eukaryota; kingdom Metazoa; phylum Arthropoda; class Arachnida; order Araneae; family Amaurobiidae; genus Amaurobius; species Amaurobius ferox. The sequence goes on along the minus strand of OX578143.1, from coordinate 86,911,506 downwards.
AAATATATCAATGTCTCATACACCAATTTCAAATTCAGTGTTTACCTCTGTAATAGATAATGTAGGGACAACAAATTCTCCAAATTTTAGTTCTTCATCCATGCTATGTATAAACCCAGATTTTGAATTAGAAGATTCCAGTCTGCAGCTAGAAAAGGAAAATGAAATGTGTGTTAAAAAACCAATGGTTATACATATCAAAGAAACTGTGAGAAATAAATCTGTAAATAAAATTCCACTAATTGCTTCTAATCACTGTGTTAAACGTCGTTTTTCATCCCCGAAGAAACTTACAGATGCGAATAAGGAAAAGTCATTTAGTTATATAAAGAGTCCCACCCCAAACAAGAGACCTATTTTGTCAATTTCCAAAGAAAACAAAGCTACAAGTCAGAACTTCATACCCGTAAATAATATCCAAACGAATATTTTATCAAAAGTACCATGTTCTAACACACCCAAAAGGAAGCGTTCAGAATCACTTGTATCTTCGAAAATTCCAAAATCAACAGACTCAAAACACAGTGAAAGTACTAATACTGGACGTAATAAACATTCTAAAAATGAAAGATATATGCCTAAACCTTTCTTACTATCTACACCTATAGTTCCCAAGAAGAAACAGAAATCATTTATAAAATCTCTTCATAAGTTTTCTCCTAAAAGACAATATACTGGTTTAAGAAATACTAGCCATGTCTCGGCATTGAGTAAAACAGGCTTAAATCTTTCACGTTACTTAAGAAAAAAAATTATGCCTGCACTTAGTAGTAAACAGTATATAAAAAGTAAGCCAAAACCTACCAAAAAACCTAAAATATGTGTGACTTTAAGTAGTGATTCTGATGTCGAAGAACTGTATTGTGATCCAAAGAGATATGCTGATAAAGACTGTATGATTGTATATGAATCAATCGATCAAATTGTCTTGGATTAATGTTTTATCATTCAGATTTGCTTTTACAACATGGTATTTTTCTTATTGTGTATGTTTTTTTAAATTAATTTTAGCTGGTGTCAAACTTTCTTTTTGTATTTGAGATACATTTTTTAATTAGCCAAGACCTTGTTGCTGGCATTTTTGAATTTTTGTCATCAGAATTAAATCAAAATTTTGTTCAATCATTAAATTTCACTTTTATTGTGTTAGCTTACAGTGTCAGTTCAAGTTTAAATGCCATATAATTTCAATAATATCCTCTACTTGATTATATCTCTCTGAATGATTGATGATAAAATTCCTTAAAATTTTATTCCATAAAATTTTTATTCATACTCCCACCTTTACCCTACTTTATGTTTTTCTCAATTTTTCAGTTGTTGCTATTATTTTCAGAGCCATCTTTTTTCTGTTCTTTTGTCATTTGACTGGAGGCCACCACTTCAAGCTTGTGAAAGCAAATAAGAATGTAGAAAAATTTATTTATTCCTTCCCTATTTTGTAAGTCAGATTGTAAGAAAAAATTAAGTTTACGAAGTTAATTTCATTTTTATTCGATGGTGTGTAGAATGTAAACAATTTTTTTTTAATAGGACTATTAAAATCAGTCTTTTGTCTGAAAATTTAAAGCTGTAATCCCCTATCATTTATTTTTGAAAATTACTATTGAACCCTCCTCTAAATACCAATAGTTTGCTCTCTTTCCTTTTTTTAAATCCAATTGTAACACACCTGTATTTTTCCAATTTTTCCGTAAAGTGAATAGGGGTTATTATCAAAATTCTGTGGTATTCAAAACTTCTTTGATTAATGAAACATTTGTAATATTTTAGAATGGACATCCACATAATGAAATTGCTCATAAGTCATATTTGAAGTAGTGCTTACCAGTTGCTAAATAGATATTTATTTATTAAAAAGAAAATCTGTTCAGAAAGACTGTAAATAAATTTTGTACTAAAAGGGATCAAACGGGGCTGTTATTATAATCTTTCATTCAGCTATAGAATCTGAACAGAGTATGTGACTCTTTATTTTAGAATGTTTTTGTTATGTTCACTTTAGTCACTTTATCAGTTTATTTTGCAAAGACTTCATCTGGCCACTATTTCAACATTTTTTTTTCTGGTTAAGATTTATAAAATTAAAAAATAGCTTTAAAAATGCGTTATATTTTTTAAACTTTGGTCACTTTTCAATTTTCTGCATAAGTTGTCACTTTTTCCACTTTTTGTACAAACTTTGTGGTGGGGTGTGTGATTTCATTGTGGTGACCTCAATCAGTTTATTTTGTTATGGTTACTTCAATCAGTTTATTTCATTATGCTTACCTCAATCAGTTTATTTTATTATGTTGATAATGACTTCAATTAGTTTGTTTCATTATGTTGACCGTAACCTAATATTTCCCATGTAAAGTAGGTTAAGGTAACCACGTAAAGTAGGTAAAAGTAGCCATGTGAAATAAATCATTAATTCTTCATTTATATTGTATGAAATGAAATTAAAAGTATTTGATTATTTTCTTTGTATTTACAAAAACATAAAATAAAATATTATATTCTATATATCTCTTAAAATTATTGAGACAGAAGAAGCATACCAAGAGCTATTTCATGTAAGATGTGCTATGTTTTTATGTTATGATTTTGATTTTCTGTTATAAATCTAAATTAATTTTCATGTAAAAGCATATTTTAATATGTTTTCTTCAGATAATGTATAATAATAAAAAAAATTCGATCCAGAAATTTTATTTTATTTTACATTAGTAACTCTCATTTGCAAGTAACTCTCATTCAAAATGTTATTTATTCTGTTGGAACTGTCATTTCACAATAAACTTAGTAGTTTTGAAATAATTTTAACAGCATCATTGTTAAAGTTATATCTTTTTGCTATATGCATGTTGAGAAATAGCTTTAAAGGTGAGGTTATAGGCTACCATAGACTATACTGAGAGTTAATAAGTTATTTCAGTGTGTTCATCTCAATGCTGTGTTCATGCACTGTTCAATAGTGAAAAGATAGATGCCAGTTTGTGTGAATTGAGCAAAACAATTGTTTGAATAAAAACCTGCTGATTACAGTGATTTTAATAAAAACCTGCTCAGTTCATTAGGGTTGCTAAGCTACTCTGTAAAATATGAAAGATTTCAAATAATTTTATACTGGGTTTAAAATGTTTGTAAAATCATTTCTTCTATTATATTAAATTGCTGTGAACTTACCTGTGCTTCTTCATAATTTTGCAGGATATTGATGTCCAACCAATTGTATTGCATTTTACCAGACTAACTTATATTTAGCATTTTCGCGTGAACATTGTTAGCTTATCTAGAAACTCAGGATTATTATAATTTTCTAGTGTACCTATGGTGAACATTCTGCTTGAATTTTCTAACCCTTGTCTAAAAACATCTCACTTTTATTTTATTTCAGCCTCACTATTGTATTTTGTGCCTCAACTTTTGATATGTTAATATTTTCATGCCAACTTAAAATGCAAATGTAATGGTGGTTGAAGTACAAACAGTTAGTTGATGGTCCCAAACGAAATGTAACATATAGGTAAAGATCCCCTATCAAACAAAAGATCTGTCCACCATCTTGATTTTAAGATATTCTTATTTAGTAAATTGTAAGCATAAACATTAGATAATTGCCTTGCAGTATAATTAATATTTTTAAACTCCATTCATAACATGTCAAATTAGAACCCAAACCATAGAGATAATATTTATTATAGTTCATAATAGATATGAAGCATCCCCAACTTCTAATAATATCCAAATGTAAATACATACTTTTTTAAGTGTAAATGTTAGAATATTTAAATTTATTTAGAATTTCTAATGCAAACTAATTTTCCATGAAGGTTCTCAATTACTTAATATATATATATATATATATCATAATAAGCATTTGAATATTTAAACCATTTTAAAGTAAATGAAAATATCTAAACATTTATATTTAGAAGCAAATGAAACATTTTAAAATTTTAACTATTTAAATGTAAACATAACATTTTAAATTTCTAAAATGTAAACAAAAGTTTCTGCAATTTTTCCTTAAATTTTACCACTAAATTAAACACTATATAAAAAAAAAATGATGTACTCCTTTAGTTGTTCAGTTCAAAAAGTGTTACGGGCAAAGGGATGCAAGTAAATTATATAAAATGAATAGCATAACAACTCTGTGAATGAATTGTGTACAATATATAATTAGTTCATAAATTCAGCAGATCTTGAATAAGGTATAGAAAGGGTCTATTTTATGTAATTATTACATATGGAGTGATGAAAAATTTATGTTCATATTGAATATATACTATTAAAGTATTCTGTAATTGGTTTTTAATTAATTTTCAAAAACCGAATATTGCTTAGTATTTGGTAAAATCTTGATTCATCCTTAATTTAAGCCAACAATAGTTTCATATGTCGCCATATGCTAAATCTACTTTCACATTGTTTAGATTAAGCCGTTGACACTTAATACCATTGAAACATCAATTCAAAGATAAAATATTTAATGTAAGGTAAATTTATCTATTGATAATATCTATATTATTGATAATTGAGGACATCTATTGATGTTTAAAGAAACTAACATTTGAAACTGAATAAAAGCACTTAATTTTTATCATATTATTATAGCATAAATGCAATTATGCCTCAAACTTCACTCTTCCAATAGTATATGTGCTAACCTTATATATTTAACTTATGTGGTAATATTATATACTTGACTTATGTACTAATATTATATACCTGACTTATGTGTTACTAATATGCGTGTTTCATTATTTTCTCTGTTAGTGTGTATTTCAGTTTTCTCATGTTAACCTGTGAAAGAAAACAGCTGAGTGGCAAGTTAAATTTTTTAGAATTTTTTTCTTATTACCTTTAGTTAAGTATAGAGGTTGAAAAAGACGTTTGGGTTTTAAAAAGAAACTGATAAAATTGTTAAGGTTTCTTTAATTTTTATAAAATGCATTTGTATAAATTGTATAAATATTAAATTGTGAAGAATTTTTTTTAAAAAAGCACAAAACCTTCTTTTCAGCACATGTGCTTCAACAAAGAAAAAAGGGGGGGAAGGGGAACTTCCAAAAACTAAACTAACTAATATTAACACTTTTATCTCTTAGGTTAACATAGAAAACAGAAGCATGTAATGGACAAAGTTATGTCCTCTTGATCTCGTTAATGATACCAATGTATAAACCTGTGTATTCCAGGTATTAATTGTTTAAAGTATTTGATATCTGGTTTGTTAAATATATTGTATTAATATAATTGATTAAACTTTTTTAAACACCTAAGTTATAGAAGAAGTTAATTTTGAAAGAATGAGGATAAAGGAAAATAAAATTCCTAAAACAGAGCAAGTTATTGCCAGTTAGCCATAAAGGATTGGGTATAAAGCTGAATTAATATATCATTTTAATGTGTGCAGTTGTCTTTTTACCTTCATAGACATTGTATCAATGGAATAAAGTAAGTAATTACATTTATTTGCCATGTACAATATGTAATGCAAGAAGGGAAGGATCCAGTTGTCAGGAATTTCAAAATGGAATTTAGAACCTTGTGAAGTACAGTTTTTCAGGTTGATTCTAGAAAGTAAAACCACATGTTTTTGTGATAATTGTAATTCATCTTACAAATTTCACTGTATTAATCAAGCTAGAACATTAAAACAGAGAAATACAGCTTGAAAGTTTTAAACATCTCTAAAATGCGTTTTTAAAAGTATCATAATACTACAATAATTTATTATATTTGAAAACTTCATCGAAAACAAATGAACTTTATTCAAATGAAGTTTGGGTTGATAGCAGTGTTGGATAATCTAAACCCTTTGGTTTAAACCATGGTTGGGTTTTTTGGTGTGAATCATGGTTTTTATTTCCTTTTTTAAGTGTTTTCCCAACCCTGGTTAATAAAAAAAAAATTTATTTCTCAGAATTGGCAACATACTGAGCATAATGAAAACTTCTCTCTTATTTAAGAAGCATATGGCTATCGAAATCTACTGAGAACTTAAAAGGGTACAGTTGTCAGTATAATAACTATATGCCATGTTAACTCAGAAGTAAAATTACCAACAATTGGCTCCTTTTCTTGTAAACCATCACATATATATGTCTCGGCTGTTCAAGTAGCTGCTCTAGCCCTCGGGTGAGTTGGGCGGTCTGGGTCTTCAACATATATGATATGTGATCAATATGCTTAATATTACTTGTTTTGATATTTTACTTTTCGATATTTTACTTTTTCGATATTTTTTATTATTTTTGATATTTTACTTGTTTTGATATTTTACTGTTTTGATATTTTACTTATAATGCATCAAATGTTTAAATACACAGCTATTAGGCAACTGTTAATTCAAAGTTTAGAAAGCTTTAAATCAATGGTTTCCAACCTTTTTTTTAATTACAAAATCAACTGGTTTTTCTTCGAATCCTTATCAGAGGAAAATTTTCATCGTAAAAAAACTTCTTTATGTTTGCATTCATCAGGGTTACAAAAAAGCAAATTAAAATTAAAGACCAGGCCAGTATATTTTATTAATTTTGGCCTTTTTTTTAAATATATGATATAAATTTTGTAATGTGTAAATATGCCATATGAAAAGTAATTAAATTTTTGCACCTGAAAATTTAAACCGCACAATGTAATGCAGTGCCTTAAAACTCTGAAGCATCATGTAAATTTTATTGTCCCATTTGTAGATTGTAGATCATAAAACGTTTCATAATTATGTTACTGGGACACTGTATTATTTAATAACAGAGGGAAAATGTTTTATGCCCCTTTTATTGTTTTTAGTGATGGGTAAGTTTATGTGATGTATCGAATCGATACATATTGTTTAGTGTTGTATTAATATTGCTCTTCATTTTTATAATATTGTATCAAATCAATGTTATCAATGCATTCGAATTTAAATATTTAATTTTTTTAAACTTTAGTTTTACAATTTTAAATTTTGAATATACAAAAATAAAATTATAAACTAATTTGAATTTGATTTTAAAATATTCATGGAAATTTGTATCTATATATATAAAGAGCAGTATTCTAAAATTCTTTATTGCTTATGACATCCGATACTGAACACGAAGCTGGATTTTAGACTCATTTTTAACTTATTTACAGCAGTGGATAATTCTGGAGCTTTATGTTGCATATGACATCAGATACTAAAAATGAAGCGGGATATTGGACTCATTTTTAGTTTATTTATAACAATGGATTTTTGATACCTCCTTTTGTATTGTGGCTACACAGTGATTGAATGTTGTCTTTTTTTATAGTTAATATTTCATGAATAAACCATTTTTTTTAATTGCTTATAGGCTCCCAGGCCTCACTAGTATGTCTAAAATTTAATTATAAAACAATTTGAGCATAATGATTATAATATGATTAGATTAATGAAACTGATATTTACACAGTAAAATTCTATTTATCTGGATCAAATGTGATGTGAATAAATAAAATTCTTAATAATTAAAAAATAATACATTTATAAAATGCATACTGTAGCTTTTGCAGCAATTATTTTAAGTTTAAAATCACTCTGTTAACTTAAAATAAAATAATCTTTGTATTTATTCAAGATATTTTAAACTTATTTTTTCAGATTCAATACTTCCACCATTTTAGAATAGACTTCAAGTGCCCCAAGAAGACTTTTTAGAATGAGTTAATTTTATCAAACTACTGTTACCCATAAAACAAAATCTTTATTTTTCTTAAATTCAAAAAGATTTACTGAAAAGAAAATATGATCACAAATTGATGAATATTATTGATACAATGTATATTGGAGGCTATTGTATTGATACACAGTGTACCATGTTTCGATACATACACCCATCAGTAATTATTTCATTCTGCAATTTTTTTTAACACCCTGTTATCCTTTTCTCATACTGGCTTTAAAGAAAATTTACCCTGTTTGCATGTAACCATGTAAAAAGTCTGTATATTTATTTTGTTATTTACAATTATCATAATAAAGTATATTTATTTTGTTTTGGGAACCACTTCTAAAAGAATTTTTACCCAATGTGCATTTCAATCATTAAAAATAAATAATAATTAAAAAAATCTTACTATATTTTGTAAATCTTTTGAATTGGCAGACGACTGACTAAACATTAAAGCTTTAAGCAGACAACTGCTTTAAATGGAATTCAGACCTGTGCTAGTTGTAACTTTGTAGTCAATTTCAAAATTTACTGTTCTAAAGATATGTTATTATTCTTGGTGAATGTACTATTGTTCGTTTTACATAATCATATTTGTAATTAGTAATCATATAAATTTCAGAGTATAAATATTTTCAAAATATTCATATTTTCTTATAATGTTTTTGTTTATGAATAAGAATGTACAGTTTTTAATTTTTTAACTATTCGACTAACTGTTCAAAGTCAACTTGTATACATGACAAAGAAGTATATATATCGTATATCTTTGCACACAAAAGAAACCCATTGACTCAATAAAATGTAAATGAAAACATTGTAGATAATTTCCTTCTCACATGTATCAGATAGTAAATAGTGGTGTATATATGTTATAACCTTTACTTTAATGCAATTTAATTCTTGCTCAAAATAAGAGTATTTTATTTTAAGTACTACTTTTATGTTAATATTTGATGTAAATGTGATAGTTATAACTATTAAATTAGTTTATAATTCCATAAAAATTAAATTGTAATGCTATAGATGGAAATTTGTACCTTTAAAAATATAAACTGTAATTTTAATACTCTCAATTTGTTAATTAGAGTGTTGCTTACCACTCTGTTGGGAAAACAGTGAAACCTGGAATTGTCAGAGAATTTGAAAATGTGGGCAAACAGTCCAGGAATTGCCATAAATCTTTGAGAAAGTCCCAAACTTGGAAAAGTTAAAGAATTTTTAAATTTCAATTAGCATTCAGGAATGCATTTTATTAAGTTCCTCAGATGTGCTGCACATTTTGTTTGTCTCAGACTAGTGCAATATAGCACATTTGTCACGATGAATGTCACTGTTGCTTGCGAGAATGTAAATTTCTTGTGTTTCCTTGATAGAAACAGATTCAAATTAGGTGACGATTTTCATATGTCTGCTTCTATTAAGGAAGTATGAGGAATTTCTATAATGCACTTGTGTCCAGACACAATTGTATTTGGTTATTGTGTTTTATTTATTTGATCTGTTGATTTCTTTTAATTTGGAAATGTCTGGAAAACTTGAAAATAATGGACTTTTAAGTATGCTGATTAGGTGGCAATTATGTATAAACACACACCTTTACCAAATTACTAGATTTTTTTGTTATTTCAGTATCCACATTTTATTAAGCCCAGAACTACATTGATCTCTCACTTATGCACAGGTGCAGGGGACAGTGAGAAAAACTCGCATAAGTGAAAGACGCGTATAAGCGAAAAACCACAAAAGGGAGCTTAAAAGTGAAACATCAATACATTTACTACAATATTGTTAATTAATACTATGTATACACTACTAAAAAATGTAAATAAGATTAGTTTCAAAATGCAATGAATTTATTTTTTAATGAATTACTATTTTTTAAGAACACAAAGAAAATGGAAATGCTTACATACTCAAATTTCATTTTACTCCTATTACTGCTTTCTCACAAAATAATTTACAATCGAGGATTGTTTTTGTTTTCGTGAATTTTCAAAAAGAGTCTTTTCAAGTTCATCAAGACATGAAAAAGTTCCTTCACTTCCAGAATTAAACTGAAAATAGTCACACAGAGTTTCTAATGTTTCTAACGCTACTGTATGAGTTGGAGGAACTTCTGCTGCATCTTCTTCATTATCATCGTCCACCTCTTTATCTTTGTCACCACCATTTATTTCAGCTGCAATACCTCCAATTTCCCGCAATTGAGCTGTGATTAAATTTTCATCTACATCAACGAATTCGTTGAAAGTACACGTAGCGAGTCCACCAGATACAGTATGCCAATTTTCTTCGTTTATGTCATTTTCACAATTTTCACTTTCATTTTCTGGCTTCTGACATTCATTTTCTGCTGGAAACGAAAATCCTGCTTTCTTAAAGCAGCTTTTAATACACCTGCCAGTGATGTTTCTCCATGATGAGCATGACATATGAATTGCATCAAGGATGGTAACTTGCTTCAATTCGTCTTTCGTTGCACGTTTTGTTTCTAGAGCAACCAGAAGTCGACGGATTAAAGTTGTTCTGTAGTGCACTTTCACACAACGAATGACACTCGGATCCAAAGGTTGAATGTTGCTCGTGCAATTCGCAGGAAAAAACACAACTTTCATGTTGTTGAAAGTTGGAAGATCTTGTGGGTGAGCTGGACACTGATCCATGAATAAGAGAACTTTCTGTTTTTCTTTTTCCATTTTCCTGTCGAATTTATGAAGGAAATCCAAGAAAATGTGCGATGTTATCTATGCCATTTTGTTGCTAGTGTAGTCGCAAGGAAGCTTCTTCGCGTTCTTAAAACAGCGAGGTTTGTTTAATTTGCCAATGGCCAATGGCGGGAATTTTTCTGAACCATCGACGTTGCAACACAGCAAAACAGTTAGTCTTTCTTTACTTTTTTTCCCACCATGGCATGGTTCTCCCTTGAATATTAAGGTTCTGTCGGGCATCATTTTATAAAAAAGACCAGTTTCGTTACAATTGTAGATGTTTTTCGGTTCGTATCCGTTTACTAAAGTAGCCAAGTCTTCTTTCCATTGTTCTACAGTTCCTTCATTGACACTCGCACTTTCCCCAGAAAGGACACGAGTTGCCAAGCCATGCCTATTTTTGAATTTTTCAATCCATCCATGTGATGCAGAAAAGTTTTCCATTTCAAAACTCTTTGACAACTGTACGGCCTTCACCCTTAGAAGCTCAACGTTAACAGAAATTTTTGAGGCACGAGCTTCTTTAAACCGTAGCACCAAAACTTTCTCAAATTCTTCCTACTTTCTGGCTTGAATTCTGCTTCTTTTCTTCGACTGAATTCCACATTCTCGATGAGCTACTATTATCGCCTCTCGATTTTTTAAAATCCCTCTCAATGTCAATTCTGGGACATTAAAATGCTTCGCTAAAGCTTTTTTCAAGGTGCAAGGATTTTCTTCGAATTTTTTAATAACATCCATTTTAAACGAAAGCTACAATTTCGTTCTTTTCGCCATTTTAAAACGTAATCATCTAACCAAAACTCCAAAGATTATTCTTTCGTTAGCGATCAATGCCACGTTGTACGTACCGTACTAACCTCTCTAATTGGCTGCGACTTTTACTGACATCAATCACAAGAACCCCCCACATACACCCCTGTGTATAAGGTAGAGGAATGTGTTCCTGGAATCTGAACAATAGGGGAAGGGCGAGTGGATGCATTCTTAGAAGCAGAACAAAAAGAGTAAAATTCTTGCGATAAGCAACACCTGACTACTTGAGGAACCTACTTTTTGAACTGAGAAAAAAAAAATTTGCGACACGCATAAGTGAGAGGTGCTTTTTTAGTGCAGCGCATAAATGAATAAGAGTTATCATTGTTTTCCTATACCCCTGGCCTGGACTACGAAAAAAACGCACATAATTGAAAAACGCGCATAAAAGAGGGCGCATATAAGTGAGGGATCACTGTACTTGCATAGCTCTACCATTGTACAAATTTATATAGTAGGATATATATTAATTTTACTTTAAAAGTGAATTGGATCAGTATTCAATTTTACCATTCTTAGAGTTTATTTAGAAACTTTAAATAAATAAATATATTCTATTAAATGGTATCAACAAATAATTTGATATTTACATTAATGTTGGTTAAATCTTGTTTCCTTAAAATGAAAATTATTTTGGAATTATTACTCGGACTACTTGTAAATGTATTTTTAATACTCGGAAATATTACTTTTAAATTATTACTTTTAAGTGTACATAGTCGAACCTGCTTTATACGGAATTTCTGGGTATCGGAAGAATTTTCCATCTTAAACAGGTTTCCGTTTCTTGTAGGTTTCAGGAAAAGCTAAGTTTAAGGTTTTGCTGGACATGCATATAGTTCATATGTAATTGGTGACCTATACATGACCTTAAAAATTCTGAAAATTTTATTTAGATGCACTTAATTAATACTGTGTTATATCGTAATAGCTAATTTAATTATTCTAAATATGTATATACATACAATTTTACATATGCAGGAGTATATGTACATATAAAAATAGTTTACCCCATGTCCTTGACTGTTTGCTTATTACCATACCTTAAAAAATAGATAAATTTACTTACCGGAAAAATATTACTGCCTACCATGAAACAAATAACTAACAAAAAAAGATTTTTTTTAATTGAGATGAATTTTTAAAATAATCCAACATGTTCTTTTGGACACATGTCTTACTAATGATGTGACTTTCACTCAAAAATCTTGCATTGAATAATATTTCTAGCTTTTCAGAAACACCCTGATTGACTGAAAATTCTTGAAGTTCTGAAACAGCTTTCAGAAAACCACCATATGGTTTAACAGAAAGTTCTTTTTTAGTATATCGATTTGATTTACGAGTGACAATTCATCATATTCTCTGGGAAAATCAATGGATAGAACAGTTGGATAATTTTTCCATTCTTAGTTTGTTACAACAGGGGCTTTATTAACAAATTACTTTAAATTTGCCGTCCGTTTCTGCATTGTGCAGGTTTTGTTTCATACAAGGGAAATAACATAAATTTCCTATATTTTTGAACGGGGCTAAAAATATTTTCTGCTCATGAGTATTTTGTTTCTTGTAGGTTCCGTTTTAAACAGGTTTGGCTGTATTAATATATTTTCTTAGAATATTTCTAGAGCTGAATATTTGTTAACATGAACTGCTTTTGAAGTCTATTTAATTATGTAAGCAAACAAACTATGCTTATAGTTACATCAGCAATCAAACATTCTGTTTGTTTTTGTGAAACTATGTAAAATTGTAATCATACAGTTTTCATTTATAACATATTTTATATAAATGTGTAATATGGAAACTTTATTCTGTATCAGAATTTTGTATCATGTTAGGAGAATAAATTTAATGTATAAAGGATGTACTGTAATTACAGGTTTACTTGAATAAAACACTTTTTATTGATTATGGGTTTTGTTTTTTAGTTGAGAAAAGATAGAATTTTGTTTTGAATTCTTTTAAAATCAAATTTATATTCAGAAGGAAGAGTTACCTGCAAAATACCAAGATACCTTGTGCTCTAATTATTTGATAAATATTGTTTCACTCCTATTATTGCCTCAAATATATACTTTACTAACTATAGTTCAATTTTTCAGGCCTTCTATAAACATATTTTATTTATCTTTTCTTTTACTAAGTTGGAAATTGAACTTCCTGTGTTATATTATGCTTTTTTTTCTCATTAATCAATCACCTGCATTGAAAATTCAGGGATTTCATAAATCTATTATTCCTACTATTTTCTAATAAATCACCAATAAGTAAAAAAAATGCTGTAAATCAAAATTGGATATTTTAATTTTTTATTTTGTTTTCACAAATGCTACAGATGACTGGGAAAATAAAACTAGATAATGCTTATGAATTTTCATGAAGTGTTAGAATTTTTGTGTTTGAATTTTTTTAATTTCATTTTAATGTTAAATATTGATTCTTATTTCTAACATGGTTCATCAAGTTTATGGATAATATTTAGAATGATAATAGTTTGAAGATCAGTGGCTTTTTATATAATAGGCAAGTTCATGTGATTATTTTAAGGGATATCACAAATATCAGAAAAATAACATTTTAATTTGATAAATATATTTTGAATTACTTTTGCATTTTATTTTACCATGTGTTTGTTCTGTGCTATATTGTTTGTTATAGGTAAAAATTAATGGCCACCATTGGCTAAACGGTGGCTAATAAGATAGATGTAGAAATTCTGATCCTAATGGTGATCTCTCACTCAAGCCAAGTGATCACTTATTGATATACGATATAATAGTAATAGTTCTTCAGCTTTTGAACTGTTATTATTTTCTTTAATAAATATTTTTACTTAAGATATTGTATAATTCAGTTTGTATTCTTTGCAGCAGGGATAGTCCAATAATATCCTTTTTGATTAAAGTTTTGTATCAAACTAATTCCATGTAAAGAAGTAGCACTTTCATTTTCTCATTATGTTTTATTATTAGTAAAATATTATAATTATTTTTAAAGTATGATTTTTAATAGCCTAGTCAACTGCTTTTTGAGAATTTTAATTTCTTCAGATATCTCGATATGATATATGATCAATGATCATTATAATACTAACTTTTTTATATAAACACTTTTATAAAAAAAATTGTAGATTGTTTATACTTAATTATGCATTAATGAAATAGTATCCTTATTAAAAAATCACTACATAATAAAAAAAGTGTTTGTATAAATAAGTTAAATATATTAAGAATTGAATATTTAGATATTTGATTTTATTCTTAAAAAAATTATCCATAATTGAATTTTTCACGAGTTGTGACTAATATAACTTAGCCCAGGCAACAAAAGAAATATAGGAAAAAAAAATCGTGTAGTTTTGAAAATTTTCAGAGTTATGGAGGGGAGTGTCCTGAACAACATACTAAAAGTCCCCGTGGATGTGGGGTGCGCAGGGGGTGGGAGGAGCGTTGAAATGTCGTTTTTGTCCGTTTTCCCTAAATATCTCAAAATCTATGAATTCTAGTAAAAAACACTTATTTACAAAATTAAACTACATAAAATTTCCTACAAAAATGATCCATATCATTTTTCTGTAGGATTAATAGTTTAGAAAATAGAGGGGGCTGAAGAATGACATAGTTCTGAAAATTTTTGTTATATTGCTTTTATTTGAAACAAAAAAAAAGAGAGCAGATGGTAATTGAAATGGTAGAATATCAAGTAAACAAGTTCTTAGAAAAATATTAGTACTAAAGGTAAATATTACACAAAAAATTCATTATTATTATTGTAGAACTTAAAAAAATGACATGGTATGAACGCGAGTTACCAGAAATATGAACTATTAACCGTAATATTTTTCGTAAAAAATAACATATTTTTATTTGAAAAAAAAAATTGTAAGGAATTAGATATATTTACAAATTCCACAACATAGTACCTATTACTGTAAAAAACATCTCAAATACAATGCGGCAAAAAATTATACAACAAATTGTCAAAATAAAAACTGCTATTATTTAAACATATTTTTAATGTTCTGTTATCATTAGCCAATGCAGATTTTTTAAGGCAATCAAGATTTATTTATTATTATTATTACTAATTCTCAGCATAACTGTTTACCTGTCTATTTCTACCTGAAACTCATTATATGCACATATATATGTATTAAAGAATACCTAAACGACATCTTCTGCGTCGAAGTCATCAATTTGAAACTCCTCTTCTTCTAATGGTGTACTGTTGCTGCATGCACCATGACAGATTCCACAAACGGATGAGCATTTAATGCCTGCTTTTCGGCATCCACATCTTCTACCACACCCAGTGGTACAGCAGCAAAATATGGTGTTCAAAATTGTGTCAGGAACCACCGGGTCCTTTGTTTTTAGTGGGAATAGGGATTTATCCTCTCCTTGAGCCCATCCCCACTGGCCACTGTTGAACCTGCAAGTACAGTCTCAACGAGTGTTGTCCCGCTGAGCCTGTGGTTGGAGGAAATGAGGAGAGGTCAGCTTTGACCTTGGTTGATGATTTGAGGAATGATGAATACCTGTGGTTATTCAAATCATGTTGATTAGCATTGGCTGTGTATGTAACAAGGAACATCTTCTCGCCAGCTTGTGACAGAGCACGAGGTGATGATGAGGGGGTTATAAAATATTTCAGCAATGTCTCTCATCTGGCTTGGTTGTTTTATGAACAGTGTGACCATTGTTGCTTTGCTTTTTTTATAAATGGCTGAAGTTATATCGCATCCGCTGCAGGCATGAAGAAGGAGGATGGATTGAGAAAAAGAAAGTTGTTGGAGTTGTTTCGTTGAAAATAATTTATCTTCTACTTTTCTCCTGCCAGATTTCAAGAAATAAATGTTACTATCTGGTGGTGCCAAAGCAATCAGTAGCACGACCAAGTCCACATATTCCCCTATTACAGCAACAGTAGGATTAGTAGTTGCTTTCTCTATCCCACATCTCACGATGGTAGTATCAGCATCATCTGTAGCGACCTTAGTTTCAATTCCTCTTGTAGCCATTTTCTGTGTGAGGAAGTGAATAAGCCTGGTTTTATACTTTTCATTTGCCAGAAAATGTTCCTGTTGAACGGTGACATTCATGTTCTCATTAAAATTAATAACAGAAATTTTCGTGGTGCCTCTTCGCCTTTGTTCTGCTCTCTTTGTGCTGTTGACATCACCCTACCCATCAAAAACCACAGTGCAGTTTTCACCATAATGCTTGATAATGTAGGCTACATACTGATCACAAATTGAATAAAACTTGCTCCCACCATTCCATTTTACTCGGTGTAGAAAGAAGCCACCATCTACAATATTAGTACTCATTTTGAGGTTTATTGTTGTCGTATTACTTACTACAGGAAGTGCATCATAGAGAGCTGACTTCTTGGACTTCCTCATTCCTCCTTCATCGAAGAGAGCCAATGGGAATGGGGATGATTCATAAAATAAAAGATCTGCAACATCCTCTTTTTTGCAATAGTGATTCTTTGGAAGATTATTAGAGGGTCAACAACCACTGGTTCATTGTTTACTTTGATAGCACAGGTCATACAGGCTAATGACAACACTACATTCTTTTTTGATTGCTTGATGTCAGCAAAATTATTTCCAACTATACTTTTCATTGTTTGGGTTCCAAGTTGTAGAGCGTGGTAACAATTTATTTTGGAGTTTCCAATGATACCTGTAGACAGTGACATTAGCAAAGCCGACTTCGGAAAAGGAGGATAATTGCTAAACCACTCATAAACCTTAAGTCAGTCCTGCTCATCTCTATTTTGCCGTGATACACAGAAATCAACGTGCTGCTCTCCACTTGAAAATATCACTCCAGAAAAATCCTCCACTGACGAACAGATGGCAGCTGCTGCAGATGACCCACAAACCCACTTTGCTAACACAGAATCACTGATTCCTCTTCCTCGTGTCAGACCACCAACTTTTTAAGGAGCGCATCAGAGTCTGTTCGATAACCAAATCAGACCAACCTCCTGCCCATGGTGAACCACTTCTATTTATGGCGAAATATCTCTTTTCCGCAAAGTGCTCTAACACATCTGTGTGGTTAGTTGTCAAAGCAAGCATGTCTTACACATAAAGATGAGCACATTTCGCATACTGAAAGTGGCCAGTTGCATGGAAGAAAGGGATCATTTGCTGGACACAGAACAAGTGTCCATTCCAATCACCACAACGCTCTGCAACAATGAACTTCTTCATTAGCGGTTCAGTTTCTCAACTTCCGCTGCGGGCGTCTTTCACACCACTTGCCCTTGAAACGAACTTCACTACTTCTGCAGTATTGCCCTCAGATTATAGTGTTGTATGTGCATGAAGTATTTTACCTCTACTTACTAGTTCTCTATGTTCTACAATAATAAGTTTTATATGTATTATTTACCTTTACTACCTATATCTTCTTTCTGTTTTGTTTTAAATAAAACCAATATAACAAAAATTTTCAGAACTATGTCATTCTTCACCCCCCTTTATTTTCTAAACTATTAATCTTACAGAAAGATGATATTGATCATTTTTGTGGGAAATTTTATGTAGTTTAATTTTGTAAATAAGTGTTTTTTGCTAGAATTCATAGTTTTTGAGATATTTAGGGAAAACTGAGAACGACATTTCAACTCCCCCCCCCCCCCTCCCCGCATCCACAGGGACTTTTAGTATGTTCTTCAGGACACTCCCCCCCACAACTCTGCTAAATTTCAAAACTACATGATTTCTTTTTTCTAATCAGTGTTTTTTGGCCTTTATTGCCTGGACTAACTGAGTTGGCTATTAATGTGTGTGGTTCTATAGTACTAATGGTATGGTACACTAGCTGTTAATGAAATTTCAGAATTTTGCTATATTTATGACCTTATCAGCAGCTTGTGTATCTATCCCAGTAGGGATACTTAATCATACTATTTTTCTCACTTTTTGTAATGCATGCCTCAAACATATGGGATAAAGTGTCAGAAATTGATATAGATTCTGAATATCATGTTCCTTTATACTCCTCTTAGGATGGAATACACAAGGCACTGATTGCAAGACTGTTGAATTTTCTTGCTTTTGTCTGTCACAAAAAAAAGACCCTTTAAATTATGCCTGTTTTGTAAATTTTGAGATTCTTAATCACCAAATAACAAGTAATTCATTGAGATATGAGTTTAAGTTAAAAGTGAGTTACATAATGCAAATATTTTGTGTAAAAACTACATGCATTTTTAAAAATTTGTGTACAAAATGTTTTCCATTATTAAATTTTTTATATTAAATATTAATGTAGTGTCTTCAAGTTAATCAACATCTGTGACGTAACTAGGGATGGTGATTCATCACAGTTTGTTTCTTTTGCCATTTATCAGTTGAGTTGGCTACATTTCCGAATTTCTGGAGAGAATATTAATTTATCAAATAATATGGAGTCTGTATCCTCCAGAATATCTTAAATACAGCAATCCTGATTATTTGACCTTCACTTCAATACTAGAAAATGTACCTAGTGTTACCAAGTATTTTAAGCAGGGATTGAAGCATTAATTTATTAAAAATTTTAAAAGGTGTTGTCGTTCGTCTGCTGCATGAATTCACATGCATTCTCTATAATTTGTCTATTGGCAGTATGGATTTTATCAAAACTTTGAAAGAGAATTCTTCAATTTTTCCGATGGTGTTGTGATGGGGAAACTCTGCAGTAATATCTTGAATTACTAAGGAACCTATTTGCACAAAACACACGCACAATGGTGCTTCAACATTTAATAACTAAAGAATTAGTTGGACTTAAAAAAATCTCAATGTGTTTTCTCTCAGGAGCCAAGGTACTCCTGTACCAAATTTCATGGATGTATGCCACTTAGATTTTTTGCTACAGTTGAACTGGACATCTTTTACTTTTATAAATTCTAGATTATCAGACTATAGACAAAATGTAAAAAAAAAAATGCCAATTTTAAGAACATGCTTCATTGTTAAAAGTAAAAAGTTTAAAACCTGCAATCACAATGTTTAATTCACAGTGCTGTGTGTGTATACAACAAATTTAAATTCATGAATAAAGTGTATTGCATATGTATCTACTATGTATGTATTTCTTGAATCACATACAAACTATAGTTTGTGAGAGCAGATAAGCAGATATTTTTGAAAAGAAGTAGGTAATACTATGTGAATTCCATTTGAAAACTGCTACTATCTGTCTATTGCACTACATGATCTCCCACCCCATCATTACTGATGTTTGTTGTATAAAAATATTAGGTCAAGACCATTTTTTGATTGTTTTTTTTATTTTGTGTGTGTGTGTGTGTGTAAGGTACAGTGTAAAAATATATTTCTGCTTAGTAAGCATATGTTTTAAAGTAATAAAACATGTTTTCAGTGTAATAAGTCTGTTTTATTTTGTTCTGCAATAGTACTTAATAACTTGTTTCTGATAGTTCCAGATTATCTGACTCTCCCACAATCCTGTTAAGTCAAAACATTGGAACTCTACTGTTATTGTAAGTAGAATTTTATTCTGTACAAGCTGCAAGAATCAAAAGTCAGTAATCAGAATATAATAAAAATTCAGTTTTAATGAGAATAGTGCTGAATTGTTTTATTATTAATGCCCTAAAAATATTATTTGTGTAGGGAGAAACTGCATATCTTCATTTTTGTATTCTATATTTCAGTCCACTTAATATAAAAATGAAACAAATCATGCATAAGACATGGAAGAATGGTAAAATATTCATGTAATTTTGTTGCAATGATGCTTTGTTAACAATGATAGTCACTAAGTTACTTTTTTATCAAGTCACTAAGGTGGGTCACTATTTTCATTAAAAAGTCATTAATTTCGAAATGTTTGCATGTGAAAGCCTATGTGCAGTTGTTTATGCACGTCAATAGGAGCCTAATACGATTTTCCATTTTCAGGGTGCTGAATTAGTAATCATGATAGGGAAATTGCTACTAAACAATTTTACACCAAAAGTGTGTCAATTGCTGAGCTTACAATATAATGGAAGCCACAGCAAAAAATGTTTTTGCCCCCAAACACTTCTTGTTAAAGAATTACAGTGTTTCTAAATGTGCAATTGGAGTGCATTTTACCTGAAATAAGTATTTAGTTGTCATTACGCAAATATTCATCTGTGGATCTTGACGGTGTCGGTGGTAGTGTTTTGTATGGCGATATCTTGCTTCTCAGGTTTTGATGATGAGCTGAGCTCTTTTGTGGTGTATGTGTTGCTCCTGTAAAGGCTGCCATGCCGTCATACAGCATTATACAGTTTAAAAGCAAGCAAAATGTGAAAAATATATTTCACTTTTCAGTGTCATTTAGTTTTAAATAAAGGCAGTGCTGATATAGATTAAACATCCTCTCTTAGTACTTAGTTAAATCTCTCTCCATCAGTACCTATACCAGCCTCATGAGTGGAGGCCCTGTTTCAGTCCAAAATAGTAAATATTTCTGTTCCTCAGACTCATGTTCCTACAGGGACTAAACAGGGGGTGCATTCATTTTTTAGCCCCAGAGATGTTGCTACTAGAATTGATATTGCTTGGATAAAAGTGATGATAGCAAGAAACTTTTCGGCATAGTTTGTCAAGATGTTAGTGCTATTTACCACAAATGGTAAAGGGAAGGAAAACTCCAGATTAACATAGCATTCTGGTCCAATGCCAAAAGTGAGGTTGTTACTCGTCATTTTGAAACAATGTTCATAGGAAATGCAAATACCAGAAGTTTTGTCTACCCCTCTTCTTACAGCTTTGAATAAAGGGTCGTTGAGCTTGAGACAATTGGTTATAGTTGGGAGTGATGATTCAGCTACATATCACAAAAATTTTCACTTACTAAATGAGGAGACAGTTGATGTGAAAGGAAAAATTCTTTCTGCAGTTTTCATCGTGTTAATAATGCTTTTTTGAATTGCTTAGAGGCCTTTGGTAGTGATGTGCCCAATTTGGTTACAGCCATGTATTACTTTCTACTTGGATCCATTAAAAATAAAGTACTGCATCACAAAACGAAAAAACGTCCCTCACCATGCTTTTATTAAGCATGCACCTATGCAATGGCTCTCTCCTAAAAATGCTGTATGCCATCTTTTTGAAGAAGCACCCTCCCCTGAAGAAGTGGCTAGTTATTCAAAATTATTTTTTTAAATTTCTACCTCTTCATAAATCACTTTCATCTATATCTTCCTACAGTAAGATATTTTAACATCTAAAAAAGAAGGCAATGAAGGCTGAGTTGTATTTTATGATATAAAGCTCAAAAATTTTTGTTAAACAGCTGGAATTTAATGCATTTCTGACTCTGATGGGTCGTGTTTGGAAAAGAGAGAATGACTAGAAAGATATTACAGTAAATGTTTTTGATAGTGAAAATCTTCTAGATCCAAAAGAGGTAAAATGTGGGCAATTGGTCAAAGAGAAAATTCAAACAGTTATAGAGTGTGACCAATAAGAAATTAAAATTGGTGCCCAAAAGTACAATGCAGCTACAGGAAAGTACTTAAGTAAAAACTAATGCTAAAGCTTTTTTCACATTTACAGCCATCAGAAATTATAAAACTTAATAACTATAAATGCATTACTCAAATTATTAGAGCACAAGCATGAGAGTCACAATTGATGCTCTTTTAGATGAGTGAGAAATTACTTACACTCCAGGATTAAAAATTGTATTGGTCATGAAACATATTCTACAGTATAAGAAGTAGTGAAAATGTGTCTGGCAGTGCACTTATTGAAAGATAATTTTTTCTCTCTGCAAGAATTTTCACAGAATTAGATGCAAATACTATGCAATGCTGAATGTGTTGGAATGAAGTTATTTAAGAATGACCCTATTTTAATATCCATAACTAAAGAGGTCCTAAATTTAGCACAAAATGCTGATCACAGCTACATTCTGTCCTGTGAAAAGCAAAAGAATAAAGAATGTAATCGATTGCTACAAGTGTTGCTCGTATAACACCATGAATGGCTGGGCAAAATTGCAATTTATATACCTGATGAAACTCCAAAAGTACGAAGAAAAGCTCCACCACCAAAAGAATTCCTTCAATTAGGTAGAAAGTTAAAAGCGGAGGCTTTTACCTTTGCTCATACGATACTGTAAAGGAGTTGTCATTTGCTGTTAGCACAAGTGTAAGAAAGTCTGGCAAAAAAGATGTTGTCCAAGTGGTTAAAACTGTCACAGCATATGGTGGCAAAATAGTTCATGTTCCATCTGATATATAGGGGGGATAATTAGTTAATCAAGTGCCTAGCCCATTTAAAAAATATATATAACTGTAATATGAGGAACAAAAGAGAAAACAAGAAGATGAAACTGCACAATGTAGCAACTTTATTAATGATTTTTCGCCAAATACAATCAGTTCATATAAAGAATACAATAACAGCAACAGATTGTAACTGCGGTGGGAAGCCTCAGCAAGAGGTTTCCCCAGTGGTGCAACAATTGCTGAATTCAAAATGTGCACCGAGTGCATGTAAGGATATGAAACTAGGGTTTTGTGCTACAATTATATATATATATATAAAAAAAAAAATAAATAAAATGAACATTTTTAAAATTCAAATATTTTTTAACATTTCATGTGATTTTTAAAAATTATAAATCAACTGCATATGCTTTAATAACTTCATATCCCTAGTTAATTACACAAATTTTAATAAGGAGCAAAATTATTATTTTGCAACAACTTTTGTTTAAATGAAATAACTTATGTTCAGATAAAACTAATTCTATATACCCCAAATTATAAATTATATCTCAATTTGAAGTAAACTTTAAAAATGAACATGATAAACTGATGATATTTGCGAAATCAAAAACTTTTCAAATATCTACAAAGTATTAAAAGTAACAATATTCTCAGTCGCTAACTTTGGACAGCAAAGTGCGATAGTAGGAATCATTTAAAAATTAAGGATACTACCTTGAAAAATATACTTGAAGCATTTATTACAAATATCACTGCTAAATGTTCCGTTATCTAGTTCAGTTTTGCATAGCTTCTAAGGAAAATCCAAAAATGTTTTTACTGAACTAGATAAAATACATCTGTACTTTCAAAGAATTTTGTTTAATTAAGTAATTTTGTTAACTTGTATTCAAAATGGGGTATAATTTATGAATATGGATGTTTATGCTCCCATGTTTAGAGGAAACCTAAAACCACCTGTGGACAATAATAGGGGTTGAAATAAACATAACTAAAATCTTAATTTTAAAAATAAATTCTAAAATCTTGAATTAATTTATTGTAGTTGATGTGAAATATTTATTTCTCAAATGTCAGTTTGTAGAATATATCATTGATTACATTGTTAAATTCAAAGAAGAAGAATCTGAATTTCAAAATATTCTGTACTTTTCAATTGCAGAATTAATAATAAAATAGTATAATGTAAACATTTGAATAGTTCAACATTTTCATTTCTAATAGAACAACACGTCTAATTGTCAAGTGAAACATTTATGCCAGTAATCACCCTCTCAAGATTGAGGAAAGTATGTTTAAATTATTTGGTTTGCACAAGCACAGACCAATAAATAAAGTACTAATGTCTGGTGTAAGGGGATTTGTAGAAGCTCTAGAGAATGTTAACTCAATGTTAACTTATTGACCAAGTAAGAGCATTAATTCATAAACAGAAGGTTGAACAATTAAAGCAAAGCAAAATATCATTTCAAGTTAATGTTACTTCAAGTAATGTTTGTTCTCTTTGTATGTAATCAAAAGTGAATTTCTTGGAAATTCAAAGTTATATTTAATTAAATTTTTTTCATGTTCTCTTGATTTATTTGAGTTTTATTGTATAAAATTTTCTTTTGAGTAAGCCACTACTGTTACTTTAAGATATTTGATTAATTAGAACTATACAGAATCCAATGATAAAGTTAAAATTTATAAATGCAAATGCCAATCATGTATGAAAGCATACATTTATGCACCTCTTGTATTTATATTTCTTTTTGTATTCTAAATACTTGGTTACCTACTTAAAGCAGTTTCAGTGTTTAAGAATTCTGAATAACTAAAGTAGACATGCAAATAATTAATGTAAAATATGTGCTTAATCTTATTACAAAATTAAGAACTTCCGATTCAATGAATTCAATAGCAGGTGGTTTCGTTAGGTTTTTATAACAGGCTTTTATACCCAATATAACCCCACAATTAAAGCTTTAAAAGTACAGATTTTTCTTTCACATTGTTTTATAATCACATACAGTAGTTATATTACAAGGGTGAATATAACATTCATTCTTTATAGTATATGCTAACAATGAAGACAGTTCAAAAAGGCTAGCAGCCTATTTTATTGCTTGCTTATCTGACAACTAAGAAACGGAAAGTTGGGGAGAAATGGCACAAACTTTAAAAAAGGGATCTTTGAACAGGTATTTTATTTTCAAATAGTTTCCATCAGATTTCTTTCTATTATGAAACTATATTGAGGGAATTTCTATAAAAAATAAACAAATGGCACAAGAAATTGTATACATATCTTTACATTTAACATTCCATTTTTAATAAATATTAAAAAAAATTAAATTAAAATGCGATTTAAAATTTTTTTGTTTAAATGCTCAACATTAGTCTGGATTTTCTTCTAAAAATGAAACTATAAATACTTGTATATTATAAAAATTCTGAATTTGGTATATACAACTACAAAGTTAAAAAAGAAATGCAATTGAAGTAAAACATCAAACTATTCTAAGTATTAATATTTTGTCATATATTTTGAATAATAATTTTGTATAATGCATAAAATAAATTGGCAGTAAAATACTTAATTACGAATATTTGACTCAATTATTGGGAAAGGTTTTAATGTGTAGCGAAAGAAACTGATCAAAAAGATTTGATCATGACCTCAAAGCTGCTATAAAACTACTTAAAATTTTAAATATCTTATCAGCATTATAAAACACTCAAGGGGAAAATATACTTATTGAGTAGAAAGGCTTGCTTACACAGCAGATTATCATCCTGTTTATACAAAGGAGAAGCATAAATGGCAAAAGTAGATGAATAATTGCCACATCTGTGCCGTAAATTTTAAATGGTATAACACTAAACATTTTAAAAAATCTAAAATCTACCATAAAATATTTAAAGTGTTTCATGTATAATTGAGTGGAATTCTTATAATTTTACAAATTAGTATAACAGTATATTAAAATTTCTTGTACGTAACAATGTTTTGTGCAATTACAATGAAATATTTGCAACACATTTTGAAATTTAATTCTAATTTGTTCAGGGTATTTAATGGGCAATTATATATTACAATACTTAATATAATATTGGAATGCTGATAAAATCACATAAAGGATATTTTATTTTACAAAAATTCTAGGTAGATTTTTTTATTATATTTAATTAAATAAATCCTCATATTTATTTATAAATAATGTTTTCATATAATCACTGCATTAAATTTTAAGGTAACAATATTTTAAAAGTGGTTTCAAACTATTTTATCAAATTTGAGCAACACTATGTTTAATCACTAGGGGAAATATACTTGTTATGAAAAGTATTTATAAACAACTTTCTTGAAACAGACTGTAATAAAAACATTTACCAGCATTAAAATTTCTCATGATTCTAGCATTAAGCAACAAAAAATGTTCTTTGAAATTGTAGCTTGTAGCTGCA
This sequence comes from Amaurobius ferox, assembly GCA_951213105.1. NCBI lineage: Eukaryota > Metazoa > Arthropoda > Arachnida > Araneae > Amaurobiidae > Amaurobius > Amaurobius ferox. The sequence continues at coordinate 86,885,615 of OX578143.1, read as the reverse complement.
TATAGTCAGAAATATTACAAGTGCTAAATCTGCCACTTGAAATCTAAGCTACAGATCATAAACCATTTTTTTTTTCTACATTAGTTCTATTACAGAGACACAAAGACATTACTACAATAAAAAATCAGAAAAGCATAGCTTCTTTACAGAAATTCTGTCTGTATGAATGGTGAAATTTTAAGGGACCATTAGAAAACAGGAATTTTATGACAATGATTACTGTTAACACATTTTTTATATCTAACACAATATAAGAATGATTACCGTAAGATTTTTATGAAAATTGTACTCATAAAAAATCTCTGATTCCGATTCTCAATTCAGACTTGCATAAAAATAGTGCAATATTTAAGATGAATTAGTGTTTAAAATTCTTTATAAAATTTGCAACAATTCAGCAAAATCTTTGTCACAAGAATATAAAATTTTAAAATATCCTTTGAAATAATTTCCGCAAAATAAGATTTTCCATGATTTTTTTTCGTATTTATCCAATATAATTGATGTATGATAAAATTTGGTTAGAAATCTGAGAAAACTGAGTACAATTTGTGATGAAATACTTGTAAAATGAACACATTTAAAAGGACATAAAGACAAAACTACAAAAAATTACTTAACAGGAGAAAGAGTACCAAATCTTAACATATCTTGTAAATAATTTCAACGCATTCAGTATATTTTGATTTAAAATAGAACAGAGTAAGAGGTCCCTAGAGCATCAACTTAGCTGACACCACCATTACAAAAAGGAAAAAAGGGCTATAACTATTTCCTCTGGTGGCAATGCACAAAAAACTTGGCCTCATATATGTATATACACATTCTGATCATCAGATCATCAAGACTTTCATCTAACGATAAGTATAGCATAACAATCAGGCAGCGAATCCAAAATTGTAATTTTATTTCTGAAATTTTAGTTATTTTCGCTGCCTACTGTATTAAAAAAAGCTTCCTCACATGTTGAATATAATTGCATCATGTACATAAAAAAGGGGTTGTGTTTGTGTTATAGTCACAGTCTATATGCTGACTGTAACGCCTGTGTTGAGTTACAGATTCCTTTTCACTTCTGAGGTATAGTGAGGGAGAGACGTCGAGGCCGAGGCATATCATACTCTTCCATTGATAATGTGCGCCGTCTGCCGATAGCTCCCAAAGATTTGGGATCACCTCCAGAGAAAGTTCGCTGCCGCTCTACGCCTGGCATGGTTACAGAAGTCACTACATAGAAGATATAAATAAACATAAGTATTCATCCATATTTTGCTCATAATAATTAACAGTTGAATGCAAGTGTAATGGCACTTTGTGGGACTAGTAATGGGGTAACAATATACTATATTGTTTAGTGATGTATCGATACTGTATCAATATTACATATCATTGTATCAATACTGCATCATTCTTTTTGTCTCATCCATGGTCTAATTACATTGTATATCTTAAATCCTACTCCTTCAAAACAAGGTTGACCCCCCCCCCCCCCCCTCATCTGGTCGATATCACACTAAATTTTTGACACACTTTCTCTCTCTCTCTCTCTTTCCTGTTCATGTTTTAATCATGTTAATTACAAAATATTCTACCTAGTTCAACATTTCTACAGAATTCCACATATAAAATTTCATAACGATATGAACTTTCTCTCTCATCCATAATTTAATTACATTATATCTTAAATCCTTTTCCTTCAAAATAAGGTCAACCGCCTCTCTGGCAAATAACCACACTAGATTTTTGATTGCATTATATTTTTGACACACACTCTCCCCTAGCACATAGCAATATTCTTCAATACGCAATAGACCATTCTTTTGATTTTATCTGCCTTCAAGAACCCTACATCTCCAATGGTGAAATTTTAAAACCTCCTTTCGGCCTTTCCCAATTTTGTTCCCTTTCTAAAAAAGCAGCTATTATAATTTTAAATTCTAATCTTACAGCCAAAATTAAATTTAACTCTTCTTCAGCCATTTTTATTGAAGTTATTCTCCCTTCACGTAAACCTCTTATATTAGCTTCAATATATTTCCCTCCCCACGATAACATTTCAGATCTCATTGAAGAATTTTCCTCACTTGATTTTCTCTCCTATGATTACCTGCTCTTGGGAGATTTTAATGCTAGAGCTCAGATGTGGGGATATGGCTTCATTGATCAGTGGGGACTCAAAATCATTGACTTTTGTATTTCTAACAACCTTATCGTCCTAAATGACCCCAAATGTGGTCCAACATTCGATTCACATTCAGGTAAAGGCTTCCCCGATCTTTCTTTAGTATCTTTTGGCTTTTTCGACTCTATTTACTCCTGGGAAGTTTTAACGGATGAATCCTCTAGCGATCAAAATTAACATCGATACCCCTGTTGATAATTCCTTTCACTTAAAAACCGCGTATAGCCTTGGCAAATTCATCTTTAAAATTAAACCCCATATAACCCGTTTTAAATCTCTAGCTAATGATATAATTGATACATACAGCCTTGATTCCTTTGTCAAATCCTTTTTAGACACTGTTCAATCCTGCGCCTTTTCTTCTATTAAAAAAAATAAATCCATCAGGAAACCTAGTTTTTCTTGGTGGACTAAAGACCTGGCTAAATTCAGGAATTTTGTTGTCACTGCTCTTGCCAGGAGAGTTAAATCGCTAGAGAAGAATTCTGCTGCCCTCGACCTTATTTCGGCTGCTAAACTTAAAATTAACAGTGCTAAATATAAATTACTTATTAATAAATCTAAAAATGACGCCTGGAAAAATTATTGTTCTAATTGTTACTCTAAATTTGGCAGCCACTTCAAATTTGCATTCCAAAAACTCAATAAAATTAATAATATTCAACTTCTCTTTCCAGGCGAGCCTAACCTTAATTACAATACTAAAATCTTTCGTCTTTTGGATCACTGCTTCGAGGATGACCCCTTTTTTAATTCTTTTCCTGCAACTGTTCTGCCTCCCGAAGGGCTGGGGGCGGTTTCTGAGGAGGAATTATTTCTGGTCTTCAACAACCTAAAAAATAATAAAGCTCCCGGTTTAGACCTTTTAGATTTTAATATATGGAAAACCCTGTTTAAACATTTCCTCTCCTTTTTATCTTCTCTCATTAATTCCTGCTTCAAATTCTGTTATTTCCCTGCTCCCCTTAAAAATGCCAAAATCATCTTCTTCAATAAGCCGGGTGGATCCCGCTTTATGTTCATCCTATCACCCTATTTGCCTTCTCCCAACTTTTGGGAAAATATTAGAAAAAATATTTATAAACAAATTGAACTTCTGGCTGAAGACTAGAAATTCACTTCACCCTCTGCAATATGGCTTTAGGGAGCTCCACAGTTACGAAGACGCCACGTACCAGCTTGTCAGTACCATTGATAAATTTAAATCCTCTTCTCATGTTTCCTTAACCACTGTGGACATCCGTGGAGCTTTCGATAACGTGAATTGGAACATCCTTCCCCTCACCTTTGACTCAATTAATCTCCCCTCTACTTTCAGATCCTTCATTTATTCATATCTCAGTTCAAGAACAATTAATTTTATAGAGGACAATTTTACTTTTTTAAAATTTATTTCTAAAGGTGCCCCTCAGGGCTCCGTCATTTCCCCCATACTATGGAATATTTATTTTAATAAAATTCTTTCCCTTAACAATGATGAATATTACTTACAGGCCTTCGCGGATGATCTCGCAGTGGTTACCTATTCAAACTCCATCATTACTCTTGGTCGCAAGATCAATTCAATATTAAATTCTATTGCAAACTCCTTTTCCTCTCTTAAACTTGAGGTCTCCGCGGAAAAGTCCAACTGCATCATTTTCATCGGCTTTTCTGCTTGTTTATTTAATCATGATAAATTAGAAGAAGTTTTTAAATTCAAACTTGACAATGGGAACACAGTTTTTCAGGCAGAAATCACGGCCATTAAGTTTGCCATTGACTGGGCAACTGATAACTTCTCCAAAATAAATATTTTTTCGGATAGCCTTTCATCAATCCTGGTCTTTAAATCAATTAAAAACAAATCTAACTACATTAACTCTATCAAAAACTCTGCTTCTTGCTCTAATCACCTTTTTAATCTTATTTGGGTCAAGGCCCATGCTGACATTCTGGGAAATGAAGTCGCGGACTTCCACGCTAAAGAAGCATCCTCCTCCGGTTTCCCTTTTTCAGTTCCTCTCCCCTATTCTCGTTTAACTAATTTTTGCAAAAATCTCTTACTTCAAAACTGGCAAAAGTATCTTAATGAATATATCTCCCCTAGGACTCATGACTCAGCCAGAATTCTAAATTATCACCCCAAAGTTAACGTAAATACCCAAATTCATAATAAATACTTAATCTATTTTTTAACTGGTCATGGTCCTTTTCTTGATTATTTATACTATTTTAAACATAAAAAATCCTCGAACTGCTTATGCAACTCTTTTGGCGACGTAGATCACTTTGTTTTCTCTTGCCCCTTAACTAAGAAATTTCATCTTTCTAAACCTGCTCCTGGAAATGAAGCGGCTTGGTTTTCCAGTGTCAGCCGCAACAGTCAATCCATTTTTTATCTTAAGAACTGTGTCCTCATTGCAAGAGACATTTCCAATAAAGTAAATTGACAAGTTCGTCGGGCTTTACTGCTTTTAACTTTCCTGATCAATGAAGATTCCTCTGCTGTTCCCCTTTTCCTGCTTTTGTTTGTACAAATTTGTATATATATTAATTTGTAAATACAATCATCATATTGCCAACTGATAACACTATTGTTAAATTGAAAACACTTTCATCTTTTATTATCAACCTCCCATGTCATTTTGTATTTACTTGTCTCATTATTATTATCCTTGATGTTTTTCTGTATGTTTCGTGTCCATATTTGTGTCTGTTTACAGTACCTGTCTTTGTTATGTCCGTATTTCTCGTCTGTAAAACTGTCTGTCTTACGAATTTATTCTTAAATTTTAAAAAACTGGATTTTTAATAAACCTCCAGAGCGGTCGCTGTCCTTGGAAGTCGGCACCTGCTAGCTTCCTTTCCCGGTCGTCCAACTAGCTACTCAAATCCTTGGATGAGTTGGACGGCCTGGGTCTTCCACATTCCACACACTCTCCCCTCTCTGTTTTCACCCCTCTTTTTTCAAATTTTCTATAGAATGCATCCATATACAAAATTTCATAGCAATATGTACGCTCTTTCATCCATGGTCTAATCATGTTAATTATATATCTTACTCCTTTGAATTCCTACTCCTTTGCAACAACATCGACTCCCTCTAGCCGATACCACACTATATTTTTTACTCTCTCCCATCCCCTCTCTTCCTCTTTTTCTCATCCATGTTCTAATCACATTAATTAAAAATATTTTCATACCTGCTAACTTTTACGCATTATGCATAAAATTTACGCATTTTAACTGCTCTTTAAGCTTTTACGCATATATTGCTATATTTTACGCATTTCTGCATTTACTTGAATTTTTTAACATTACTAGGAAATCAATCTCCGACGAAATTCTCAGGCTTTTTTTGTTTGAAATTTATCAATTAACCAGACATGGTATAATTCCTCGGAAACACAGATTTTTCACCTTTTTTAGCACTGATTTCTACCATTCCCGAGATCGTAGCAAATCCATAATAAAATGCAGGGTAATGCCAATTAAATTAACGGAGATTTACAACCACGTGTAATGTAAATTAAGATCTGGATCGCTTATGTTATAAAAGTAATAAATATACTTCTTCAAAGGTTGTCTAATTCAGCATAAATCGCTAAAATGTTATTTTCTTCATTAATTTCGCATAAACACTGCGATTGTGCAATTCAGTTTGTTCTCATGAATCGCGGAGAGTACAATAGTATCTTTTTCCATCCATCTCAATCTTCTAAATATTGCATTTTTGATTGACTAAACTAGCATATTTTCACATTCTAATTAATAATTATGGTTAATTTCTCAATTATTTTTGCATAAACAGTGCGATTGCGCAATTCAGTTACTTCGCGTGAATTGCCGAGAGTACGTTAGTATCTTTTTCCATCCATCTCCATCATTTAAATGTTGCATATTAGATCAACTAAACTAGCTTATTTTCATATTATGGCTAATTCTTAAGGTTGATTTTTTAATTATATTTGCATAATACAAATTTTTCTATTTTGAAAAATGGGTATGAACTCTGTGAAGGGATATTTTCCAAAAAGTGGTATTAAAGCAATGATTTGGGTAAATAAAAAGGAAACCATTTTGGCAGGAATATAATTCAGTTATATATATATATATATATATATTTTATTAAAGATCAATATTTGTTACTCTCTTTAGTGAAAACCTGTATTTTATCAAACATAAATATTTATTTTCATTATAAAGCATCATTATAAAGCAATTTTCACCGGATAAAACCTTTATATATTTTTTGTTTTATACTTTATTGTCCTGAAATTTTATAAAATTGGTGACCTGAATTTTCATATTCTACCAGTACTATGCCTGATATTTAATGCAGTATTTTTTTAATGCAGGTACTTGTACATAGTTAAATTCATTAGAAATGTCGTCTACACATGTACTTAAAAAAAAAAAAATCATTATAAATATCATTCACGCAAAATTTTACACATTCCAATTTTCTCAGGTTGGCAGGTATGTAATTCTACCTAGTTAAAAATTTTTTCAGAATGCATCTACATATAAAATTTTATAGCCATACATACAATCTTCTCATCTCTCTCTCTCTCATCCATGGTTTAATCACGTTAATTGCATTATAATCTTAAATCCTACTCCTTCAAAACAAGGTTGACACCACCTCTGGTGGATACCACACTATATTTTTTACTTTCTCTCTTCTCTCCTCACCCTATCTTTTATCCTCTCACATCCATATTCTAATCACGTTAATTACAAAATATTCTACCTAGTTCGAATTTTCTATAGAATCATCTACATATAAAATTCCATAGTGATACATGCACCTCACAGACACACTCATTGATGGAAATATTTCCACAATATTCAAAATGTGTTAATGATGTCTTTAAATGCATTTTTTCGACTAAATGTCAAATCAAAAATTATTCTGGAATTTCCTCTATACAATAGTATGAGAAAATAATAAAATTACTTTTTAGTTTAGCCAATATTTATTTAATTAATTTAATTCTAATCTAACAGATAAATAATGCATTTTGAATGTGTCTAAGTAACTTATAAATCCATATCAAAAGAGAAAAAAGAAATTACAGAAGTTTATTACACTGTTGAATAATCTGTGTGATGTGGAGGTCATATGACTAAAAGGTCCGGTCTATCTTGAAATTTGTGAGAGTATATTGCACCGAATAACCGCTCTTAGAAAAAGCTGCTGAACACAAGATTTTTCATAAACATACAGTTAGATAACACACTTAAAGCCATTACCAATAATTTTGTTTGCCAAAGATTGTCATAATATTTCAAAATGTTTCTGATTTTCTATTTTTATGAGGATTTTTTCTTGGCTGATCATAAAATTGGCATAAATCAAGCTAAAAATGCAGTTTTTGTAGCAATTTATAGCAGGTAAGTGTAATTAGTGCTGGCACATGGACTCTGCATTACTATAATAATAAAAGCGAATGTCTATCTATGCATACTTTAACAGAAAATCCAAGCAACATATAGCCATAAAATTTGGCACAGTGATAATTTCAAGTTAGAACCCGATAGACAGAGTGATTTCTTAAAAATTCAATTTAGTTTTTGACCATTTTGCTAAAAGAATATGGAAGAAGCTGATGCTAGATATCACTTTTATTGCAGATAAGTTGTTGCAACGTGCCAGACAAGCAGCAGCTGCATTATTAATTGAGCAGGAATTAAAAATATAAAATTTAAACTTTTTCAATTTTATAGCTATTTGCTTCAAATTGGATATGTAGGCATATTTTCTTCTTACAGATCATCTGTACAAAAATAATATGATTCTGATGATAATTATGAGTATTAGGATTTTATTGTGATAAAAACTTAGGGAGTTTGGATCTTATAATAATTTTATTTTAATAATACTTTAAATACTATGACTTTTTAAATATGGATCATATACAAAATAATAAAAGGCAATTTACTTTGTGATTGTATATACTATGTAGCCGAGAAGTTTTTAAAATCTTAAATGCAGATTGTGTACAGAATAATACATTAAATATAGATTTTTAAATATGCTATGAGCTAGGTAGTAATCAGCTGCAGCCTATGCACTATTACATGACTGCCACATAGACTTATTTAAGACATATCTGAACTTTTTTAAGTCAGCGGTGCAGACTTTGAGGGTTCGAGATATTTTTTGAACCCCCATTAATTTTGTTGTGGGTTCTCTCCAACCTGTTTTTGCACATATTTAGTGCTGAAAATGTATGTATACATGTATAAATTTGTTTTTTGTTATTAATAAAAAATAAATTAATTAATAAAAATTAAATAAAGTTTTTTATTATTCATTCCCTATTTACTATATATAAAGTCGCATGTATAGAAATTGCCCTCTCAGACTGTTTATTGTTTTCTGAATACAAGATTTTAACTCAAATGATTTAAAGAGAAATTTGTTATCATTTTTAACATTAGTAAAAATACCCAACATTAAATTTTACATTTTTTTTATATAACGATAAGCGAGTTGAAAATTCACACAGTATTTGCATATTGTATTATAAAAATGTTGCACCTACAAAAGCAAAATAAATGAAATAAATAATTATCTAGAGAAAAAAAAAATTTTTTTTCTGTACTTAACCATAATTTGTTTCATTTTAGCATTTTGGACATCTTATTGTGTCAGATAATCTGACTGAATAAAATTTAAATTAAACTGAAATTCTTTAAAAAATGTATTAGGTCTTTTGATTTAAAACCCCCAATAATTTTTTAAGTCAACACCTATGTTTGAAGTACTTACTAAGCTGTGTTGTTACCGTAACACACTTAAAGCCACAGGCAATCATTTTAGTTTGCCAGAGATTGTTATAATTTTAAACATTTTAAAGATATTTTTTTCTAAGCTGATCATAAAATTGGCTCAACATGCCACAAATCAAGCTGAAAATGCAGTTTTTATAGCAATTTGTAGCAGGTAAGCGTAATTGACCCAGGCTCAATTTTATGACTTGTTAATCAGAATTAATTTACATTGATTATGCAATGATAGCAAACAATTGCTGCTGCTGATATTTTTGCTGCAGCATTACTGTATATTTTTCTAGAGCAGTGCATTATTGTTCTTGTGGTGTGTATGCTCCTACCAGAAATTTATGGTACATTGGCATAATACATGTTCATTCTTATCAAGAGTAAAAACAATTAGAAAGTGGAGGCCATCCAGAATTTCCTCTGTCAAATTCTGAAGGCCATTCAGAATTTGACAGTCCAAATATGACTATCAAATTCAATGTTATATGTTTAGTTTGCCTATGAGTATTGATTTGTAAAATTAATTTTTTTGGATATAAATAAATGATTTATCTTTGCTCTTTATTTTTATATGATTTTTTTCTTTTATTTAATGGGAACACCTTTTAAAATGGCAAGATAATTTTGAAGCACAATTTTTACGAATGAGTTTTATTTTTAAGAATTTGTAGTTTTTCAATAGTAAATACAATAATTTTGTTTGTTGAAAAGTGTTTTGCTGTTGTCTGTATTGTATATAAAAACATCATTTAAGAAACATGTTGGGTTAAAGTGTGATTAGGGTTTACTTACAATATCCAAGCCCTTTAACGAAGAGGAGCAAACTTTGAGAAAGCTTCTCTGGCTGAAATGAAAAATAGTTATCGTAAGTAAATTGTTACATCATATTTTGAAAAAATTGCATATAAATGGTATAAACACTTGTGTGATATATAAAATTTGCTCAACTAGAGAAAGTTTCTTTCCTATAACTTTTTTTTTTAATTTAACTATTGGTCTCTGCTTTTTTATTATTTTTTACAATAGTTTTCATCAATTTTGGTAGGTAAACTTCTTTTAACATAATGTTTTTATTGCATTAAAAAAAATCGCTAAAAATCGGCTATTTCTCATATTTGAACTTTTTCAGAAATATAAAGAATAGTTTTACTATAAAAAAAAGTTAATCTTAAATAAATTACTTTTAATAAAATAATGAAAACTTGGGACTTTGCCTAGACATTGTTTCTTTCAAAATAACCATTTAATGCATGTAATCAAGATTTCAGCTAAATTGAAACTTTAATAAAACACTTATCCTATTTATTAACATACCCTCAAAACCATAAAATTAACAAATACCAAAAGCACAGTAATCTGTTATAAATCACCACACGATTCAAAGGGGAAATATTCAATGTGTTTACATTTTCAAAATCATGTATGAAAGATATTGGGTAAAACTATAATTCATTAGTGCTATACATCAAGTTCAACACTCCAATATGAAGACATGTTAAAAAGAAGAAAAAAAATATATATATATTAAATAAATCTTATTTATACATATTTATATACTACACTAATTTTATACATAAAAGTAAACTGAAATTCATTGAGAGGAGGTTTGAGATGCATCTTCTTTCAATGCCTTTGAGAATTAGCAGATAGCATAATGCACTAGTTTTGTTAGTTCTATACCATTTTCATTGTATGAGTTTTGTAAAAAAGTTATTCATTGCAATATTTATACCTTGTCTGTAATAATAAAAGAAGGTGTCTATCTGTCTGTATTGGAAAATTTGAGAGACGTACATACATGAGATTTGGTACAGGGGTACCCTTGGCTGGCTTCCAAGAGGAAACACCTCATTGAGCTTTTTTTAACAATTTAAATTAGTTTCTTAGTTATTAAATTTTGAAGTGCCATTCTGCATGAATTTTGCACAAATCGGTTCCTTAGCATAAAAATAAAATTAAAGATAAAATTATTTTCATTCAAAACCCGTTAAGTTGAAAGCTTAAGTAACAAGTAACGCAATAGATAAGTTATAGAGAATACATGTGTGTTCACTCAGTAGGCAACTATGCCGATTGAAAAATTGAATGAATGCAATTAATTTCTGCTTTAAATCCCGGGCAACGCCAGGTACCTTTACTAGTTCCCATTATAAGAATAAGTAGCATGCTTCAGAAAAATATATTTTTATTCATTTATCTTCCTTGGCAGATTCAGATTTCTTTTATATTTTTATTCATTAATTCCTTGGCAGATTCAGAGACCCCCATCACAGAGCTTATACAAAAATAGTTGAAAAAGTGTCTTATTTTGAAAATCATGACAGTTTTTTTTTAATATCAACAAGTATTTAAAAGAGATGCATTTTATATTTAAAATTTAAAAGTCATTTCAAAAAGTAGAAATCTAATAAACAATTTCATCTTACAGAGAAATAAGAACATAATATAAGCAAGATATTTACAAATTATTTCGGTCTTATTTTTTTTTCCCAACCAAAGAGTTTGGTGCTTTTTTTCTATGAAAAGTGTGTGTAAACTTCATTATGATGGAAGGTGTGGCTTAGTGTCAATGTGACCAAACTCTTGATTAATTTACCTACATAAAGTTATAAAGAATTTGGAAGTTCAAATGTGTATGTGGAAACAAAAAAGTACAGAAAATTTTAAAATTTTCTAACTTTTCCTAAACAAACTAAAAATTGTTGAATTTGTATCTACTTTTCAAAATAGATGATAAAAAGGTAATCAATTGTTAAAATAGTGGCCCCTTTGTTAAAAACGTGTAAAATGTTCTCATTGGAGTCGCTTTTAAAAACCAGATGGAGAAAACACTCGTACAGGCAACCTTTCCCATGATATGAAACTAGGGTTTCCAGAATACAGATCTTGAAGTTTGGAAGTGGGTGGCCTGATTTGGCGATTACCAATTTGGCAGCTTTTCGAAGGTTCATAAAACACCTTGAAATAACCAATATTTTTTAGATATGAGAGATTTCCAAAAGTTTATACACAGAGTCTATAAAAAAAGTCATCATGCAGTAGGAGAGCAGTTGACATGATACGAGCACATTGAACTGTGATATTCGTCAATGTTCTGAGAATAGTAGTTGCTGTTTTGTGAAATAAAATGCATCAATTTTCAAGAATAGTATAGGTTGTTTTGTGAAATTACTGGAGCATTTAAGTGCTGTTTTATATTATCTTGTTACACTGTGCTTGTGAATAAATGTGTTAGTTATCCAGAAATTTGGACTCATTCTTGTATCCTGAGCTCACACCCACAATTCTAGAGGATATGTCGTTAACTATATGTTAGCTATACTACTTGCTTCCAGAAACTATTCTAAAACATTGTCCATGGCAGCCATATTAGCAAAGTAGAATTTAGGGATGGATCTCTGAATTTAAGTTTTTAAAAATTGCTTTATACTCTATAAGATCTGTACCATTATTTCAATACCACAATCACGTTTCTAAGTGCATTATTCTGGACCAGGGGTTGGCAACCTTTCTGTACTTGATGGCTGAATTTGGCTCCTGAATACCAAGAATGGGCCACATATGTCAAATAGTCAGGTGACTTAATGAGGGGGGGGGGGGGACATTATAGCAATATGAAAGTAATTTTAACTCACATTATGAAAATTTATTTTCATCTTGTGAGTACTGGTCACTAATTTTATGGTAATTTGTCATGGACGATTTCCTACAGAAAAAATGTGGTCCGAATTAAAATGAATTACATAATTTTTTGATTCTGGTCATTATTTGTTTTTTAAATTCCTTGCTGGTATTTAAATTAAAAACAATTTTCTTTTACATTCGTTGACAGTTCAGCAATCTTTTTTCAGTTGCCATTTGCCACTGCCACTTAATTATACTCGCTTATTTCATTCTTTTTTGGCTTTGGTTTGATTAAACTTTCCAACACTGGTGAAAGGGATCAAATACATAATCGAAATAGCAGTCTGCTGAGTTTATTTTAATTTGTAATGCATGTTTTCCTTATCCGATGTGTACGTATGTGTTTGGCATGCATATACACGCTGATAAAATGTAATAGTATAGACATGAAACAATAAAATTAATTAACACTTTACCGCTTGGGCGAAAACATCTCCAACACTATCGAGTTTCAGGAAAGAAGTCTTCTGCTTATCCATGTGACCATAGAGGTTCTGGACGGCCTGAAGGTGAGCAGCTCGGCCTCCACTTATAAGCAACACATCCATTTGTCTGGAAAGGGAAAGTAAGCAGGATTTAAAGACCTCAGCCCACTTTGTGATACATTAATATTCTATTTTCTTATATAATAAAATATGGTTGTCTCCTCTGTAGCGGAAAATTGAAGCTTCGGACAGTGGTGAAATTAGATAGAGGTACTTCAGGTCCCCGGACGACACGTCGCGGCGAGATTTTTATTTTTAAAATTCGAATTAGCTGTTTATTTATTTTAAGTTGAACCGCAGTTTTCAGCGATTATCACACAGATTCCTTAGTGAAAGAAAATACACAGTTTTCATCTTAACATCATCAGAACGGTCGAAGAACGTTCTTTCCAACGATGTTTGAACCGAATCCGTAGGATCAGTGTTTCTTTCAGGCATACCTCGGGAGGGGGGGGGGGGGGAGCGATTATTCGCCCTCCCGAAGACATTTTTTATGTTAACCTAGTTTATTTATGTGACAGCATTTAGATATGTATTTATATAGGGCAAATAGAAAATTCAACCCCTAAAGTTTCATTCGTCCCCCCCCCCCCCAGCCAAAAAATCCTGCAAGAAACATTGGTAGAACAATTTCTTTATATTTATTTTAAATACATCGACATGTGCGTACTTTTTTTTAAACAGACGTTTTCCACGAGCGCCTGTTAAGCGGAATAAGTTCCCGCAATTTTCAAGATATACCTCGCTTTTCCAACTAAGTGATTGCTGCGTCATGCAGATTTTCTTTTTATATGGATATATAACTTACAATTGAGCAATTTAGTCACTAAAATGCATTATCTTTTAGATTAGAATAAAATTAATTCAATATTGGCTAAACTAAAGAATAATTTTATTATTTTCTAATGTTGTATACAGAAAGATCCAGGAATTTTCTTTCGTAGAGATAATGATGGAAATTATATATTTAACAATTGCCAACAATTCTTTCCATGATACACTATATTTTTTTCGATTTTCGACAAACACTTGCTAAAATATGCAATGACGCGTTTCTGCCCTCTTATTTCCTGGGAGAAACTAACTGCCCCTCAACTCATTTAACTAGCAGCGGGATCGAAATAAAGCTCTCCGTTGATCGAGTATGTTCTAGAAATCTAGAATGAGAGCTAAAATTAGCATTTCCTTAAGCCGATTGAAAGCGTCTTCGCACTTCGTCGTCCATTCAAATTTCTTGTCACTTTCCATTAACATATATAAGGGCCTGGCGATGTTGAAAAAGTTTTTCACAAACCCAACCTTAGTTGGCGAACATCCTGCAGTCTGCGCCGCTCTACGATAGCACTGATATTATAAGGATCTGTTTTTGCACCTTCCTCAGAGATGATATGTCCCAAATTAACGACTTTCTTCCGGAATAATTTGCATTTTGAAGGACTTAACTTTAAACTGAGCTCTTTAATTTTTCAGATACCCGGCTAAGATTTTGAAGATGTTCATCAAATGGCCGCCCAACAATAATTATATGGTCTAGATAGACGAGACAGGATTCACGCGAGAGTTTTTTCAGCACGATCGCCATTAGACGTTCAAATGTTACGAGTACATTACAAAGTCCAAAAGGTTGGAAACACTGGTAACGGGACGCCACCCAGACACGGACAGGCTCTGGATGGCCCAGGCATACCACGAGTAGAGGATCGAATGATCGTGCGGCAGGCACGTGTGAGCCCACGCGACCCGATCCGCGATACAGGCACACGTAGCGGCTCCTGTGTGTCCACGAACCATATCTAGACGCCTGAAGAAAGCTAATCTACGATCCCAGCGTCCCTTACGTGTGCTGCCGTTAACACGGGAACATCGGCGGCTCCGGTTGCAGTGGTGCCGGGCCAGAGCAACGTGGAACGCCACAGATTGGCGATGTGTGGTGTTTAGCGATGAGTGCCGCTTCGTTTTGGGGACCGATGATCAGCGTCTCCGGGTGTGGAGGTCCCCTGCACAACGCTACAATCCCAACCTCGTTATCGAACACCACACAAGCCCCACTGCAGGCATCATGGGCTGGAGAGCCATAGCCTACGTAGCCGATCCGCTCTAGTAGTGGTACCTGGAAAATTGACGGACCAGCGGTACGTGGATGAGATTCTATGGCTCCATGTGCTCCCATTCGTTGTTGGGATTCCAGGTGCGCAATTCCAGTAGGATAATGTCCGGCCGCACACGGCTCGGGTCGCCCAGGCCTGCCTAAGTCATGTCCAGACACTTCCATGGCCTGCCCGCTCCCCAGACCTGTCCCCTATCGAGCATGTGTGGGACCAGTTGAAACGCCAGCTGCCTCGTTGCCGCAATCTTCTGAATTTGGAACGTAATGTCCAACAGGTGTGGAATCGTCTGCCGCAGGACAACATCAGACGTCTGTTTGACACCATGCCGGACAGTATTGCTGCTTGTATCGCAGCACGAGGCGGTGCGACGCGCTATTGTGGATGACCGGACTGCGTACCACAGCTCCCTCTGTACGTGTTCTGCTGCGCTGTTTTTGTGATCATGTATATATCATTCATCAGTATCCTTCCATCAATAAAATTTCATGTCCATCCTATGCTTCCTCCCTGGTGCACAATTTTTATTGTCCGTCCGTGAGTATATATAAATTGCAATTTTGTAAGTGTACTTTTTTTGTTTTATAAAATAAGTTTATTTATCAGATTCGATACAGTCGGTTGGTTCACAGAATCCGACGCCGGCTAAACGGAAAATTCAGTGTCGGTTGCCAGGACCTGACGCCGGCCGAATAGAAAGTTCGGTGCGTCTTGAAAGTGTTCATCAGGAACGGGTCACCTGTGTCGATTTCAAGTCTAGTTAGTACAGTACGTCCCATGTCTTTTAAAGCAGTCGAAACTATTTCACTGAATTCTTTTATGCGCCTCTTGTTCTGCACGTTTTAGCCCGCCGAGATTGTTTAAGATGGTCTTTGGATGTTCGGGACTGCTGTTTATCTTTTGGACAACCCCGCATGACACCGATTACAGCAGAGTATGAAGCTAACGGCTCCCCTTTATGAATTATTTTGGGTCTGTCGTTAATGTTTGCGATTCGGACATGTAGTCACTTGAGGCATCCACGAGAGCCGCGGCCACAAGAATTCTCTTTTTGTTATACTTCGGAGATAAAAAAATTGTTACTGCCATTTCACGTGATCTTGGACTTTCCCGGACACCTTCTACCAAACATTCACTATGTGCAGGCAGTGAAGCATCTTCTGAAGTGACTATGTTACACTCTGGGATGTCTTCCATTTTTGTTCCAAACATAGGAATCTCTTCGGTGGCTGTCGATACTTCGCCGTGTTTGAAGTCTACGTTTCCTTAAAAAGTACAGTTCGAGAATGCATGGGTCGCAACATAAGCAACATGATGATAAAGGCTCGCCCCAACATAAATAGTAATTTCCATTTTTCCATGCACATTCGCTGTTTCTCCAGTAATTGTGCGCAGAGGCGGAGCGTGCCGTATAAAGAAGTTTAATAATAGTCACGTGGCACCCGTGTCAAGAATCATTCGACATTCAATGTTGTTTATATTACGACTCATGTACCGCGGCTTTTACCTTTTTTTGTCATTGATTCTCGTTTTGTCCGACTTTTATCTCGTTTTTGATATCTTGTACGAATTTATTTCGGCTTGTATAGCTTTCATTTCTTCTTTCGCGATTGTTATCTCATCTTTTAATTACTTCTTGTCTGGCTATATCTTCCCCGACGTTTATATCGTCTTTCATCTCGTCTTGTCTGACTTTAATCTTTACTTTCATCTTTTCTGCCATCACTTCTTTTCCGGTTTTCATTGTTTCTTTCATCTCGTCTTGTCCGGCTTTCATGTCTTCACTCATAGCTTCTTGCCCGGCTTTCATTAATTTTATCATGTCGTTAACTGTTCCTCCATCATTTTCCTAGTTGGAGGAGCTGTAACCGCTTGTCAAGTTCTCAGAAATCTCACTTCTGGCGTCAATGTATTATAACGTATCTTCTTGAATCATAGTTGTACTCTCAGAATACAAAAATGAGTCCGAATTTTCTGGATAATTAACGCTTTTATTTAAAAGCACCAACAAACGTAAATAGGAACAATTTACAGCTAATATCACTTATAGCTATCTTACAAGATTACAAAACAACTGTGAAATGCAATAAAACAGCAATTGAATACTCCACTAATTCACAAAACAGCCGATTCTATTCTCAAAACACTGACGTATTTCACAATTCACTCTGACTCGTATCACGCCAACAACTCTCCATTTGAGTGATGGCTCCCTTATAAACTCCCCAATTGAGTAATGGTTCCTTTATAATAAACTCTCCATAGACATTTCTAGAAAATGTCCGTATTTACGAAACTAGTTGATATTTCGAGAAAGCTCTAGTAGATTCAGAAGCTCGTCAAAAAGTCGCCAAATCTGGCACCTATGTCCGAAAAGTATAAAGCAGCCATATTTTCATGTAATAGGAGTGACTGCCAGTAAAAGTGCTTTATCCGTTGTGGGGAGACAATATTCAGAGAAAGCATTTTATTTATTCGTTACAATATATTAATCGTTAACGTAACAGAATGTTGATTCCGGGAGAAAATCGATCTTTTTCGGTAGCAAGAGACGGGAGAATGATGTCCCATTCAGGTAGACTCCTGGTCAAACCTGGAGGGTTGGCAATCCTAGTGCGAACCCTGGCAAAAATTGTTTTACTGTGTGAAGTGTCTCAATGCAGCAGCATAAACAACTTTAACAACAGTGTTCTTGTGTAAAACAAAGGCGTGGTTATCGCATTTTAAATTGAATTACCATAAAATGAATGGAGCATAAAAGAACCATGTTACAATACCCGAATTTATTCACCTAGAAAATTCGAAAGAATTACTTAATCTACTTTATATTCTATGACACACGCGTCGAAATAGTGAATCAATTCTATATCAAAGCACCGATTCATCCTTTTAATTCTGAAAAATCGATTCTCTGCTTGTAAGAAATTCTTAATTACTTTTCACTAAGACGTCGAGCTAAATAAAGAAACATACCGTCAAATTCATTACGAGTTTCATCAAGAAGAATTAGCTGAAAGTTTGTAAAGATGAGTTTTTTCCTCCCCTTCGAATAGTTAAATCGAATTTAAGAAAATGTCATGGGTTACTTAAGAATTTCGAAATAACGATATGTTTGAGTGTATGGAATAAAAATTTGTTGATAAAGAAAGGATTTGTATTTGAAACCAGCAGTAACATAACGAGGCTAATTTGAACATATTGTGGATGCTTTTGTTTGTAACTCAGACCGTGGCGCCCGCCACAAATGGCATAGGGCCGTTTAAAGCCCACGGCCGAGAATAATATTGTGGATGCTGTCACATGGTAAACCCATGATACAATATTTTGGGGGGTCGTCCTGTGGATAGCCAGCTGCACACGGAATCGAAAACAGGAAACGCGGTAAACCTTGTGAGATCGAATTTTTACCGAGATATTCAACGTTTGTCCGGTTCGAACGGATGATAGGGCTGGCGGCCTGTGTGAATTAGTGGCCGAAAGGATATCAGTTTCGCAGGGGCTTGAGAAAGGGTTTTTGGCTTTTTGGGCTAAACGGCCAATGATGTTGCTTTGGGGGTCAAGGGGTTAAGCCCCAGGAACCAATGAGATAGTTTTGTGCGCCTCAGAGGCGTGTTTTAAAATCTTGGAGAGAGAGAGTTTTCAAAAATTTAAAAAAGGAGCGAGAAGGAACTGGGTCTTGATTGAGTAAAGACTGCTTCCCATCATGGTCCTCTGAAAAGAGAGATGTTGCTTGACGGCAAGTGATGTTGGTGAGTTACACATTTAAGGGCCTGTGCCTGATTTGTATCTTTTGTCTCTCTCTCCCTCTCCAAGTAAATATCTACTAGTTAACTTCAATTAAATATCTACTAGTTAACTCGAATTAAATATCTACTAGTTAACTCCAATTAAATATCTACTAGTTAAGTCCATTTAAATATCTACTAAATAAAGTCAGGGAAACTTCATGATAGGTTACCATCTGTTCCCATTTAGTCTGTGAGACTCTATACACTTTTGTATTGTTTATCTTAAATTGGTATACATCCCATTTTAAATATGAGAAGTTGTATTTTAAATATTTTAAATCGATATTGTGTAAATATTTATATAGTGTAAATAAATATATGTTTGTATATACACACGGCCTTATTCTTCTTCGTACAGGGCGTGTCCTAAAAGAGGAGTTACCTCAGGACATAATATTTGGTGCCGTGACCAGGATGCGAATTATGTTTGGTTCACTAACCAAGATAAATTTGTTTTGTGGAAAGATGGTAAAAATATGAATTATTACAGCAAATAGAAAATATCAATATCTGCAATAAAAATGTTTTTTCCTCGTAATAGAAAGAAAGAAATTTTATTTTGAGAAATTTAGAAGAATTTTTAAGCTAATAAGAAATTTAGAAGAAATTTTTAAGCCTTTGATAAAGGGTAGAAATTGTTTCATTTGCCATGAAAATATCTGTTATTTTAATTGATTATTGATAAAATACAAAGAAATGAAATTTGTTAGTAGTATATATATATATATAGTTTTCGATATATGTCATTGATTGCATTTTACATGTAAATGGGGAATTTTTAAGAAATTTTTTTTGGGGGAATTTAAGAACATTTTTGGGAAGATGGTAACATCAAGAAATTTTTTGGAAGCGAAATGGGATAGATTCTATTTTAAATACAAAAGGAAAAAAAATATATTTTCTTGAGTTTTTCTTGATGTTTATTCTAAATTTAAGTATAGAGGGGAAAAAAAACGGTTTCTTTATTCCTTGAGAATTTAGTCAAATAACAGTGTTTGGGTAAATATTTTTTTTTGTGTTTTTATCGTGGGGAAGTGAATATCAGTTTTGTTTTTGAGAGGCAAACACCTTTTGCCTACGGGATGGTTTGAAAATTTTTATTGGTATTAATTTGTTTGTATTTTTTTTTCAAATTTTGTGTATGTTATTGATTATGTATATTTTGTTGGAGAACTCGGTTAACAATGAGATTTCTAATTTATGGCAAGCACTAGGGTCTCCAAACTTTTCGTACATGACACAGTTTCTAGTTCTAACTTTCCCATCCTCGTTTCAACACAAGTTTATTTCAGAGGGGGCAACGTTCTTCTGTTTGACCACCGGGTTGAAATTTGATACGTCGCGATGGGGTTCCTTCCGCACTCCGAAAAGAAAGCCGTTTTCACAGAGAAAACGCAAAACCCACAAAATGTTTACAAAGAAAGGAGGAGTGATTTTAGCAGATACTATATCATAAAAATTTTAAGTCATTAAGTTTCATAGGTAATGAGAAAAAGGTACACAAACCTTAAAACCTTAAAAATCGATATTTTGAGAAAGACAGATTTAAACATATCGATATGTCGCGTCAGCCGCTAAATGCTTCTGGAAAACACCTTTAATTCACAAACTTCCGCTTCTTCGATTTAGAACTGTGATATATGGTTAGAAAGAGGTCATTCTGCACTATTTAATGCAGCAATAAAATAAAAATCGTTTTTTGAGTAAATTTTTCCGTTCCTGGTCTCCTTAAATAATATAGGTACAGCTAACATCACTCAGTTTCCAAATCGCCTGTTTTGCCACTACGCATGTGCAAACATTTTTTCTTATAGAAACGTCCCCCCAAGAGGACCATCACAAGATAGTGGTGTATGGATCTTAGTTCTTTATAGCTCTGGGCCTCCTTTTACCTGGAGAGGGGTGCAAATCAATCTGTAGCTAGGCCGGGTGCTAACGTGCTTTTGGTCCTTGAAGCAGACGCTTCCAGGTGAGGAGCAGGCCTTTGTGACCCATTTCCAGACCTCTCGGCGACTGGGGTTGAGACTCGATGGCTTCTGTTTTAAGCCGGCCTTTGCATGCCGACTTGAAAACATGGGCTTCGCTAAGGTTACAGTGAACGGGAGCTACTCACCTGATTTCGGCTTTCAGAAATCTCAGGTGCGGTGCTTCGAAATTGTAAGTTAACAATTACGAAGGAGCTCTCTGGAATTCTGGCGCGAAATCTAGGTTGAGTTACGTGTCGGTAATGTCGCCAGGAATGCTTTGAACATCGGAGGGCTTTATCTCTGCTTTTAACGCACGTGAAAAGAAATCTTAAAACCCTCATTGATAAGAAACGTAGGCGTTGTTGTTGTTGAAACCCAGACCGTCCGACCTACCAGAAAGGTGTAAGGTAACTGTTTGGACGGTCGGGAAGTGCCACCCAATATAGACCGGAACCCAGTGGGGGAGGCATCCACAGGGACCGTACCCTCCTTCCCTTACCACCAACCTCTCGGAAGGACTTTCGGACCCACATGTTTAACGTGATCGTACTCCGCATGAACACGGCGGCAGTTATGGCAGTGGCTGGAATCGAACCCGGGCCTACCGAGTGCAACTCCAGCGCGCTAACCAATGGGCTACCGCGCCCAAGAAACGTAGGCGTTGTTGTTGAAACCCAGACCGTCCGACCTACCAGAAAGGTGTAAGGTAACTGTTTGGACGGTCGGGAAGTGCCACCCAATTTAGACCGGAACCCAGTGGGGGAGGCATCCACAGGGACCGTACCCTCCTTCCCTTACCACCAACCTCTCGGAAGGACTTTCGGACCCACATGTTTAACGTGATCGTACTCCGCATGAACACGGCGGCAGTTATGGCAGTGGCTGGAATCGAACCCGGGCCTACCGAGTGCAACTCCAGCGCGCTAACCAATGGGCGTGTAGTTCTCAATAGGGGAAAAGTCATAAACTGCCCACCTGGTCAGGTGTTTGGGGAGAGTCGACTGACCAAATCACGTAAGGGGCCTGGGCCCTTAGATAAGAGAAGAGAACGGAGCAAAGTTATGAAAAGTGATTATTGTTGTCCGGCCGTGATGATTTGAAATGCAGGGCCAATGAGTTACGTTCAGGGGACACGCAGAGAATTTCGCCTTTGATGCGGTAAAAGGATCAAAGCGGATAGCGCCACGTTTTTCGAGCGCTTTTAAGGGTATTTTAAGGCTCGAGCGCTTTTAAGGCTATAAGTATTAGAGAGAGAAAAGTTCAATTCCCGCGGCAACCTATAGGTTTTTGTCGACTACAAGGGTTATATAAGTATTAGAGCCCGAAAAGGGGGGATCATTATGAATTGAAATTTTGTGCCAGCTAGAGCTTCTAAAATGTGATGTTGCGGAGGTTGCGATGTGCAGACAGATTCGGAGAGTGGTGTACGATTTAACAATTAGTAGTGCTAGCGAGGTTTGAGAAGAAGAAGAGCCGAGCGACCAAGATACCCAGAGAACTTCTAAATATCGGTAAGATGATTTGTTTGCATTTTTTCCCCCTGTTGTAAAGTTAAGTGAAGCAAATGGGCATAGAATGAGCACTCACATAATTACTCTCTCTCTGTCTCTCCCTTTGACTAAGAAAGGAAAAAGGCGTTCAGCCGCCCATGTCGTATAGACTTAGCTTAACGTTAATGTATGTTCTTGTGAGTTAATAAATTTGTTTTGTTTTAATCTTAAGACCCGTTATTGGATTTGGAAATGTGTAGTGTTATCTCTCTTAAAGTTATATCCTCTACTATGTTGCAAGCTCTGTCGACCCTAAGTCGACCGAGCGATGAGTCGGGAGTTCAACGGCGACCCAAATCTGACTTATTAGGGAAAGTTTTCCCTAAGTAGGTAGGCCAGGCTAGGTAACATAAATATGGTGCCTGATGACCAGGATTTTCAATTGAAGTTATTGCGGCATAAAGAGAAAGTTTAAATAACCGAATAAGTAATTAAATATTATTGATTTAGTAATTAATCGTATGAGTTTTAAAATAATATTTGTTTGTGAACCCGAGAGAATATACCGAGACTTGTAAACAAGTACGATGGAGGATTATTGATGTGCACGATTTATTTATTAATATTGAAATTACGAAGAGGTATGAAGATAGATATTATCAGGGGGTAGTTTTAATACGGGATGATTCATTTAGTGTTATGAGTGTTAACTTTTACAAATTGTTTTGAGTATTGAATGATTAAATGGTTGCTATTATAGTTATGAGTATTTACATTATTGTTGTGAAAGCATGTACAGAGGCTGTTCACACATTTTTTAGACGATGTATATTGTATTCACAAAACTAAATTACATAAAATTCTTGTTTTAAATGTTCTATTTGACATCCCTTATTCTGAACTATCTTTCGACACCGCAATTTCCAGGATAATAATGCCTTTTGAAGTGTCAGAAGAGGTATTCTATCCCATTCCTCCTAAACAGCTTTCCAGAGTCCTGTAAGAGTTTTGGGACGACGTTTGGATAATGCAGATTTTAAAAGTCCGAAAGCACAAAAATCCATAGGTGATACATCGGGAGATTTAGTAGGTATATCAGTGAAGGGTATGGCCTTGATACCAGTTTTTTGTTCCATTTCTTTTAGGAAATTTACAGTGGATTTTGATGTGTGACTGCTAGCTTTGTCCTGATGGAGTCTCACAGATTGATGGCACTGTGGGTAAAGCGATGCTATTTCATTCAGAAAAATTGGCGATAAAATATGTTCCTGATAGTATTTGGAGTTAATCTTGACATTTTTTCCCACTCTCTTTATTTTTAACTTGCCATTATAAGAAAAACCAGCAACAATCATGAATCCCTTAGAAAAACTTTCTTTCGATTCTTTGAACCATGTACTTAAATTTTTTTTCTCCCCTTTTATGATAATAAATGGCTCTTTTTTTGTTGCAATCATTTAAATACACCCATGATTCATCTATTGTGACAATTGTTTTCCATTTTTCTTTGGATAAGTGTTTCTCATATAGAATTCTGCAGCGTGTCCTGCGTTCAGCGATATGATTTGGAAGAAGACGATGCACATTGCGTTTTTTCGCTTTCTTAAGATTTAAATCAACGTTTATCATTTTGTTTACAGTGGACACCGAGCATTTTAATGATTTTGCAACTGTCCTTTGACTAGGGGGATTTTCTATTAACATTAAACAACGTACCTTTGCAATATTCGAAGATGTCCGTTTTTTCCTTGGATACTTGTTTGGAATTTTTGTCCCACTTGAGGCTCCAATTTGACGTTTTTTTCCTTTCCTGTTGACGATATTACCTATCGACGCTTTAGATATCACAAAACCATGACTCTCACATCGTTTTTGGATAACAGAGTATGCATATTTCTCTTCGGAAAGAGCATAAATGTAGCCTTCGAACCACTGTTTTGTTAAAAACGCCATTTTTGAATAAAAACAAAACTTTCAAGCCGCAGACGACAATTTTGACTTTTAAAAACATAGTACAATTGGAATTATTTCTTTTGCAGCAAACGATTTTTTATTACCGCTTACCAAAATCGTCTAAAAAATGTGCGAACAGCCTCTGTATATGTGGGATTCTTGTTGATGTGTACGGTAATACTAAGGGGCAATTGAGGAAGTTTAGAGTATAGAAATTAAATATAATATACTGAATGCTATATCGTAAGTGTTTGATATTATGCATGATTATTTGGGAAATTGCGTTGAGTGTATGCCATTTATGTATTTATTTTGCGGGCGTTTAGAATTTAATAAGTGGTTATTGTTAGTGAGGGGAGAAAAATGCCAGGAAATTCAGGAAATGGAGGAGGCGACTCAGCCTCTAATAATGTTCCGGAGCGATCTTTTGTGGCAAACAGTATAGCAGGATTTCTGGGTCTAGTTCCGCTATTTTCGGGTGAAGATGGCTTGATGACGCCTTCTCAGTTTATAGAGAGTATTGAAGAAGTAGGTAGGATCGCTGGTAGGGAGATGCAGAGAAACTTTTAGTGGCAAAAACTAAAATAAGAGGAGGTGCGTTAGAATTTCTAACGAATAATCATGATGTGAGGAGCGCTACGGAATTTAAGGTTCTCAGAGACCAATTCTTACAGTATTTTGAAAAGCAATTACCATTAGATGTGAAATTACAACAGTTTACTAACTGCCGACAGAAGTCTGGGGAGACCGTCAAACAATACGTGGGGAGAGTGAAAAACTCAGCTTTTAAGGGTGAGCGTCAGTAAATTTTCTGCCCTATCCGCGCTTTGTTAACTTTCGCGGCACACATATTTCGCCGAAATTCTGCTCAAACAGTTGCGACATATTTTCTTATAGATAAAATGCTATGCTTAGATTATATTAAAACTAAATTTAATACCCAATAAAACATAGAATATATGTTTTATTTTAATTTAAAATATTTTTGGTGCTGCCATCTGTTGTCGTAATTTAATTCATACCGACTATTTTTATTTTTTAATGAACATTTTTAAATGTCTATTCCTTCTAATACGCTATTAAATACAACAACAGATCATATATAATGCCATAATCACGGAAACGTAATTGAACTTGGACTTGAAGACAAAGGAACTTGAAGACAAAACTGCAGTCCTCAGTGATGTACATTCAGATCCCTTATCAAATTTATAGAATGATAAATTACCTTTCCGTGATTGTGGCATTATTATATATGATCTGTTGTTGTATTTAACACTGTATTAGAAGGAATAGATATTTAAAAATGTTCATTAAAAAATAAAAATAATCGGTACGAATTAAATTACGACAAGAGATGGCAGCACCAAAAATATTTTGGATTAAAATAAAAATATATTCTATGTTTTATTGGGTATTAAATTT
Source organism: Amaurobius ferox (assembly GCA_951213105.1). NCBI lineage: Eukaryota > Metazoa > Arthropoda > Arachnida > Araneae > Amaurobiidae > Amaurobius > Amaurobius ferox. The sequence goes on along the minus strand of OX578143.1, from coordinate 86,859,765 downwards.
AGTTTTAATATAATCTAAGCATTGCATTTTATCTTTCAGAAAATATTTCGCAACTGCTTGAGCAGAATTTCGCCGAAATATGTGTGCCGCGAAAGTTAAAGCGCGGATAGGGCAGAAAATTTACTGACGCTCACCCTTAAGTATTTGCACAGGCGGATATTAGCATACCGCAAGTGAAGCAATTGGCGGACCGCACCCAACTTTCGCAATTTTTGGCCGGTTTAAACCCCAAATTGCAGCGATCAGTAATGTCACATAATCCAATGACTATGGAAGAAGCAGTCAATGTAGCCGTCTTGGAGGAATCTAACGAAAGGGTGGGTAATAGAGTTTCGTTTGTAAACACGACAGGGGCAGACTCGAGTGACGTTTTGGAGCTGCTTTCAGCGAGAGATAGGGCAAACGAGTCAGCGCTAAATGCCATACGTCGCGACCTCGCAGATTAAAACTACAGGACAGCACTGAAGAAACTAGAAAGACATGCGAAGAAACTAGAAAGACATGCGAAGTCCGGAGAGCAGAGATCGAGCCGTACAGAGAATCTCGTCATTGTTTCGGCTGTTCACAAATCGGACACCTGTTACGGGATTGTCGTTCTAGGGCTCCGCAAAGACGACCCGAGAACGAGTTTAGAAATAAAACGCTGAGAGCGCGAGAAGTTGGGGGTCTCAGGTAGGAAACCGGCAGTCGTGGGGCACTAACAATAGGACACAAAACAGAGGCACTTACAATAATAGAGATAATTTAAATGACACGGAGCGTCCTCTAAACGGGGCACGCAGGACACCTGCATTACGCAGATAGGCCCAGAAGGTAAAATCCGATCAACCCTCTCAAAATTCGCACTTCCAGTTATTTCGGCGATCAAAGGTTCGAAAACCCTAAAGTTCCTGTTAGACACAGGAGCGGCTGTCTGCATTTTAAGCCTTGGGGTTCTCTGACGAGAATTTGAGTAGAAGTACCCTTGTAGAAAGTCCGCCGTTAAACTGACCACGGCAAATGGGAGGGGGGGGGGGGAACTCTTACATAATGGAGTGAGCGTTTTACCAGTGCAGATCGGGCCGAAGCTCATTAAGCACCCCTTCATCATAGCGAAACACCCGTTGAGCGAAAATTACGCAGGTATAATAGGTACGGACTACATTGGGGCGGGAGGTTTCATAATAAATTTACATGAAAGAAAATTGTTCGGCTTAAAACCGCACGTAATAATCACAATTGAAATTGTAAAGCCCACTGATCCACCTTTAGGGGAAATCCAAGCCGCGGATAAAGGAGAACCGTTAGACGTTCGGAGGAAGAGAAATCGACGGTATGAGTTTTTCGTAATACCAAGCTTCAAGCAGGGGAGAAGGGGGGATGTCCGGATAAGTTACGATCTTAAAACCTTAAAGGAGGGAATAGACTATGAGGTGCGACACCTGAAAGACAGAAACGAGAGGTATCGTGTCAGCCCGAAGCTAGGAAAGTCCCGCGAAGAAGAAAGAGTCGTAAGAATTCACAATCTTACGAGCGAGCCTCTAACCTTGAACAAGGGAATGAGACTAGCTTCCATACTGCCCTATGAATCCAGGGAGTATAATTCAATTCCTGGGGTTTCCACAAAGAGGGGTTGGAATTGAAAGTTTGTCGAAGGAAAGAGAAAAAATGTGAGAGTGTGCGATAATGAAAGAAACTATTGGAAAGCGGGTAAGAATAAGGTTAGGTGTTTCGCGTGAGCTCGGTTAGGCCACTTTAGATATGAATGTCCAGAGATAAGGTTTCGCAAGGGGGGAAACACGGGAAAATTGTCGGGAAGTACTCAGAATGAAGTTACGATACAAGTATAGGGTAGATGAGGTCGATAGAGAGGAAGAGGGATTGAATTGTAAGGTTGTGAAGGGGACGAGTAAAAATGCAAAGGTCAGAAGTGAGGTTGGAAGGCGAGGTAAACTACCGCAGAATAATTGGGAGGGCTACGAGGAAGGTAACTGCGAAGGCACTTTGGTTTTAAATTACACACGGGATTGTCCGAGGGAGAGCGAAAATGCACGAAAGAGAAGATTCAGAAGCTACTACCACTTACGATTATTCATTTGAATTTCCGGACGAATGCGAAAATGTCGCGTATCCCTTCACCCCTTCCATTGAAAGGAACGGAGTTGCAGGGGGGAACGTCAGTAGATCTACAGGGACCAGAGCCAAAACGAAGAACCAAACGTCTCCGCAAGGGACATCAATGGACTGTCCGTATGACTTGCGGTCAAGGCATGTTACGAAGGGGGAACCGAATGCCGCAAATATTACTCCCATCCCTAATGAACCTACTGAGGATACGGATTCGTGGCGTTACAAAAAGATGTTGTCTTTCGCACAATGTAATGAAACTTCCGACAGAGGGATTATTGATAGAATTGCGGATTGCTTAGAGCAGACTCTTGTGAACGCCTTGCAAACAATAAGATTGACGTTTCTAACGTAAATCAGTGTAAGAAGCCAAAGAGCGAAATTTGGGCGTTCTATGTTTAGCAATGGGAATTTCGGACTGTTGAAGGGAAAGAAACGAAGGTAACAAGGGGACGAGGTTAGAAAATAAAATGGTATTGTGCGAGTGAGGCGCGTGCCGCCTTAGGAAAATGGATTTTCGAGCGCTCAAGTTTTTGCGATGAGTTCGGGATTATTAGAATTAAGCGGGTTACAGGGGAAGTTATATACGAGGATGAATAAACGGAATGATTGAATGAGAAGGAAAATGATGGAAATATGCAAGATTACAAAGGTAGCGTGATTCCAGTGGGGACTGGTGTTTTAAGTAATTCTTTTAGGGTGTTGATAGCGATGCGGGCTAAAGAAGATATTTTAGGGAGGATGCGAACAAAAAGGGTTCGAGGAAACTGAAATTAAACTAATGAGTGTGTACTGTAAAAATTGAAGTATCTGCTTGCTCTCAAGTGATGTAGTGTAATGTGAAAATTGTGTTAAAAATGCAGTACCGAAGTAACCGAGCCAAACAAGGTGTTAAGGAAGTGTATTAGGGAAAAGGATTAATTATAAAAGAGAAATTTTTTATATGTAAGGAAAAGAAAGTAATCGACTAAATGTAAATAATGAGTAGTTATAAAATGTTTACAATAACGTTGAGATTGTTAATGTGTAAATTTTTAAAGAGGTGAAAAATTAATTAACGTATAAGAAATGCTCGCAGAGTAAATGTGATTGGAGAAATGTAAATGATGGATAATTATAAAATGCTTCCAATGTAAAGTTGAGATAGTTAATGTGTAAATGTTTAATATTATGAGGAATTAATTAATGTATAAGAGATGCTCTGATAGTAAATGGGATCGGATAAATGTAAATAAAGGATAATTATAAGGAATATCCGATTTAATGTGAGATGTTTAATGTTAATAATTAGGGTGTAAAGAAATACGCCGACAGTTAAAAATAACTGCTTGAATGTAACTAATGGTTAATTGTAGGGAAATTTTAATGTAATATGAGATAATTAAGTGTAAACTGTCAAAGAATGAATTTAAAGAAGTAGGAAGGAATGAGAAATACTCTAAAGAAAGCGCGATGTAGCGACTTGTAAATGATGTTTAAGTTATGCAAGAGAGAGAGAGAGAGACGGAGTGATCCAATTAATGTTAAATTGTTTTTTTAATTGTGTACCTTTTTATTAAAATTGTTCTTGGGAAAGATTAAATTTTCCCTTATTCAAAATTTAAGGGAGATTTTAATGAAATGCAATAAAACATCTTTCTTAACCAATGTGATGCTAAATGTAAAAATTGGATGAAGGTGAAGGAGATGAGATGGCTACGCCACAGTAATTCTCATGCCAAAGATGCGCCAAATAGATGATGGTGCTCCTTCGACTAGACTGATGTTACTCCGACTAGACCAGGGGTGGCCAACCCGCGGCCCGTGGGCCGCATGCGGCCCGCCTTGAATAATTTTGCGGCCCGCGAGATTCATTACAACTTTACAAAATACGATTATTTTGTGCAATATTTTTGTTTTTAGTGTAGTGTTTTGTAACAAATAAATCCCATAACTGTTTCTATTTTACACGTTGCTTCTGTTTTTATACATACTTAGAAGTGGGCAGTATTGCATGGGCAGTATTGCATTTTAGAAAAATACAAAAAATTATTTGAAATATATTCATCTCCCTTTCATGTCGATAGTCGATGTCGAGTCGGCCCCAGAATATCTCCAAATGGAACTGATTGACTTACAATGCAATAATGAATTAAAACACATTTTTGAAACATCAGAATCAAAAATAGATTTTTATAACACTTATGTCACAAAAGAAAAATTTTCCAATTTGAGAGATCTGGCACAAAAAGTTGTGAGCGCTTTTGGATCAACTTACACTTGTGAATCGTTTTTTTCGAAAATGAAATTTATCGAGATCGACTTGCAAAAACTAAGTGAAAGAGTTGAGAAACAAATATCTCACTAATTAAATAAATTAAACATTATTCGATCATTTCATTATTATTATTATATTATCTATGTTTGTATACATGAAAAATAATGAAAACAATAATAATAATTCATTCTGTTTTAAATTTTCACTCCAATAAATGTTTGTAATGGGTCCAAATCTAATATAAAGATATATATTTTTATATGCGGCCCTCGGGCCGACGTGGTAGTCGAGTGGTCAAGGCATGCGTTTCCAAAGCAATCGCTCGACCGCCATGTTGTGGGTTCGAGCCCCACGTAAGGCATGGATGTTGTTGTGTTGTGGGCGCAGTGTGTTCCGCCCCCCCCTCTGGTGCACCTGGGGCAACGTCCCTAGGACGGCTAAATGGATCACATATAAGGCCGAATTATGGGCGAATGACGATGAGTCAAGTGCCTGGCCATTGGCAATAATATATATATATATATATGCGGCCCGCGGGATTATAATGTTTTTCTGAAGTGGCCCGCAAGGTCATTTGGGTTGGCCACCCCTGGACTAGACTTTGCTGTTACACCACAAAAATGATGGGGCGACGCCAAAAGACTTTGGTGTTGCCGACAATGGTTGGCCGCAGCGTCTGCTTATTGCTTTGGCCAAAGATGCACTACAACATAGAAACTATGCCAGTAGGCTACGCCATAGTAGTCTGATTTGGAGACGTATGCAAATTTGCCGCGTGGCAATGACCTAAATTGTTGGTGACGGTCGGTCAGAGTGCTAATTAGAGAGGCACGGACAAAAGTTAACGATAGTACGCTGCGGAGAACAATTACTTGACACAATCAAGTGCGAATCATTACTTGATTATAATCAAGTGTGTAAATGTGCAGATGGGAGCTTGCGCTGCACTTGCTACAGAACCGTTCACGGGTGGTTCTAGAATTTTAGTAACACTCGTATGTTCACAAAGGTTCGAATTGTGTGTCTGTGAGTTTCGAGACTCAAATTCCGCGCCCATTCAACTTACCGACCCGGGCAAGTACATCGGGACATAAAAACTCGGCAATCATGATCGATTTTTCACAGTGGGAAACAATGTGTACAAGGCAAAGTGTGTCTGCATGCCCGGACAATTAAGGTGCAATGTGGTCGAGATCTGTCTGAAAGAAGGGGGGTCATCGACCTCTCGCAAACCATACAACGGCTTTGACCCAGGAACCAGCGTGGTGGAGCTTGACAGAGTTTGCTGTGACATTAAGCTGGACTGGACTTAAAAAAAACTGAGTGCGACAGTCATCATTGGACTATTATTATTGATATTCCTAGAGTGCACTATCATTTCAGGTTGCTGCAGAAGGCCGTAGGTGACGTTTTGAAAAGGTATTAGAGGTGCCAAATCAAAAGTGTATTCAGAATGTATAATGAATTTTTTCGAGTTGGACTCTCATGCAAATGTTCATCTTATTTATCTATATTATTTAAATTGATGCTATTATTTATAATTTGTGTTCCATTGTTTAACAAAATGTGTATCTGAGTGTTGTTGTTGAGACCCAGACCGTCCGACCTACCAGAAAGGTGTAAGGTAACTGTTTGGACGGCCGGGAAGTGCCACCCAATTTAGACCGGAACCCAGTGGGGGAGGCATTCACAGGGACCGTACCCTCCTTCCCCTACCATCAACCTCTCGGAAGGACTTACGGACCCACATGTTTAACGTGATCATACTCCGCGTGAACACGGCAGCAGTTTTGGCAGCAGCTGGAATCGAACCCGGGCCTACCGAGTGCAACTCCAGCGCGCTAACCAATGGGCTACGGCGCCCGTGTATCTGAGTGTGTAATTAATAATTTTATCTAGATTCAGTCTAGCATGGGTTTAGGATTGTACTGAAAGGAGAGAGAGAGAGGGGAAGAAAGGGTCGGAGAGGAAAAAGATCCCGGAGAAAGGGGACGGATGTAATAAGCCGGCCTTTGCATGCCGTCTTGAAAACATGGGCTTCACTAAGGTTACAGTGAACGGGAGCTACCCACCTCATTTCGGTTTTCAGAAATCTCAGGTGGGGTTTTAGAAATTGTAAGTTAATAATTACGAAGAAGTTTTCTGGAATTTTGGCGCGAAATCTAGGTTGAGTTACGTGTGGGTAATGTCGCCAGGAACGCTTTGAACATCGGGGGGCTTTACCTCTGCTTTTAACGCACGTGAAAAGAAATCTTAAAACCCCCATTGACAAGAAACGCAGGCGTGTAGTTCTGAATCGGGGGAAAGTCATAAACTGCCCGCCTGGTCAGGTTTTTGGGGAGAGCCGACTAACCAAATCACGTAAGGGGCAGGGCCCCTTAGATAAGAGAAGAGAGCGGAGCAAAATTATCAAAAGGGTTTATTGTTGTCCGGCCGCGATGACTTGAAAAGCAGGACCAATGGGTTACGTTCAGGGGACGGGCAGAGAATTTCGCCTTTGATGCGGTAAAAGGATCAAAACGGATAGCGCCACGTTTTTCGAGCGCTTTTAAGGCTATATAAGTATTATCGAAAAGGGGGGATCATCATGACTTGAAAGTCTGTGCCAGCTAGATCTTCTAAAATGTGATGTTGCGGAGGTTGCGATGTGCAGACAGATTCGGAGAGTGGTGTACGATTTAACAATTAGTAGTGCTAGCGGGGTTTGAGAGGAGGAAGAGCCGAGCGACCAAGATACCTCGAGAACTTCTAAATATCGGTAAGATGATTTGTTTGCATTTTCTCCTCTTGTTGTAAAGTTAAGTGAAGCAAATGGGCATGGAATGAGCACTCACATTATCACTCTCTCTCTGTCTCTCCCTTTGACTAAGAAAAGAAAAAGGCGTTTAGCCGCCCATGTCGTATAGACTTAGCTTAACGTTAATGTATGTTCTTGTGAGTTAATAAGTTTGTTTCGTTTTAATCTTAAGACCCTTTATTGGATTTGGAAATGTGTAGTGTTATCTCTCTTAAAGTCATCTCCTCTACTACTATGTTACAAGCTCTGCCGACCCTAAGTCGACCGAGCGACGAGTTCAACGGCCACCTAATTCAGACCAGACTTATAAGGGAAAGTTTTCCCTAAGTAGGCCCGGCTCGGTAACACTTCGCTATGCCTGGTGAATTATTCCGCTGACTCTTGCTTTCTTGTAGCGGAGTAAACTATTCAAGGTTTTCGCGGAGGGGGTAAGGGTGAATCTGTCCTTATAGAAACGTTTAGGTTATTGCATAGCAACGGGGAACTGGAAAAAAATGAAAGAATTCCATTAGCGAAACCTGAAATTTCAATTTTTATGCGCTTGCTCGAAAATTCACAGAAAATCAAATAATATAGTAATATAGTAATATATATATATATATATATATATAGTTATAATGCGAAGATATAGGCCCATATGTTTGCAAAAGTATAGAATTGCGCTAATATTTCATTTTCGGAGGCGAGGCAACAAAATAGGAATTAGGCAATTTAAAAAATGCATATTTCGATGCATTTAAAAACAAATAAAGTAATATTAAGGAGTATTTGGCAAAAGTATATGTGTATATTTTTGTACTTAAACAACAGAAAAAAAAATTGTAATTACTGTATTTTATGAAATTCTGTTATTTTTTAACCAAAAGTATAAAAATTGAAATTTTACATTTTGATGGGCAAAGACAGGCTTTACGTATATGCAATGGACCTATGCAATGGTCTATGCAATGCTATGCAATGGACCTTCCAACTGACAGCACAATCTGTCCGTTGCTATGAGAATTTTCAAACAGTGGCGTATCGTTGAGATAGCAATTATTATTTTTTTATTTTACTTTTGTGGCAATGGAACTTTTTTTTTCTTTTTTACGGCATCAAGTGTTTTCATTTATGTATGTTAAACAATCCAAAAGTCTAACTTCTTGAATATCGGTATCTAACTTTGTGAATTCAAAAAGTATATATACACACATATATATATATATATGTGTGTGTCGTTCTGTCAACGACTGACGACAGAAATTCGTCGAGAGGGAAAAACATCTTTTCAAACGAAGTGGATTTTATTTATCCATTTTCTAATTAAAATATATCGTTCTAATTTTTTTCTCTCCCATTATGGTATTATATAATTATTTTGCTTGAAAATGGCAAAATTCTGATGATGAATAGTTGAGATAGCATTTAATACATTTTTAATAAAATTTAAAACTAAAGGTTTTGAATTGAAACGAAAAGTGGAATGCTTTTAGTTCAAAACATGCAATTTGGAAATTGAGCGGTGTTATCTGTATTATTTAAGTAGCGGGCGCTTATTTAAAATCTGGGCAACGCTGGGTAATTCGTTTTAGTGGTATATAAGTTCGATATCGTTCAGTTGGGTTGTTGACGTTAAATGAAAAAACGCATCTGTCGAATTCAATATAAAGGGTGGGGCATTCTGGTGGTTAAGGCACGGGGATTTCACTCGGAGGACTCGATTCCCGGCTCTGCCCAAACTATCCCCGCGTTCATGTAGAGTACGGGCACGTTAAGCATGCGGATCTGAAAGGCCTTCAAAGAGGTTACTGGTAGGCGTGCAGATGTTGCCCCCACCGGGTTCCGGTCTAAATTGGGTGGCACTCTCCTGACCGTCCAAACAGATATCTTATACTTTCGGGTAAGTCGGACGGTCTGGGTCGAAAGAAAGTAAGAAAGAACTCAATACAAAACCCAATGTATGAATTTTTCTTCGGCTTCTGTATAGTGTATACTCTTTAAGTTGTATTATGAAACGATATTGCTAGAAAAGTGCAAAAAAAAAAAAAAAAAAAATTTTTAGATATGTGGCATGTATGTTATATCTGTGACATGACATGTATGTGTGCCGCCGATGTATAGGAAAATTATTGATTATATCACATTCCTACTCATTAGCAAATAAATAATTTTTACAAAATTTAATATATAGCATTTAGAGATAATTTTGATGAGCAACAATAAAATTTGTTAAAATAAGTTAAAGTTTAAAAGAGTTCAATTATATATATATTTTTCCATTGTCTCTTAAGGGAGAAAATAAAATGTTGAATTGAGTCAAACAAATTTTAATAAACCCATGTTGCCAATCAAAGCTTTGATACGTGAAATATAGTTTTCAGTTAATTAAAATGATTTTCAAAGCACCCCAATTGTGAATACCAATAAAGCTAGCTTTGATTAATTTTTTTTTCGACGCATAATGTACCCATGATTGCAGGCAGATCGATTACAATACAGGGTGGCTGAGGAATTTGAAAAAAAAAAATGCGAGTTTTATATCTATAAATATTTGATATCCCAATTTTAAATCGCATTTCAGTAGTTTTCATTTTACATGTAGTAACGCTGTATTATGAGGCGTGTAAGATTATTAAATTTTATGAACATGTGTATTGGAATTTTATAAATATCATTTTATTGATTTATTGTTATGAATGAGATGATTAACAAACATGAAAATATAATTTTATCGGAGAGAAAATCGAAAGAAATGAGCCTTTCAAATTTACATATGCATACGTGTATCGAAATAGCAAATCAATTTTCATGAAGTACTATATCAGTTCTGAAATATTTGGAATATGAGGCAACAGTTGAGGCTGGCAATCCGGAATATGAAGAGTCATACATTCATTGAACTAATCGCGTTTAAGTTTTCAAATTTTAATTAAGGTTTGCGATATTTTACTGCGAATAATTGGCTGTGAGGTATTTTGAAAGTAACGTAGTGACACGATTTTCGAATCGCTCCCGCTCCACTAATTTCCGATATTTCATTAATTGAATCACATTTCAGCCTCTAATTGTGCGAGAGTTTAGTGTTTGAAGACCATACTTTTTAGCTTGAGATAACGAAGGCCATGTGCTCAGATTGCATGCGCTCCGTACGCTTATTCTGGTGTATTTCGACCAAGCAACAAGTAATTTATTACTTTCTCATACTATGTAATATACACTACCTGGCATAGAAAATACAACACCATGAAAGAGCGAATAGGGTGTGATGATAAAGGACACACAGAGATGGAATATATAAATAAGTGCTGTTAATTCCAGAAGGATAATACAATACAGTAATGACATAGATAGGGTGATCGGTAGGTGGTAGGATACAAACAGCAACCCTTCGAGGAATAGATACAATAAGCACACGGATAGTTTCCTGAGGGATGGATGACCATATGCCTTCAACCATCCTCCACCGGTCGTCCTCTGTTGGGGGTTGGGACAGGGCAGTTAAACGACGGCCAGTCACGTCCCATACATGTTCGATAGGTGAAAGATCTGGAAACAGCACCTGGATACCTTGCAAGGCTTGATTACTAATGGTTGCCGTGTGCGGTCGAGCGTTATCTTGCTAGATAACAGCATTTTGCTACCGTTGAAGGTAGGGTAGTGCAACTTGCTGCAGAACCTCATCCACATATCGTCGTGCCGTCATTGTGCCTCTGATACGAGCCAGAAGTGACCAGCTATCAAGACCGATGGCACTCCAAACCATGATTGCCGCGTTGTCGAGCAGTATGGCATTCAACAATCACAGCAGGATTGGATATGTTTCCACGTGGCCTCCACAGGGTTCGTACTCAATTTTGAAAACAAAAATTAAGTAATAGTTTTTAATGGCATATAAAAAATTTTTAAGGAGTTTATAGATAATGTGCTCAAACACACCGCTTTATATAAGCAATATTTTCTAAAAAAAATATGGTCTAGAAAAATTAATTAACTCCTGTGCAGCTGTTTATATTACACATTTCTTTAAATAATACCAGTATACAATCAAGTGCTATATATATTAGTAACATAAATAAGTATCAGATAAAACTAAAATTTGTACCAGTGGAAATCCATTCGGAGTGGATTCGTAGCAGTGGAAATCCATTTAAAGTCTTTTTATCACAAATTTTACATATATAAAAATTCTGCACAAAAGTAAACAAAGGCTCACAAAATTTTTATCAATTAATTTTTAATTATTGTTTAACATGTTATCAATTAAAAAAAGTATATCTATATGCACTGAACTGACTGACTGAGTGAGTGAGTGGACGATGTATCAAAATTATCAAGCACTTCCCCTATAGTTAGAATCTTGGTTTTGATGTGATCCAATCCATCTCAGCTTCAAGACTAAGGGGAAAATCAAAATTTTGAATAAAGGGTGACGGTGCAAAGGAATAATAAAAAATCTGATGTGGGCAGCACATGACTTTCCCTGCAGACTTATATTAACGTTCTCTTTATTTAATTAAATTTTTTTACTTTTAATTCAATTTTCGTTCTCATTCGGTAACCGGGCTTATTTTCAAAGGTGGCGTAGAGAAAATACGAAAAACTAAAATATCTCGAGAACGGCTAGTCCTAGTGTAATGGGGTTGGTCTTTTTCTTTTCTTCTCTAAAAATTACGTATTAAACAAGCATTTAATGGATATATTTGAGCATACGTAGTTCTTTAGTTCAGATTTTGATGATTTTTGCGGGCCATTTTGCAAAAAAAGGCAGGTTATTTTTTTCCGAAGGATACCAAAATCAAATCAGCACCAGAGTGACCCACAAGTGACTCATCTACCAAATTTTGTGAAATTCGGTCCATTAGTTTTTCAGATAGAGTGGATACAAGCTTTTGCGGACTATTTCGCAAAAATAGGCGGGTTCTTTTATCCCGAATCATACCCAAAACTAATCAGCACCAGACTCGCCCACAAGTGACTTACCTACCAAATTTTGTGAAATTCGGTCCATTAGTTTTTTAGTTAGAGTGGATACAAAATCTGCACAGACACACACACAGACGTCACGCTAAAAATGTTTTTTTCGTATTCTAGAGGTCTCGAAACGTGTAGATCCGTCGAAAACTCGAGTTTCGATTTTCGACATGATTCCAATACTTTCCCTATACATTACCATGTATTGTGTTACCGAGCCGGTGCTACTAAGGGATAAACTTTCCCTACTAAACTGGATTTGGGTGGCTGTTGATCTTACGGCTCGTTGCCCGGCCGACTTAGTTGTCGGCAGAGCTTGTAACAGAGACACACATGAATAAATAATAATACTCATTTCAAAATAAAAAGGATTCATTAATTAACAAAAACACATTTATTAAGTCACAAGGACAGGCATTCTGTCCGCTAAGTTCCCTAAGCATCTCAAATCATGGGCGGCTAGACGCCTTTACCTTCCTTAATCAAGAGAGAGAGGGCGAGTAAATTGACCCACTGCTATGTGCCCCTCAGCACCACTTAAATTCTGAATAGGGAGATAAATAAATGCAATTAAAATCATCTTACCGATTTTTAGAAGTTCTCGGGGTATCGTGATGGCATCGGTCACGTCTCCGCTAAATTCTAGGCGTACATTTTAAACTCTCCCGCGCACACACACTCAGATCCTCCTGATCTGGCTTTCTAACTCTCTGTAATGACCAATCTATGTCGTCTCCAAAATCTGCAATCTCCAATGTGTCCCCCCGCGAAAAACGTGTCGCTATCCCCTTTGATCCCGTTACAGCATCAAAGGCGGGATTCCCTGCGTTTTCACTGAATGTAACAAATACGCCTTGCTTTCCAAAACATAGCGGCCCGTCCACAATGAACTCCTTTCAATATCTCGCTCCGCAGTGGCCCCTTTATCAATGGGGGCTGGCCCCTTACCTGAAATGGTCAATCGGCTTTCTCCGACACCTGACCGGGCGGCATTTTATGACTTTTTCCTTGATTCAGAAATACACGCTTGCATTTCTTATCAAAGGGGTTTTAAGTTCTCCTTTTCACATACGTTGAATGCAAAAATAAAGCCCCCCGATTTTCAAAAGCGTCCCTGGCGATATTACTGACACGTAATTCAATCTAACTTTCGCGCCAAAATTCCAAGGCGCTCCTTCGGAATTGTTACCTTACAATTTCGAAGTACGCACCTGAGATTTCTAAAAACCGAATCAGGTGGGTAGCTCTCGTTCATTGTAATTTCAGCGAAGCCCATGTTTTTAAGTCGGCATGGAAAGCCGGCTGATAACAATTGCAGGGAAAGTAAAAAACAGTTAAAATATCTTTGTCTAATTATTGAGCGCTTCCACTATAGTTAGAATCTAGGCTTTGGTCTCATCTTCTTGGTTAACGGAAAAAACTAATATCAAAAGAATAATTAAACAATTCAAAACAACTGTTCAAACTGATCCGAGTACTTTTATTCAAGCCAAAATCTTAGCTTTGGGCTTATTCGATCCGTCTTAGCTTCCATATTAATGAAGAGATCGAAAATTCCAATTAGGTGGGACGATACAAAGGGATTAAAAAATATTGCATTATTTTAGCTCTCAAAATGTGCACCAATCAATTTTTTTTTTAATTGAAACAGATATTTTGATATTCAGAACTTTTATTAAGTGTGAGAATGTCCCATTTAGTGGTCACTAGTCATTAAGAATGGGCGAAGCGCGACTGAAATGGCTAGCTTTAAAATAAACTCAGTTTAACAATCATTTGAAAAAAAGCTTTGAGAATTAAAGCATTGAATGAGAATATTAACTATATGAATCATCTCATTATTAACTCTCATAACTTTTGGTTAATTATGCACAATGTATCCTTAAAATTAACCACAATATGAATATAAGCCAGTTTAGTTTGTCTATCTATATCTATATACTACATAAAGAAGAAAAGTATGTATGTATGTATGTATGTATGTATGTATGTATGATCCAACATAGAGAACGGCTGAACCGAATTTGATGAAATTTGGGGGGTACTCTTGAAATAGCCTCACTTAAAATTTAGTCAAAGTTTCGAGTTTCTACAACCAGGTGTTTTCTTTCCGGCCGTCCAAATAGTTGCTCAAGTCCATTGGATGAGTCGGACGGTCTGGGTTTTCAACCAGGCGTTCTCAAGATATTAGTGAAAAACGAAACTTTCGTTCGTCTCATCATCGCGGGAGAACAGCTGCACCGAATTTAATGAAATTTTTTGGGTAGCTTTAATATAGCCCTCCATAAATTTAGTCCAAGTTTCGAGTTTCTAAGATCAGGGGTTGTCGAGATATTAATGAAAAACGAAACTTTTTCCTAGGAATTCTACTTTCTAACTCCATGATTCCCAACGAAAAAGGTTGGAAATCGTTGGTTTAAAACGTGAAAGTCAATTAAATCTGAGTTTTGTGGGAGTTTATTGAACGTATTAGTCACTTTTGAAAATCAACAACGAAAAGTATTAAAAAATCAAAATGGTTATTTAATTATCAGCATTTTGTGAGGAATTATGGTTATTTAATTATTAGCATTTTATATCATGACAAGTCATTTGACTCTGCAGTGGAGACCGATAATGCTGTTAATTACCAGCTGGAATTTCTGAACTACCTTGAGTCACCTGGAATGCCTTCTCATATCTTGAAGTCAAAGAAAGGATCACAAATAATGCTTCTGCAGAATCCCACTAAAACTATGCAGTGGAACACGGCTCTGTGTCAAAAATATTTTACCAAATGCCATAAAAGCCACGGTATTAACAGGAAAGGCAAAAGGATATGACATATGCATACCTCGTATACCGTTGATACCAACCCACCTACTATTCAGCTTCAAACGAGTCCAGTTCCCCGTTAGACTGGCATTTGCCATGACCATCAACAAAGCTCAAGGACAAACCCTTAAGTTTGCAGGCGTGAATTTAGAAAGTTCTTGCTTCTCTCGTGGCCAATTGTATGTGGCATGCTCAAGAATAGGAACTTCACAAAATTTGTATGTTTTAGCTCCGGGAAAAAAATAAAAACATGTGGTTTACAAGCAATGTCAAGCACTTGAACTGGATGAAAAGAGATAGGGGATTGAAAGTTGTATATTAAAATTCAAACGATATCAGGCAAAAGTTTAAAAATACGCATTACATTCGAAAAATATTTATACATTTCAACCTCATTAATATGCTTGACCCTTTTAATCCCATTAATTCCTAGCCGAGATCAACCAAAGACATAACTTCTGGTTCCCCTGGTTTGACTTGACGTACTCGTAAACAGTAAACACTTAGTGGAAATATTATTCTCGCTAATGAGGAACGTAAAAATCGTAGTCCGAGAAATTATATTTGGAAATATTGGATTTAGAGCAAAAATTCTTAATGAGTTCAAATTTCCAGAACTTTTTACCCAAAATTGACATCAAACGAAGTATAATTGAGCAAAAATTTACCTTTGTAAAGAAAATGAAACTTATAGTAATTTATCAAAAGGGAAGCGCACTACTCTAATCAACAATCTTCCAGTCTTTTTCTACTTTATTGTATTGTATTATTATTTTTTTTTTTTAGAAGAGGTGAAAGAGGGTGTTTTGTTTCTTTTTTTTCCTACTTTTGACCTCGCTAATAAAGTTCGGATTTTTTTTTTGGGGGGGGGGGAAACTGATGGGGGCAACACAAGACTTTCCTTATATAATGCAATGAATTTACTACTTTTACAGTTAAAAATAAATGTTATTCTTATAGTAGATACTTATATTCTTTCCAAGATATTGAATTTTCTTCAATGAGTCGTCATTTTCATTGATTTAGCGTCATTTTTATCCATTTGGCGAATTTTTCGTTAATTTGGTGACATTTAAAAATGTCGCCAAGTTGGCGACATTCCGCTAAATTCTTCTCCAAAATCTCGTCAAGCGTTATGGACGGAGAAATAAGTTATTCTTAGAGCAGATAAATGACTATTGGCGTTTACATACAAAAGTGTTACTCAAAGAAGTATCTTTTCTCGTGAATGGAACGAGTTAGATCCACGAGAATGATGTCACCCAATTTATCGCATGATATTACATATGAAAAGTAAACATGTTTCTCAACAGTTAATATATATTTTTTTAATTTATGGGATTTTATTGATAAATTTATTTGAAAATTGTGCAATATCTCGAGAACGGTTCATGCTAGTGTTCTAAAGTTTATGTCAATCGTTTTCTAAGGAAAAATTACATTAGAAATGTCTATGATTTTTCAAAATGTCACTCGAACATTTAGGGGGGGTCTGAACATTTGATTTTGTTTTAAAACAATAGGCTTCCAGTATTCATGGATTGTGATTTTTGTACCAAATTTCATTCGAATCGCTCCATTCGTTCGTGAGATATCGTCTCCACAGACTCACTGACACACGCACACACAGACATCACCTCAAAAATGTTTGATTCGTGATCAGGGTTGCTTGAAACGTGCTCTCCCGTCGAAAACTCGAATTCTCGCTCCCGTCACAATACTTTCCTTATACATTATGTATATAAAGAAAGTAACAATAGTAATCTCTAATATTTTGATAATATTTCTCACAGTGCCGATTTTGGACAAACAGTCGTTTGTTCGGCTTACTCTTGCATTTCGGAATTAGAACGGCAAAAACTTTAGGGAGTTTTTGGCAAAAATAAGGAGTTTTAAGGGCTCTTAAAGGCAAAATTTGAGTTTAAGGAGTTTTTAAGGACTGTGCGAATCCTGCTCCAGACTCTTACACGGCGACTGTCATTCGACAAACAGAACCGAGATTCGTATTCAGTCGTTCAAAAGGCTCGGGCCTGATACCGTTGCAATCTCTCGCATCGGTGTCTTGTCAATGGCGATCTTTGTGAAGGACGGTTTGAGTGCAAGCCGCTTTCGGGCTTCCGTTGGGAAACTGTTCTCGCTGATATTGAAACATCCAATGTACCCTGCAAATTCTGCAGAATGTCGACTGTCGTCGTTTATGATGTGTAATAAGAATTGGTTATACGAATATAATTACATTCTCACTATTTTTGTAAGTATAATTTTGCATTTCAAACATTAAATAAAGATCTTGATGCTGGTCTCATAAGAAAATATTCCTACCGATTACATTTTTACTTTCCTTATATACATAATGTATAAGGAAAGTATTGTGACGGGGTCGAGTTTTCGACGGGAGAGCACGTTTCAAGCATCCCTGATCACGAATCAAACATTTTTGAAGTGATGTCTGTGTGTGTGTGTGAAAGTATGTGTGTGTGTCAGTGAGTCTATGGAGATGATAACTGACGAACGAATGGACCGATTCGAACGAAATTTCGTACAAAAATCACAATCCGTAAACACTGGAAGCCTATTGTTTTTTAACGCAATCGAATGTACAGAAGCCCCCTAAATTTTCGAGTGAAATGTTGAAAAAATCGTCAAAAAATCAAAACCGCTAATAAAGTTACGGAAATAGACATTTCTTATGTAATTTTTCATCAGAAAACGATTGACATAAATTTTAGAACGCTAACATGAACCGTTCTCGAGATATTGCACATTTTTCAAAAAAATTATCAAAACGTTATATATAAAAAAAAATATATTTCCTATTGAGAAACATGTTCACTTTTCATATGCGATAAATTGGATGACATCATTCTCGTGGATCTAGCTTGTTCCATTCATGAAAAAAGATACTTTGAGTAATACTTTTGTATTTGATTGCCAATAGTCATTTATCTGCTGTAAGACTAACTTATTTCTCCGTCCATAACGCTTGGCGAGATTTTGGCGACGAATTTGGCGGAATGTCGCCAACTTAGCGACATTTTTAATTGTTGCCAAATTAACAAAAATCTCGCCAAATGGATAAAAATGACGCTAAATCAATGAAAATGATGATTAATTGAAGAAAATTCAATATCTTGGAAAGAATATAAGTATCTACTATAAGAATAACATTTTTTTAAACTGTAAAAGTAGTAAATTCATTGCATTATATAAGGAAAGTCATGTGTTGCTCACATCATATTTTTTAACATTTTTTACGGTAATGGAGCTATTACTGGAACTATACATATTTTCGTAGATTTAGTATGTAAATCAGACCAAGTGATTTTTTTTTTTTTTTAAAATTTTAGTGCCTTTTTGCCTGCCTATTTTGTTAATTTTTAGTGCCTAAACTTACAGGCGATATTAATAACTAACTTTGTAAAGGGTGAAAAGAAAAGCTTAGATTAATATTAAATTATCAAGTTTTAGGAAAATTTGAACAAGAAAACTGGAATATTTCAAGACTTCTAAAAATTCAAATGTACTTTAGGTGTATATAAAGTGTAGCTAATTAAACAAATTAATTAACAGTTTTTGTTTAATTCAGTAATATATATTTTATTTTGTGACCATATATTGTTCTAAATGAATTAGAATACACTAATAATTTGATAATGTAGGGTTTTTTTTCTCGTGAATAATAAATACCTGATTTAAATCAATGATTGAAAAAAATCAATTTATTTAAATCGTGATTTTAATCACGATTTTTAACTCAATTTAAATATCTTGATTAATTGAATTAGAACCCTGCTGGTGATCGATAATATCAGTTTTATATAGCAGTTTTAGATGTAGCATATAAACACCGCATGCTGTATAATATGTAAATACACCATTTGTCAATTTATGCGTATTAAAATAGTGTATATATCATGCACCCATAGGTAAAATGGAACTAAAACAAGAGTTTTATTCCAAAGAAAATCGAAATAACTGTTTATTCTACTTTATTCTATGACACACATGTCTCTCGAAATAGTAAATCAATTTCTATACCAAAGTGCTGATTTATCCATTTAATTCCGAAAAATCGATTCTCCACTTGTACGAAATCCTAATTACTTTTCACTAAGACGTTGAAATAAACAAAAACGTGCCGCCAAATTCATTACGGGTTTCATCAAAAAGAATTAGCGGAAGGTTTGTAAAGGCGAGACTGTTTGTTCTCTTTCTCTTCCAACTAGAATTAAATCGGATTTAAGAAAATGTCATTTTTACTTTTTTGGAGCCTTAAAAAACTGAGAATTTTCCACTGCATAAAGCAGGGAGGGACCTGCCATTTTTTTATCACTAACTAACACCAGACTGAGACAAATTTTTCTGGGAAGCACAAGCATTACTTCATATTATTCTAAAGAGCACTAGTACTATGTTGATTGGGAGCACCAGCAGTATATAGATTTTTAGGGAACACCAGCAGTATGCAGATTTTTAGGGTGCACCAGTGATATGTATATTCTTAGGGGCATAAGTACTATGATTTTTAGGGAGCAACAGTATTATGTTGATTTTTAAGGAGCACCAATATTATAATTTTCTAGGGAGCGCCAGTAGTATGTTAAAATATTTTAGGGAGCACCAGTACAATGACAAAATCTTGTAGGGGTAACAACACTTTAAATTTTACTACGGAGCACCAGCACTACGATTAATTCGTTCAGAGAGCACCAGAGCATTACATATTGAATTCCTTCGAAAAAACAACAACATACAGTTATATTGATTTATCCCCCCCCAGGAAATACCAAATGAAGATGTTTTAAAGACTATTACATAAATAATTTTTTAATATTAATTAAATAAGCTTTTGAGCTTTAACACATTTTACAATCTTTTAATCTACTAAGGGCTCTGGCTCTGCTCGCTACGCTCGTCAACCCCCGTAACCCACTTCGCTTCGCCTCTTACTCGCTAGCGCTCGCTTCGCAAGCACTTTAGTGCCACCTACTACGCAGACGTAATATGTCTGTTGGGGACCTTTATTAACTGACAATCACCAGTCCTGGTACTCGCTCCGCGATCGCTTTCAATTCGGCCGGCTCACACGACTTTTTAAGTGCCCTACGCTCCCTGGCGCTTTCACCCCTTGCTCGCTACGCTCGCCAACATCTATAACTTGCTTAGCGAGTCGGTAGACTTCGTCTCCTGTTCGCTTCGTTTTTAGTGTCGCCTACATCGTCCCTTGGTAAATGACATTCTGCAGCCCATTTTGCGAGCACTTTCAAGCCGGCTGTCGCACAAGATCGCCTACGTGTCATGTGCTCGCTGAAACTCGTAAAACTTCCAAGATTCCATTCCTGCCGCTCATTAATCGGAACTCGCCGCAGGCGTGATGGACCCGTTGGGGCTTCGTCCCCTTATTAGCTGACGCTCACCTTAACTCGTTTTGCGAACAATTTAATCGAGCTTCAGTTCCCAACTCGCCAACCCCGAAACACGTAGCCGTGATATAATTTTTCTTTGTTCGTGACGTCATTAGCATTTACCGAGGAAAGTTATCCATGGGTGCATTGTCAAGTATGGTAGCAATGAAAAGATTTTTTTCAAGCTCATTAAAGCGTAGGGTAACACGCTATAATTGCAATTATTTGGACCCACAATACCGATTTTTCAAACCATTTCTTGTAAAATTAGGGGGGTGGGAGAGTGGAAGCTACTAAAATTGGATTTTGATATGAGAGAGTCGAGTTGAGCTACACTCTAGTTAATTTATTACAGTAAATCAACTATGGATGACCAAATAAATTAAAGGTTTTACGGTCTAACTAGTACATGGAGAATTAGTTTTCATTTTCTTTTAAATATAAAATTTTATTAATTATCGCATAATCAAGCAATTTAAATAAAATAAATTTTATAAATTATCTTGCATTAATAAATAATGTTTATACAATAATAGTAAGCCTAACATTGACGACAAGCGAGAGAACGCTGTAACGCATATAACACGAATAGTAAAAAAAGCTTTATAAAATAATAAAAAAAAAGCTTTATAAGCATGCAAAGAGTCGAACTGTGTGTATAGGCTTGTACGTGCTCAGGCCTGGACCAACCTAACGGTCGTGGTAGGTCGTATTAGTGTTAAGATAATTCCGGTCCAGAGCCGGGGGTGGGGGATTATTTTTTTTAATTCGGGTTGAGCCTTGCAGGGACGTATCTCATGACAATTTCTAAATTAAACTTAATAGAGTAAATCAAATTTATTTTTTGCTGATTTTAGCAAATAAACTTTTATAAAAGTACAATCACTCAATTAGTACCTCCTTATAAGAAAGAGATAGTTCTTGTTTGAGGTTTGTTAAGTAAAGACACTGTTTTGATCTGATGAAGAGGGATCAAAACTCCCTCAAAACAATTGTTGACACGTAACGTCTGCTTTTTTTTAAGGAAGTACTTACTAACCTATTATCACAAGCAGCAATTTTATACTTTGTGATAAAAGTACATGTTTTAAAAAATATCTTTTACTTTAATTCCGAACACAAGAATAGATAAAAGGAAACACTTTTTAGGAGTAAACAAATCGTTTGTTTTTATATCAAGTATTTCTATGCTGAATTAAGAATCAACAGTTTATTAAAAAAATAGTTAAACTGTTAGAAAAATTTATTTATATTTCATATTCCTTAATTATTATTAGTAGTGTTACTATTCATAAAACACAAAACCAGCCTATATGGGGTTGGCGTCCCCTAATTATGGAAGACACTTTCATTGCAGTTAGCAGCATTCACTGACTGGTTTCGCCAGATAAAAGGACTGAAATTGTCAGTTTCCACAGAAGCTTGCAAAATTTGTGGCTTATAGCAAGCCACTGCTGATATCGGCTATTTCATGCTGACGAGTGCATACTAAGCGCGAAACCGGCCCATGGATGCTGATAACTGAAATGAGAGTGTCTTGTCTTCCATATCTTTCAGTATTGCGATTATTAATTTTTATTACTTGCTGATCAGATTTGGTACATGGTTCTTCAGTTGGACAACCTTGCTTTTGAAAACAATGGTAATTTGTATATACAAAATTGTTGGTAACGTGCTTTTGCAATTATCAGGGACGGTAAATTTCCAAAATCATCCAGCCGGTTTGATAGTTAGTTCTTGGTGATCAGTCAGTTCATGTCTGTTACAGGTTTGAAACATTACATAAAAATTTTATAAGGCGAGATGTGGATACCCAGGTTTATAGAAAAAATGTTAAACAAAACAGCATTTTTTTTTTCAAAATGCGTCTCTGATGATTAAAAAAAGTACTAAAAGTCATTAGCCTCGAAAAGATTGAGTAACAACGCTGCCTATAAACTGCTTTTTCGTTCATTTTCATTTTTTTTTATAAAGAGAAAATCAGATTTATACGAAAATGTCAGAGGTTATTTAACACCACAGAAGAAAGAGAATAGGAAATTCTTTTAATTCCGTTACGAGATACCATTTTGATTACAAAAATCTTACAGGAGAAAACAGTACGCGCTATTAAGAGAAAACTACGTGTTATTCCATTAACATGAATAATGGAATGGCTATCCGTATGTTTCTTTTGAATGAACGTTTTTTCATTAGGTTGTGGTAAACATTTTAATACTCTCTAGCTAAACTGTCCGTCAAAGGTTAAGCATGGAATACAAATTAGAATATAGGATCATTGAATATTTATAAATTCAGTAAAGGATTTTACTACGAAAGTAGTAAAGCTTAATTAAGCTTTCGACCTCATTAAAACAAAGGGGATCTCAGAAGCCTTTTTATAATGTAACTAGCTGGGATGATTGCAGCCGGCTGCTAGTTAAAAAAAAATATACTATTAAAAACCGTCTGACCATGTATGTATGTCTGTCTCATTTAAAAATCAATTCCTTATATGAAATCTTATGAATTTTTGAAAGTGAGGTAATGATCTGGAAATGTAGGCAAAAGATTCGAAAATTAAAATTTAAGATTTTTTTTCTAAAAAAGCCCCAAGATAACACTCTTTAAATGCTATAAAATTAGCTACATTTTGCCTTAGAGTCTCACCTTTTGGTAAATGAAAGTGAAACATTTGGGAATTGACACAACTCATTCGAAAATTAAAAAAAAATAATAATAGATTTTTTTTTTTAATATAGATTTAAATCTATAAGAGATAGTTCTTTTATCTTCTAGCGATTCCGATAATTTTGAATGATTCTCCAGACAACGTCTTGTTTCATGGGATCTTTCTTAAAAATTAAAAAAAAAAAAAAAAAAAAAAAAAAAAAAAAAAAAAAAAAAAAAAAAAAAAAAAAAAAAAAAAAAAAAATACGTAAGATTTGAATACTTAATTTGGACCAAAATAGACATTTTCTCAATTTGTGGTTCCACCATCAAATTGAATTTCAAAAACTTGTGCTAAATTTAGAGTTTTTCTAATTTCACGAATTTTAAAGATATATGATTAACTTTTCAAAAACATACAATTTTTTGCATTATTGTAAATATTCTGAAAAAAATTATTTTGAATCGGATAACAATTACCACAATCCAGATTATTTGTTCAATCCTGAAGGTATTGCTACCTTTTGGAAGCTAATTTTGGTTTTTTCCATACCCTAACCATCAATAACAATAAGAATTTAGAATTTAGCCCCCTCCCCTGGGTCTGCTGATAGAATTTATATACTTATAAGATCTATGGTCTGTTATCGCCTCATTCCTTTTTTTCTTGTATCTCAGCCCCTATTATTCCGATTAACAAACAATTTTTATCGGAATACTCATCTCCTAGAGCAACGAGTCATCGTCCAATGATATAAAGCTTACAGCTTTTTGATTGGATACAGGGCTGAAGGAAACATTAAACTATCTGCGGACTTGTCCGCTTTCAACCTTTTTCCCGGTGAAATTTTCTGCGCATACCTGCTTTAGAAGGTTTAAGCCACGCCTTCTTACCTGATCTTTTCTTTTTTTTTTCTTTATTTTGCTTTCAATGTTTGAGGAAAGCGTGTGTCGAGATTTGGCGCCGGCTGATTTCGGATTTAAAAATACGATTTGGAAATTGAGTAGTTTTATCTGTAAATGTATTATTTGGACCCGAGAAACGCAGTGTAATTCGTTGTGGTCTGTAATATCATTAAAAAATTAAAGTTCAACTGTATTATTAAAAATAATGTTACTTCCATATTAAATAACTTCCGCTATAAAGCGTCGCAGGTTTAACTTTAACTAAAACGATATTTTTTCCCGGTCCCTAGAATATCGTTAAAACATGTTTTACTATAAAATTTTTGCTCAAACAGTTTCAACACGAAATGCCGAGCATACAATTTCAATATGATGGAGTTTCTCTAAGCGAATTCTCCAAGAAAGAGATTTCCTTTGGAAGTATGATCATATCTGGCCATTGCCTCACAAAATCTCCTTTGTTGTTTAATACACCGAAGAAGATCACTGCTGGTTCATGCTATAACGCTTCCAGTTGCAGAGATAGTTATATCACTAAACGACTAGTAGAGCCCATTTTAATTGTAGAAAAAATATATCATACAGAACCCGCCTATAGGGGGCGTTCCTACAGTTAAGATTACGCTTACATTCCAGATAACAGAACCATGGACCGGTTTCGCGCTTTTGATGCGCTCAGTCTTTTAGATGCGGCAAAATAAGTACGAGGTAAAAAAATGAACATAAAAGTAATGAATTTATGCACTTACCTAGGTTATATTCTTATACTCCGCTCTGGGTGAAATGGAATGACCCAGATGTACACGCTACCTCTTAGACTTTTCCATTTATTTTTAAACAATATTTTGATACAACTAAATTGAGAAAAGGTGGGAATGGGGTTGCAAAACACACTTTTGCAGGCATAAGAGTCTTTGGAATCCTTGCTTTTACAGAGCTTAGCTTTATCATATTTAAAGTTTGATCCACAGTAGTTTTCGACTCTCTTTAGCTAAATAAAAGTAGATTTTTTTTAAGTAACAAAAAATTAGACTGTACTCACAGGAATCTTGTGGACACACAAGGTACACTGACGTTATCCAAAAAATGCGTAAATACATCAGGATCGCATTTTTACATACATCAGGATTACATTTTACATACATCAGGATCGCATCAAGACACGCAATAGATGGCACTAGAAGGCATGACTTTTATGAAGTAATATCACCTGGACTTCAGGAGAGGGAAGGAAAGTGCGAAGTGACTATTTAGGAGAAGGAATCACTCAAAAATAGTTTTCTAGCATTCCAGAAGCTATCCGTGTCAAGAAGCACACAGCAGTATTACTCTTGCAGGGCGTTGAGTAAGTATCTCCATGTTGAAGAAGAATATTGATAAGAAACTTCGACTCAAATAATTATCAGCTTAGATTATTCGAATTGAATTTTGTTTCTAGTTAAGATTTTAATTATTTTTATGAAGAAAATACACATTTTTAGAGCCTACCAACAGAAGCTTTTTCAAAATGGTACATTGGAGTGGGGCGCATTTTAGCGCGACTTTCTGCAATTGAAGTTCAAAAGTATCTCTCTCCGAAAATGACACTACGTTCTCTAAGTAGAAAGGTAACAAACGGTTTCAAATTAAAAAAATAGTCTTCTTCAAAACAAGCAACGCAGCCCATCTGCTGTAGTAGAATACTACATGTAGAAAAATAAGTGAATAAGTAAAGTTTGCGCATATGGGAAGGGGGAGGGGCGAATAAGAGTTATTCACTGCGCACAAGTGAGGTTGTGCATAGCGATTGAGTGAATAAGTTGTTGAATAAGTGAGATTGCTTAACGATAAGTGCTCTTGATGAAGAAGATGACTGTTCTTTGTTTACGAAACTGGTTAACACTTTGTATTATACGCTATAGTTATAAGAATATTTTATATTAATTCGGTTTTTTTACAGCAGTTTTGGAGTGTTTTTTATTGTTTGAGTGAAGTTTTGAACACGCGCGTAGCGACTTGATTACCTGTCACTTAGCTATCAGCAGATAACTAAGCATGATAACATAATCATGACATCCGGAATGGCGAGCAGAAATTTTGTAGAAACCCGATTTTAAATCTTAAGACTGTATTACTATACATACATTATTAACTGTAAAATAAAAGTAAAATTTAATAGCAAAAACAAAAACAAAACTACATTTAAGGGGACGGTGGACGTTCAAACAAATGAGCAAAGATCGACTAAAAAAAGTTTTAATATATAACATTGTTTTACACATTTAACATTTGCTTACAGGTGGGACAGCGTCCATCCCAAACGAAGAACCTCCCAAAAAGACAGGTATTTGACATACACTATCCCAAATAGTTCGATCCCCCTTTGCAGGCATTGGCGTCCATGGAAATCGCTGACAGAAACATTGCACCTGCTGCAGCAGGTGCAATGTCCATGGATTTCCATGGACGCCAATGCCTGCAAAGGGGGATCGAACTGTTCGGGATAGTGTATGCCAAATACCTGTCTTTTTGGGAGGTTCTTCGTTTGGGATGAACGCTGTCCCACCTGTAAGCAAAAGGTTGAATGCATTTTTTTTCGAAACGGAATTTTGAAAGGTTTTACATTTTTAAAATGCTCCATGCGTCTTAATTTTTGTCTGAGATGCATGAAATTTGGCAAGGAGACACACCCCCCTTATACTTTTTAATGAAACTGGGTATGCATTTTATAATTGGACTTTATTAAAGTAATTAAAAGTGAATAAGAACCTAATTACATGATGAAAATTAAGTTTTAATGCAGAAAAATATTTTTAAAAAATTAACTTTCTAAGGGATTTAAAAATGAATACCTAAATTTGTTCATAATGTGTTTTTGAGTGATTATACTGTAAAATGAATCAAAAATGTGAACAAATGGCACGTAAGGAACATTTTCAAATTTTCGTTAAAAAAAAAAAAAAAAAAAAAAAAAAATATAATAAAATAAAAAAAAATATTTAATGGTATTGTATATAGTAATGTTAAGCGGAATATTTATACAAATTTTCACGTTTCTAAGTCAATAAATAAATAAAAAAAATTTCAACGTCCACCGTCCCCTTAAGTATATAACATTAGATATACTTACTTAAGATTATTTTCTATTAAACTTGTAATGTCCTTACGGCTGAAAGACAAAATGAAACATTCAACATGGGCTTGAAAGGTACAATTACGTTTAATACATTAATAATAATAATAAAAAAGCTACCGAGTAATCGAGAGGTAGTAATTGTTGCACCACTGGTAAACTTCTTTAATTAAAAGCTAGCATGTGATAAAATAATGAGACTACTTGGTTCGCGGCCATTATTAGGAACTTCTTATAGTGAAAATATTCAGACATGCAATCTCATATTGTTAAGCCAACATATTATAATCAATATATTTTTGCATAATACATCTACATATAAAATTTCTTGGCTATACGCTCTGTTTATTTAAGAATGATGGTGTTTACATTTTACAGACATGCACACTAGGTGTCTGCACGGGCCGAAATTTCAGACTTTCACCTGACCCGAATGGACAGAACCAGTGCTTAAACCCGGCCAGGCCCGAAGGCCATTGAGTCTGAAATGATTTGTATTCAAATATGTTGAAAACCCGAATCTCTCTATATTAAAAGAAAAAGTAGACGACGCCACCGCCGCTGTTTGACAAATTTCTCATTCCCGAGACTCATTCACGAGACAAATTTCTCATTTCATTTCGCGAGATTCTTTGCTTCATACCGCGAGATATTTTGTAGTTTAAGAAATATTTAATGTCAAAGTCAAAATATTTGAGCTGCGAGTTCGCGTCCTAGATAGACTAATGATAGACCACGAATTTTTGCAGGAGGGTACCTACATGGGTGAATTTTTACAGGACGGAGCCTCTTTTCGATGCTGTTTTTGAGATATTTTACTTTTTATGCACTTCTGAAGTGAACTTTTTTTCCCCGTATCGACACGTCTGGTGATTTTTCTGTCTTGTACCGCAAAAATTATAGCATACAAAAATATGAAATTTGGTACATTTATAGAGAAATAATAGGGTAACACGATGAAATAAACAGTTTATCGAATTAAACTTTAGTTTGGCATGGAATAGCTCGCGAAGCGAGCTCAGGATCAAGGAATTCAGTTTTTGGATTCCCTGAGCTAAGATAAAATCCCTGCTTTAACCTCCTGCGGAAAAAAAGGTTTTTGAAAGTAGAATTTTTAAGAGAGATAGGTATGAAGCGAGCTCTGCGAGTAGAAGGCGAAGTCTCCTGAAGCGTAGCGAGCAGGGGGCAGAGCCAAATAGTTTATACAATATTTGTACAAATAATTAAGATAAAAGCTGGTTTCTTTTGAACATTTACCTTGACATAGCTGAAATCAAAATAATAATTTCATGTACGCTATTAAAATTCATTTAGAATTTTTTCAAAACTAAATATGTTTGGGTCGGTCCGACCGACTTTTTAAAAAATAAGCTCGAGTCCAGCCCAACGCGAAGCAGTGTTTGAAAATTGAAGTCCCACCAGGCCAACCCGAGCCTAATACACACATCTAATAACCCAGACCTCTAATTAATACCCTTTGACAGGTATTGCCTTCCGTATACACGTTTCATTCGCTCCTGGTGTCGATTCCTACTTATTAGAGAATGTTCTACAATTTTAAAATTGCCATTTCTTATTTATCTCGCTCTGTTGCCCAGTTCCTTTTTCTAACTTTATAAATTATCCACTAGAGGGCACTGAAATCACCGTTATTCGATCGGGTATAGTCGCTTTACTATAGATAGACCTAACGTGTACACTCATGGACCTATCCTTAGAAAGTTTTTCGGGGTTGATTTAGAACTTTCTTAAAACCCCTGTAGTTTAGTTAATTAATATTAAAATAATGATTCTTCCTTTTATAAAGTTTGTTCAAAATACACCACTGACATATGATATACGTGCTCTTAAATGAGGAAGTTTACCACGGAAGTTATTTTCAGAAGCAGCGTATCCTTTGAAGGCGACTTACTTCATGTACGATTCGACGTATCGCCGCAAGTTCCTTGGATTGATCTTATTTTTCAGCTTCTCTGTATAGTCTTGAATCAGGGTCTCCTTGTTCTCCACACTCTCCAGTTGCTGTGGCATTCGAACACAAAAATCAGAACAAAAAGAGGACACAGCACAAAAAATAACGGAAGTCACTCCGAGAAGAAGCATTAAAGGATTCGAAAAATAAAGATGAACAAAAAAAAAAAGTATTTTTTATTGTGTTAAAATCAAGGTTGAGCATTCAGTAACTCAGTAAAAGTAACAACGTTACCTCCGTTACAAGAAAAGTAATCGTTACCTGTACTCATGGGCGCCTATGCAGGTTTTCCAAAATGGGGCGGATTGGAGGGTGTCTGAACTACCGGGATTGTGGCATCCCTCTTCATCCAAATGAAAATTTAAAGAATTTAACTTTATAAAAGTGAATTATATAGAGCGTCTGAGCATAATTCTGAGCCAATTATATTAATTTCAGGAACTAATTTTCAAATTAAAAAAATTTGTCGAAAATTGAATTAAAAAATTAAGTTGTATCTGAACACATACACACACACACAAAATAAAAACATTCACACTGCATTTTATCATTTTTAACTATTTAAAAAAATGACTATTGTGAGATCTGAAATTGATTATGCAAGTTAATAGCAACTTGCAGCCAATTCCAAAGTACGCAATTTTATTTTTTCATTAAAAACAATCTAAAGAAAAAGTACATATTGTAGAACTGTAAGGGGAGGGGCTGGAGTCCTATTTATCATTTATGTATGGGTTCCCATGCCTGTAATGGTTGCTTCTTTTATAACGGAGTTCGTTACTTTTTAAAAAAAGTAGTAATTGTGTAGAGGTATTCAAAGAGTAAAAAGTACTCCTTTAATTTTTTTTTTTAGTATGAGATATTTTTTTTTAAATTCTCAAATTGAAAGCTTTTTTTTTTTTTTCAAATTTAGTTTTTCTCATTTTATCTCAGTTTAAATTAATTTAAAAATTAATATTTTTGAAAAATTGAAAAGAAATTTAAAGATAAAATTTGGAAATTAAAAATTAAAAGTTAACAATTTATATATACATATATATATATATATATATATATATATATATATATATGTATGTATGTATGTGTGTGTGTGTGTGTGTAAAAAAAATAATGCGTATTAAAAAGTAACTAACACGGACCTTTGTTACATAATAAAAATAATTGTTACAGTTTTTCTAAGTTACTACCCAACCCTGATTGCTTTATGATTTTTATGCGGCATCAGTGCAAATATTTTGTAACAATTTAAAATCTCAAACAAAAGTAATTTTAATTTGAATGCAGTATACAAATAATAATCACGATGAATGACGATGTATAAAAAATCTTCTAAAATATATTACTAAAATCCGTTCGTGTATGTATGTATAACCCTCTTTCTCCTTCTAGAATTATGCATTTGTATAGACAGGAGTACCCTTGCACATTCAAAAAGTCCAAATCAGTAATTTTATACATTAAAATATTTCAAATAATGCTCTTAGTTTGGCTGAAAAAAATTGTCTGTAGATATGTTTAATGATGAAATCAAGTTTTGTTTTGTTTACTTTTTTCTTAAAACTTTTTTATCAAAATGAAATTTTGATACAGTTTATAGAAAATACTCCCATACACATTATTTTTTTTATAGACTGAGATTAAACTTGCAATACACTTTTATTATGAAAAATTGAATAAAAGTTACTATAGGTTTTTGAAAAAAAAAATTTTTTTTTTCATATATTAAATTAAATGTAGAAATTATTTAGCATATGTGAAAACCAAATTAACACCCGATACATATTTAAAAAAAAAATTTGTTTTGGGCACAAATTATTTTAGTTTTCAGTAACTAATAACTGAATTCTAAAATAATATTTATCAAAACAGTGATTCATTTGTACACGTGCTAGCTGGTATCTTGCTTTATAATACATTTTTATTTTACAAAAATAAGCAATATATTTATCAACGTCCATTTTCATATGTTATTATACGCCACAGTTTTATTCTTAGTTGCGTTAGTCATGCAATAAAATGAAAAACAAAATTATACTTACTGAAAGATTTTTTATATTTTAAAGTTAAAAGAAAAGTTAGAAAGCAAACTTAGATAAATATACATATTGTCAATACTGATATAGTATACAAACGAATTTTTACTAATTTTTAAAATTTAATGTTTTAGTTTAAAGTCGGTAGTATATGAAGCAAGTTTTACTAAAAAACTTCGTTTATTTTTATTCTGCTTCAGGTATACAAGGCGTCTGTCCCCAAATATATCATCTCATTTGCTTTGTCTGTAATTTTTGAAGGAATGGAAAAGTAAAAATGTCGGCTGTGTCTCCAGTACGATGGAGCTGAAATGGTTTTGCGTGAATAATATTTTTTTAAATAAAACTCCAGTAAAGTTCAATAAGTAGTTTCAATTTTTTCAGACTCATTTGATTTGTTTACAGGGTTTCAAAGCGCTACAAATTACTCGCTAACTAGCTTTTTTAGTTTTTGCCCCGATTTCATCTAGATACTCCGACCATAGACCCCACATCAAACTATCGAATTATATTACTAACTTGCTTACGGTACACAAATTAAACTTATACAATATATCTAATGAGATTTTAGATTCAAGTTAATCTATAAACTTGCACATAAATATGTACTCGAATACGTATATCTCAATCTATTCTGTTCAAACCTTATCAATCACTAAATATCGTTAGAATTCCCAAGTTCATTCAATATTTTTTTTTTCTTTAAACGAATCATCTCGTGTTTGTGCACTAATATTTCACAAGGAGTAAGTAAACAGATTGAGCTGCAACATTCATGACATTTCAAATACTACAACTTTCTCACCCATTGGAAAATGCAGATTAAAATGCTAAAATATCGAGATTATAGCCACTATACTTTGAAAACTCCATCCAAAAGCCAATTATATACACTTATAAGGTTTTCATAAAGCTACAAATTTTTGCTTATTGTTTATAGCAAGTATTGTCACTTTTAGTTTTTGAGATAAAAGCATTACAAACTTGAGAAACGGAAAATTTTCTTCAACTTGACAAGACGATTACTCGAAAACTATAAGAGTTTTTTTTTTTTTTAATAT
Organism: Amaurobius ferox; assembly: GCA_951213105.1. Classification (NCBI taxonomy): domain Eukaryota; kingdom Metazoa; phylum Arthropoda; class Arachnida; order Araneae; family Amaurobiidae; genus Amaurobius; species Amaurobius ferox. The sequence goes on along the minus strand of OX578143.1, from coordinate 86,827,703 downwards.
ACAGAGATATCTAGAAACTAGATTTCCTAATACATTTTTTGTAGCTTACTATTTAAATCTATCTTTTATAATTTAGAAGACATTTCGAGTGAAAATAAGAAAACTTAAAAATAAATTTATACACAGACAGATACTTTTTAAAGTCTTTTTTTTAAAAAGGTCAAATTATTAAAGTATTGAATTTATTTTTATAAATTCGTAATCTGTACCCTATTTTCGAAAAAACAAAACAGTAATTTAATTTACATTTTTATCTATTAGGCTCGGAGATATAAGCGTCTAAAGTGTGTATATTTTTCGTAACGCTCCGATTTCCGTCACAGATACCAAAACATAGATGTTATTCATGCAAATTAAAAAAAAAAGAAAATTGGCGATGGCTGTAGTCCGACGGGGGAGCTGATAGCGTCTAGCAAAACAAAACACCAATAAAGTTCAATAAGTTTATTTTTAGTTTTGAGTCTCATTTGTTTCAATTACAGCAGATAATATGGGGCTATGGCCACTAAAATAAGACATATAATTAAAAAAACTTAATCCTTTTACTTCACCAGCGGAAATCAAGTCTATATAAGGTCGACTTCACGTAGTAGATTTTACAGGATCAGGATCTAATGCAAGTTTTAAGTGAAAAAAACTCTGCGTCAAGTCTAATAACTTTATACTTTCCGGTTTCTTAATAAATCTCCAATAGGATGGATATATTCGAAGCATTGAAGTTCTTCGCTATTATAATCACTATATTTCGAAAATTAAGAATTCTATCTGAAATTCAATTATACTTGCTTGTAGGTGTTATAAAGAGCTACAAATTACTTACTGTTTATAATTAGCACTTTATATATATATATATATATATATATATATATATATATAAGGTAAGATCAAAAAGTTCGGAGACTGTACTGATATCTCCAACCCTGATTGGAGGAGAGGGGAATATTTTACTGTGGCGTAGAGGCACATGTGACGCGAGATGTGAAAAGGAAGAAGCGGGTATTTTTCCAGACAATGAGTGCCAGTAAACTACAGTCGTTCGCATTCGTCGAAAATGGACATGGCGTTTGAAGAACAACGCGCGAATATCAAATTCTGTCAGCGTTTGGGGAAATCGCCGACAGAAACATTGCACCTGCCGTTGTTCTTCAAACGCCATTTCCATTTTCGACGAATGCTAAAGATTGCAGTTCACTGACACGCATTGTCTGGAAAAACCCTGTACTGCAAACCTGCTTCTTCCTTTTCACATCTCGCGCCACATGTGCCTCTCTTCCAATCAGGGTTGGAGATATCAGCACAGTCTCCGAACTTTTTGATCCAACCTTGTATATATATATATATATATATATATATATATATACACACATAAGCATTGCAAATTTTCATAGAGTAAATTTTAATAATTTTAATAAACATTTTCAATCTTCCTTAACTTGACGAGACGATTGCTCGTAAATTATAGGAGCTTTGCAAAAACAAGTTAGTGATCTAGAAACTGGATTTCCTACTGAACATTTTTCGCTTACTGTTTAAAGTGAAAATAAGCAAAGTGAAGAAAAAGTTTAGTCTAGAAAAAAAAAACATGTTTTTTTTTCGAAAGAAGGAAAGTAATTAAAAATATTAAAATATTGAATTTATTTTTGTATATTCATAAATGGTACCCTATTTTACGACAAAACAAGTAAACATTGTTTGTATTTTTATATATCAGGTTCAGAGATTAAGTGTTACATTTTATCGAAATGCGCCGATTTCAGTGGGGTACAAGACCATAGATGTTATTCACGCCAATAATATTTTAATTTAATAAGTTGTATATCTTCAAACTTTAAAAAAAGTTCTAAAGCCACTATGCCACAAGAAACTCGGTAGAGCTATAGAATATGTCATAGTTTTTTTTTTTTTTTTAATTATTATTCTTATTGGCTCAAAAGGTACAAGCAAAAACAAATGAGATGATACATTTTGGGACACCTTGTATTTTATTTAATAACAATTAATTACATTTCAATAATTAAGCCATTAAAATTAAAAAAAAAACATTTCCCATTCATAGAATAAAAGTGTTATATGAAAAAAAAATACACAGAAAACAATTCAGGTTAGTAGAAGTTAGTAAGTCTCTATTTACTAGTTTTCTAAAATCACTTCACTGTTAGGTAGACTAAATAATTTCAAATCAAACTGCACTACAGAGTTGGAAAACAATTCGTTATTCATATTAATAAAAGAAGCCATTATATTAACTATTGTTAGTATTGACATACAAGAACAAATCTAAAATCAGCACAATGTACACTAAAAACAGAAATAAAAAAGTGAAATACACAGCTCTGTTAATGGAACAACTATGTAAAAAAAGTGCACAAAATATAAATCTGGTGCAGCAACGAAGCTTGTGTGACGTAAAGAAGAGCCTTTTTTTCTTCTGAAAACATATTTAAATGACAAAGTATTGTACTTAAATCATTGCATAAAATGACGGTGGAATTATCATTCTAATCATTCTCATCTTGCGCAACTAGCAGCTGGGGTCAGTACAGCATTACAGTAAAAAAAAAGAGTTTTTTCGGTTTAAAACACGCAGTAGATTATGGAAGAATTCGTGATTTCAAGAATTTCAATTTTGGAAGTTCATGCTCATTTTCCCCTTTTTACATGTCAAGTCTCTTTACATGTCAAGTAAGTGACCATGCCTGATTTGAATAAAAACGATTGTAGCGCTCCGAGCGGAGAATTGAAGAAGTTGGAAACAGGAACTCGGCAACAAAGCGAGACAGAAGAAAAAACGTTAATTACTAGGATGTAAAGTAAGAATGAGTAAGTAAGACTAACGAGTAAAGTAAGGATTGAAACACGTATATGAAAGGCAGTAAATGCCTTGCTAGATGTCACAATACTATGGAATGATGATCAACGACTCTCGAGTGTATGCAAATGAAGACTGTAATGCAATTTTATGAACGTATAAAATATTCTCTCTCACTGGAGTCTCTTTTGAACACCAGACAGAAAAAAACACCCGTACTGGCAACCTTTCCTAAATGTGATCTAGGCTTTCTAGATGCCAAAGTTCGGAGGGTTTCCAGATTTGGTAATTTATCGCCAATTTGGCAACTTTCCGAAGGTTTGAGAAACATCTCGAAATAACCAATATTTTACGAGATATTAGAGATTTCCAGAAGTTTTATAAAAGGAGTCATCACTCAATTGGAGAGCAGTTGATGTGATACGAGCAGCATTGAACCGAGATATTTGTCAATGTTTTGAGAATAGTATCAGTTGTTTTGTGAAATTAGTGGAGCATTTAAGTGCTGTTACGTCTAGAACTTGACAACCCATTGAAACGTGACAACCCTAGATTTGCGTCATAGGAAAGGTTGCCTGTATGGGTGTTTACTCTGTCTGGTGTTCAAAAGAGACTCCAGTGAGAGAGAGTATTTTGTTTGTAACTGTGACATAGTGTGAGATAAATGGCAGGTTGTATTGTAGATCCCTATGCATTTAAATGTTATTTATTGTATGACAGCAATTCCCTGCTTCTAAACATATTGCGTAAAATGCCTTCTATAATCAATCTATCATCGATTCTTTCAAATTAGACAATGCTTTGTTTTATAACTTCTCATTTTGTTGTCGAATTCGTGTTGCTAGCTTTCTTCAATTCTCCGCTACGGCTGCTGCAATTACTTTTATCGGATCATGCATAGCTGCTTAACTACATACCTAATGGTGTATGTCTGGGGGTCTTTCATTCCGATGTCATTGCGATTTCTTAGCCTTTTCTAGGGATCCTGTATACATATGATTTATAGATACTCTTGAAATATTTACCAGCATTTTTTCAGAGATTTATCAAAATGCTTAGAAAATATTTATCTAAATTTTAAGAGATTTCAAGTTTCTAGGTATTTGTTTGTTGATCGGTGTATGCGACAGCTGGCGGCCAAGGCGAATAAACAAATATTTTAATGAAGATCATTGGCTATCAGATTTCAGTTTCGTAAATCTCTTCGAAATAATGTCAGCATGGTGAACGAGTCAAACAACGTATATAATACAATAGATAGAAGCTATAAACAAATAGGAGCAAATTCAAATTTATTTGATTCATTTTGAATTTCAATAGAGAAAATATAACATGAACTACACGGGAAAACTTATTTGATAATATATATGCTAAAAATTAAAATGGCAAAACCGAACTTAATACATAAAACTGAAGGTTTGCCTGCCTTCGTATATGTTGCTTTCTTATGGAATTTAGAAATATTTAGACAAACTTTTAAAATGAAGTAGAATTATATTTGAAAGAATTATAAGAGGTTATATTTAAAGATCGTAGAACTGTAGAATAAACAGGGAATTAAGAGAAAACAGCTTCCAATAATTATTATTAGTAAGACGATTTTTTTCCTAATATAAAACTTTTGAAAATAATAGAGAACCAGGGAATTAAGAGAAAACAGCTTCCAATATAATTATTATTAGACAGACGATTTTTCCCCTAATACAAAACTTTTGAAATTAATAGAGATATTTTATCAAGAAAAATGGCATTAAAAGAGAAATTGGAAGAAAACCAAAACATTTAAATACATTTCTATTATACTTAAGGACAAAATATTTTTCGCAACTTCCATTAATAAAATGTTTATCGCATATTTTATTATATTTATAGTAAATTAATGCGATTTTCACTTATTTATCCTACAAAAATAATTCATAGTAGAAAAATATAATTTTTTTTAGTTAACGTGGCAATTAAGATTCATCGAGTGTCATAAGACGTTTCATTTTTTTTTAATTATATAATTGAAAGTCTGTTTGTGTGCTTGTTTGTTCGGTATACAAATTCGAGGTTTTTGACAGTTTTTTTTTTTCAAATTTGATATGGTTATTATTTAAATCACTGCAGGTACATGCTTTGAGTCTGTAGGACAAAAAGTTGTTGAGGCAGCTGACTTCTTATTTTTAATTTTTTTTTTGGCGAAACTTTATTTGAAAAAAAAATGGTATGTTGCTTAGTTCCGGAATTAAATTAAATGCGTTTATGCGGCATACGATTTTCATCTAATCCTATTTCAATTATATAAAAAAAATGATATAAAAATAAATTTAACAAATAGACGGTATAATATATTTCTATTATTATATCAATTACGACCATGGAAAAAATATTATGGTAATATTTTGAAGAAAGGTGTATCAAATTCATGTATTTCCAAATGTGTTTAAATGATTATTGTAAAGAGGAAGAAAATGGTACGGGAATAACTTTTGCGACCACTTCAGCTTTGACGTATATTTACCAAACTTCATAATTTTGTACATTGGCTTATAAATTTACAAACGGGATCAAAATATTTTATTCTTTAAATTTTCCTACGCTAATAATTTTGTATAGCGGGAACAAATATTCTTATACTTTTTTTTTACAGAGGAATGAAATTCAGTATTTTAATGGAATTAAATTAATTTATTGAATTTGTTTGGAATTTGCGCATCTTTTATAGCACGAGCAACGCCGGATATATCTGCCACTAAGTTCTATTTGAAAAATTACAATCTACAACTCACTCACAATTTTTTCTGCGCCAGAACATTAGCGTTTACAGTTTAAAATTAAAATTCGCAATACGGGATTAATTTAAGTCATTTAAAATTTTTTCAAGGCGCCCCTACATGAGAAATACTGGATGACACATTTACCATTAACAAGTACTCATCTATCACAGAACACTTTTAACCAAAAGTGGTCCCTTTTAAACTATTTTCAACTCATAAATTTTCATGTTCCTCATAAATTGCCTCATTTAGATGATGGATGGATAAGAATTATTTTCAAGTTTACTGCTAGATGCGCTACGTCGACTTCACGATATAAAGCTAAACAAAAAAAAATAGCACTTATAAGTTAAGTGGATGGAGTAGGTCTCATTAGTTCAAGAATCTTAAACTCAATATTTATTCATGATAAGTAAATAAACTGTGTAGAATACTGTTGATGTGACCAATGACTTCTATTTTATTGACAAAAATTATCCGCCGTAAATGAGAATGTTTTCTGTTTTTTTAACACTTTACAACATAGTTGAAAAGTGTTTATGACTTTGTTCATTCTGTTTGTCTGTTCGTTTGCACGATAACAGCCGTAAAAAGGACTTTATCAAAATGAAATTTTAGTATGTTGTTGAGACGGTCTGTGGGACATATGGGAATGTAAATGAATAATATCACCCAATTAGTTTTGGATTGAACACTATGGGACCTAATTTTTCAAACATTTTTTAAGCGAAGTTAAAATTCACGAATTGTTCGAAAATTTTAGGAAATATTGAAATTATCCCATAAAGTATATAGAAATTTTTTTCAAGAAAATATGTTCGGTAGTTTTTTTTAAATAAAAATTAAAACTACTACTAATACATCTATATTATATGAAGAGATCACGTGACTCACTTAAAAGTAAAATATGGCATCCATCTTTTTTCCCACTGTCAAAATCGTGAATTTTAAAGTTCTTTTAAATTTATATTTAGTGTTGCATCCGTCCTAAAACAGCTTTATTTTTGCGTATCTATATTTGCGTATAATGCGTATTTTTGTACATCTATATTCTATGCCAACGTAATTACAATATACGTATTTTCTGTACATCTATATTCTATGCTAACGTAATTAAAATATTTTTGAGTTTAAATGATCATCCAACTTTGATTATTTCTACAACGAAGCCTTATTTTAATGGATGCAAAATGTAAACATTTGATTGTATGGATGTAGAATGTAAACACTTGATTGTAAGATTGTATAAAAATTGCTGAATTTTTTTCACGCAAAATGATTTAGCTCTGGAGTCTGGAATAAAAATGATATGAATGAAATATTCATTGCTTTTACCATGAAGGCTAAAGGGTCTATCTAGTCTTCATGGTTTTACATAGATAGCCAGACGATTTATATTTCGATGACGTCAGTTGAATAAAGTTCATTTTTATTTTTCGATGAAGTTTTAAGTTTTCAAATATAATAAATTATTGTAGTACTGCGATAATTTAAAATATATCAGCGCTGAATGTATCACATTTTAGAGATGCTTAAATAAAATTGTATTTCAGTTGGAAAGTGTTCTTAATCAATGCTTTATGCATGATTGATTTTTCTTATTTATTTCTTACTTTTTCTCTTTCTATACAATACATGGTAATTTATAGGGAAGTATTGCAAAGGGAAAAATACAAAATACAAGCTAAATATGTTTAAATGAATTGCTTAAATTACAGTTCTATATATAATATTTTTATATCAAAATGAATAAAATAAATCCCATTATTCTAGGATAAATTGTTATCGAAATATTTAGGGTTCTTTTTATGACCTGGCGCCATTTTTATATTATTGGGTAAAGAAAGTATTGCTTCCCGAAAATTTGACCTCAATGATTTTGACGGATAAGCACGGTTTAAGACTTCATGAACACATTTTAAATATTTTGGGGCAGATGTCCTTCAGTGCGTGTGTGTGTGTGGACACGACAACTCAAGAACAAATGCACCTACAACTATCCAATTTTATGTGTAGATACATCACGTGAAAACTGGAACTAGATAGCATTTTTAGTACTGCTAATGATTAGAACTGATTCAAATTTTATTATTTTCGCAACATTATTTTTTATGGCAAAACAACAATTCCTGGAACAATAATGGTGGTGTAGTCTGTGAGAAAATTGATAATTTTATTTACGCTATATAACTAAATGGTATCAAAATAGTTTTCATTAATGTGGATAACCCAAATGCACCGGATTCAGCGGTGTCACTAAGCTGTTGCCAACTTGAGAAACAAATTAATTTTTTATTTTGAAATATTTTATAAGAATTACTTAGATACGAAATATAAAAAATAAACATATCTTTTTTTTTTCTCTGTTGATTGTGACACAAATGGAACTAATAGCTATGAAAATTTTAAATTTTGTATAATTCGAGTTTTAATCATGAATATTATAAACAATTATATTTAATTCTAATTTTACTCCAATTCGAAAGTCTTTCTGAAAACAATACTTACATTTATGTACTCTTTGGTAAAACAATAGCCTAAGTACCCCCAATAACTTTGTAAAAAAAGGTCAATGAGTGTACACGTTAGGTATACCTATAGAAAAGTGACCGTGTTTGAGTGAATAAAAGTGATTGCAGCGCCCCTGGTGGAGAATTAAAAAGTTAAAAGAGCACACTCGGCAATAAAGCGAGATACAAAAAATTTTTTACAACGTGTTGATTTATACTCATTAGACACTGTTCTACAACTTCGCCAATTACTAAGCTAATGAGTAGAAATCCACACCAGGAACGATTGAAACGCGTATATAGAAGGCAATGAATACCTGTCAAAAGGTCGCATTTGTTCCATGGTAAACAGATTTTAAAATTTGAGAGAGTGAGAATTTTGTAGAGAGTTTGAGGGAGATGAGTTGGACACGTCATCGAAAAAGGTGGTGTTATTTTAGTGTGAAATAAGTGTCAGTGACATCGATGGATAGCTCCTCTAAAATGTTTTCGGTGAGTCAAATTTTGAACACCTATTTCTTTCTTCTCTCTCCTATTCAGCAGATAAGCTTTTAAATTAAGTTTCGAGTTGCCGTTCCCCTGTGCCCCATTTTATTTTAGTCATGTAGACTCAGTACGAAGTTTAATTATTGTTATAATTGTAAATATTTGTGTGTGTGAATTTAAATAAATATTTTTTCGATAATTTACGACAAGGCCTTTTCCTTTCACGCTCTTACCGGGCGTGTCCTGAAAGAGGTAGATACCTCAGGACGACCCAACAAAGTGACGGCCATACAAAGTGAAGACCCAGCAAAGTAACGACGTTCGCCAAAGTTCTTATTCTTTCTCGAATTGAAATGTGCCTTATTGCTGACAGAGAGCATTTTGAACAGTCTGTATATTAGATTCCTGTGAATGTAAGTGTTGCTTATTTTAACATTTCAGAATAGAATAGCCATTCGTTAATAACACTATTGTGTCAAATAAATTCCTCCTGTAACAGTTTTAGTGTTGATGCCTACTCATTATTAGTCAATGCTTTACAACTTTGTAATTGGCTGTTTTCGTCTATCTCGCTTTACTGTTTGGTTCACATCCTAATTTTTTAAATTCTCCGCTAGGGGCTGCTGCAATCCTTTTTATGCGACCAGGTATGGTCACTTTACTATGATAGACCTAACGTGTACACTCATGATGGACCTTTCGTTATATCGTTACAAAGTTATTTAGACGTCTCCGAACTCCCAGGCTACGCCCCTTTTTCAGGTGCTCAAGAACTTTCTTAGAAACACTGTATACATCAGTATGAGAAAATAAATGCTGCAACCGATTTACACTTTACAATTAATTAGGAAACTCATGCTGATGCAAATACAAAAGGATAAGAATGAGATATTGAATGAAGTCTCCGAGCTCCCAGGCTACGCCCCGTCATTGAAGTGCTCAAGGACTTTCCTAGGAACACTGTACACATCAGTATGAGAAAATAAATGCTGCAACCGATTTACACTTTACAATTAATTAGGAAACTCATGCTGATGCAAATACAAAAGGATAACAATGAGATATTGAATGAAGTCTCCGAGCTCCCAGGCTACGCCCCGTCATTGAAGTGCTCAAGGACTTTCCTAGGAACACTGTACACATCAGTATGAGAAAATAAATGCTGCAACCGATTTACACTTTACAATTAATTAGGAAACTCATGCTGATGCAAATACAAAACGATAACAATGAGATATTTTATTTAAACTGTGCTTCCTGTTAAAGTGCCATTCTGAATACAAAGAAACACCCTCGGCCACACGATGGTTCGGCTCCTTCGTCTACTTGAGCACGGCTGGAGTTTTCAGAAACGGTAGGCATTGCCGAGAATTCGAGACGAAAAGAAATCAATAAAATGAGCGCCGGGATTCAGTGGATCAGATCGAAGCGCACACAAGTCGATAATCAAATTTCGTATTGTTTTCGGGGTAATACGCATTGAGCTTAACAACTTTTGATACATCGCAGTGGCATGAGCGGGGAGGGGGGGGGGGGGGAATGTTGTTTTGGGAATGGGTATCAGAATGGGACGCTACTCATGTTTTTGAAAATTTTATGGTTTTAACTTTTTTTTATACTAATGTATACAGTGAGAATTTTCTTTTTAAGGAAGTGGGAGGTTGCAACAAAAAATTTATATTTCTCAATTCTTCAAATATTTCGCCGAACTGATTTAATTAAGATGAACTCTAAAAATTTTTTATAAATTTAAATGTAGCGTACCTCAACGAATGGGGAATACGACAAAATTTATGACTTACACCAAAATACTGCGCTCTTACCAAGTAATTTCCGAAATAATTTAGGGACGTTTTGCAAAATAAAGGTTTAATATACTTTGTGTACTGAATTTTTTTTTTCTTTTGCTGCAAACATACGGACCTTAAAAATTTGTCTGATGAATATCATCACAGGTTTTTTACTTAGAACCGTCAAATTTCATAATGGACTTCAGATTTTATGCAATTTTTTTTTTCAGTAACTGAACTTTGTTAGCTGAGGGATCTATATAAAAAGTTATTTATGCTAATACACCACACAGTTTCGAAGATGTTTATATTTAATTCTTCTTACAACTTTAAACAATTTTCCAATTGGAAGGATGCGTTAACACTAACTGTTTAAAAGTTTTATAAACCTGATCAATTTTCTTTTTAAACAGCTGATATAAATAATTTTTACTCATATAATGCAGTATAGTACAGAGAAAGTATCGTTTTCACGAAAATTTTCGAATTCGAGATTTTGATGGCACTATGTGTTTCAAGACCTCCTGAACATGTTTTGATTATTTTTGGAGTGATATCCGTCTGTCAGTCCGTCTGTGTGTCGATTTCTTGTCAAAAATATCAATGTATTTTCACGAAACTTTATATCTGGCTTTGTTATAAAAAAAAAATCTAGAACTAGATAGAATTTTTTTTTTATATAATAAATTTATATTTTAAATAATCATGCATTTTATATTTTAAATAATCATGCATAAAATGATTCATTTATGGCTCAATAATCACGAAAATTAATAATTTCAATCATTGTTGCGAAAAATAGCCGCTATACAAATTTTTATTTTCGTTCGTGACGTCATCAGCTCCTCTCAGGGGGGGGGGGGGCAAATTATACCTCCTGGGAGTACATTGTCAAGTAATATCAAACGAAAGATTTTTTTTTTAAGCCCTTTAAAGTGAAGGGTAACACGCTATACTGTAATCATTTGAACACACGATGCCGATATTTCAAATTTTCTAAAAATTGGATTTTAATATGAGAAAGTCGAGTTGAACCACACTGCAGTCAATTATTTCAAGAATCGAACTACCTATTTTCGACTAGTCAAGCTACGCTCTATCCACTGAGATACTGAAACAATTAACTTCCCTTTCACATTTGAAGTGGATCCTTTACAAAGTGAGTAAAAATTGGACGCCACCCAGAGAACTAGACTTACAGCAGAAATGGATTCTTTTAAGCTCCGTTTCTGATGCTCCTTTTCGGTCCCAATCTGATTAACTGCAGAAGATAACTGTGTTCTTTTCTGCGAAAATGGTTCAATCCAAAGATTGAGCTGAACCAAGCAAGTTCTTTCTCCCCAGGGCGTCATTGCTGTATCTAAATTCCACATTAGAGAAGAGATTATTTAAGTTATGTTGCGCGGACTAGCCCGAATTTCAAATGCGGGGAGGATATTTTGTTGGTAGCTAGCTCATCGGAACTTTTATGCAGCTACTAAAATGAAACTCTACTGACTTAATTACCTCTAATTTACGTACGCTATGATCCTGTTTTACGTTTGTAATATCTCACCGATTTCATTAATGTGATTTTATACATAAATAGTCAGATATAAAATATTTTTTAAATTAAGCTTTAATTTTGTACTTTTCACAAGTTTGAGTTATTGGCGTCTCTAAGGTTAAAAAAAAATGCATTTGAAAATGATAGATTTTACGATTGTCGTTCCGGTCTTTTTCTCTTCAGTGTTGTAGCCTAAACTACTGAACTGATTTTAATGAATAATGGCTCCTTTTATGTGTTCTGGTGGGAGATTCATACTTTTTTTTTAAATTTGGTAAATTTGATTTAGAATTTCGCAAATTAAAAAAAAAAAAAAAAAAAAAAAAAAAAAAACATGAATAAATAGTCGTCTGTGGTAGGCAGTAAAGTACAATTTACAATGTCTGATATATCATTGTTATATAATCGTTTTGATAAATATTTGACACTTGTACAAAAAAAAATCTTCATGGTAAAAAAAAGATATCTGCCAATACAAGAAACAAAAAACTCTTTCCAATAAAGTTATGAAATTTCAAAATGGTTAGCATTAAGTCTTTACAGGATTAAAGCTGTTCTTTCAGGTCTAAGGTACCATTTTTAAGGATACCAATCCTTCTTCAAATCAGGGTTAGGATCCTTCAACAGAGACCCTTTCACATATTAGAGAAATGACTCCAATTTAATTCCAATTTAATTAAAAGACAAATTTTATAATATATTTAAAAATAACTTGCGAAGAACATCAAATATAAAAATATAATTTTGTAATTCTATGCCGAGTATGATAGACGTAAACAAGATACATTTTATTTATGGAACTTGGAAATTATGTTGTGGCCATGCATTAGTTACTAACTGAAAGGATATTTTAAAATGAAAATTAATTACCAATGTAGAGTTTATTTCTGAGACACAATGATGTTTCCTTTTTTTACACACACATTATACGTACACATGGGAATTTCTGGACTAAATAAATCTTCCGATACACTAATTTATTTTATTAGTATCCACGTCAAAAATACTGTATGGGTATAGGTGGCATCCTTTCATATGCTATAAAGTTTCTAAACGAAATGAGCATGAACTTCCATTAAAATAACACAAAATTTAACTGCTTTTTATTGCATATTATGCTATGAACATTCAGTCCCATTTTAGCAGGACTTCAAAATAGAAAAAAAAATAACATCACATTCACATACGGATTATTGGTAAATAATAAAAACACCAATCCAATTGAATTCATCTTTCAGGGTTTTTTCGTTCCACTGATAGACCATCCGAAACTCAGTTTTCGTTGCGTTTTCTTGTGAACCAGCATGCATGAAATCGGAATACATAAAAACCATCTATAATTTTTTATCGTTCGTTTTTCCCGGATTCGCTCTTGGGAACCTCATAGAATCATCCAAAAATCACGTCAGTTTATGATAATGAATGCATTAACAATAACAAAAGCATCAATGATAACTTCAGAATCAGGGCTCATCGGTGTTAATTTAAGTTACTAAGAGCTGTACTGACCAAACGCAAAGCTTCATGCACCAGCTATACATGCAACAGGCTCCGTATGAAATTGGAGTATTTCTAAAGACGGACTTTCATGCTTTTTTTCTATACACTACAAGAAGCAAAACCGAACACTGAGTGACAAATCGAACATGCACAGTTTTCGAAATGTTTTTACCTCCTGATTTCGTTTCACAAACCAGAGATGACGCAGTAGCCGCAATACAGAAGTAGGAAGGATTTTAAAAAGAATGAGAACCACAAGTAAGAGGTAAGTACCAGGCAGATATACATAACAGCAACATTGATACAACTTCTTTCCATAGGGGGCGGGAGACAGTAGGAGATATAGTATACATATAAATACCATACAGTCGAACTCAAAAGAATTATTGAATTACACCCTTTATGAATTGAACGGGGCGAAAGTAAACAATCTGATCAGCCCAGTAATTTTAAACTTTTAGCGGCCTTGGTATCTTTAATGCAAGTTGAATTGTGGCAAGTGTGTTCGCGGGATCTAAATATCTTGTTAAGGAATTTCTTCAAAATATCTGAAGACACTTTTTAAAAAATATTTTGTTAAGAAATTTCTTGAAAATATCTTGAGAAATTTCCGGCCTCAAAACAACTTTGTGTTTCCTAAAAGAGAAAACACGACTTTTCTTAATATAAGTTGAATTGTGGCAAGTGCGTATGTTATAAAGTATGTCCTCACAGAAGAGCTGTTATAGAATTCAGTCTATTTGCCTTTTCGTCAGTCTTTTGATATTTATTTTTGCCCATTAACTCCCTTGGTATGAGCGTTTCCTGTGTTCAGGATAAAGTGCGAATCTTAGAACTAGAGCTAAAAAATTTTCATATTCTGTTATAGTACTAGAATGCGATTCTGTTATAGTACTAGATTACTGTACTAGAATGCGAACTTTTTCAAATTTTGGGGAAAGGCGACAATGTATGTAAAGACACAGTCAGGAATTTAAAAATTTGCATATGTGGAGATTTTGTGAATAACAACTATCGTTCATTAGTGGCTGCACTTGCCTTATGTCACCTTATATCAGAGTGATTGAGAAGAAATGCAAAACACCGGCCTTCAGTACCACCAACTCGACGATTGCACCGAAAGGCTCTAATCGCGAGTTCGTAATTTTTTGTTTGTTCGACCCAGACCGTCCGACGTACCAGAAAGTGTAAGGTATCTGTTGGTACGGTCGGGACAGTGCCACCCAATTTAGACCGGAACCCAGTAGGGGAGGCATCCACAGGGACCGTACCCTCCTTTCCCTACCAACAATCTTGCGGAAGGACTTATGAAATATTTAACGTGCGCGTACTCCACCTGAACACGGGAACAGTTTGGGCAGAGCAGGGAATGGAACTCGAGTCCTCCTAGTGCAATGTTCGCGCCTAAACCACAGAGCTGTTCCGCCCCTCGCGAGTTCGTACTTCTTCTTTGACCTCGACCGTCCGACATACCCGAAGGTGGAAAGTATCTGTTTGGACGGCTAGAACAGTGCCATCCAATTTAGCCCGGAACCCAGTGGGGGCGGCAACCACAGAGACCGTACTCTCCTTCCCCTACAACCAACCTCTCGGAAGGTCTTACGGACCCACATATTTAACGCGCCCGTACTCCCCGTGAACACTGGGACAGTTTGGGCAGAGCCATGAATCAAACTCGGGTCGTCCGAGTGCAATTCCCGCGCGCTAACCATTGGGCTGTCCTACCCCTGCGAGTTCGTACTTGACCGAAAGAACATTATTGCTTTGGAAAAACGTATAAATTTATATGACTTCTAAATTTATGAACAAATTATTATTTTTCCACAAATTAGTTTTTGGGCCGCCTCTATTTCTCCTCTAGATTCTCTCAAAATAACACATATTTTTGATTAAGATTTTAAATTAATGCATCAAAAACGAGCAGAAACGCAAACATCCCGTGTTTGATCAATCGTTTGATATTTTAAACGCATACATTTTTCAGCTCCTAATGTACTGACATTCCAACAAATCCCATATTTCCATGGATCAGGGCAAATTTAGAATGATGTCTAAAATGGAAATGTATAATTAATAAGCACGTTGCACCATTTCACTTTACGGGAAAACACCCGTATTCCCCAACATAAAAGATTTTTTGAAGCACCAACAGTGGTCATCTTATAAAGGTATCACTGTTTCAAGCAGAAAGTGATTGAAGCGCTTGTTCTATCTAAAATAAGACAGGACCGACTTTTTCATTATTAGAAATGTGCCAATAAAGATCTACGTAATAATTGTCTGAAGCGTTTTTGTCTCTCTAGACCCTCCAGAAGCCTCCAGGTGTCGAAGAGTTCTGATTTTTTGTACACCTTCAATATCGCTCATGGACCAGAACCTAATGAAGCCGTCTATTCCCCCAGGGAGTGTCGATGTCGAAAAGGGGGGGGGGGGTTTAAAAAGCTTTTCCAAACCCTTAGAAGCCCCCATGCTCACGAAGATGGCTGAATCGCTGCATATTTATAGTATCAACCACAAAATAAAATATAACGGAGTTGAATTTTTAATTATCTCCCAGGACGTAGAAAATTGAGTTTTTACGAAAAGTCTTTAAAGAAGTCCTCCCGTGGCCTAGAAGGCTGAAATCTTCGCACATTTATAGTATGATCAACAGGATAGAATCTAACAGAACCGGAGTTTTGATTTCCCCCCGGGGGCAAATATAATGGGGGAGGGGTCGAAAAGTCTTTCCAGATCCTCCGAACCCCCCCCCCCCCGGTGACCTAAAAGGCTTTGAAACTTTGCGCCCTTACAAAATTAACCACACGACAGAACCTGACTGTGCCAATTGTTTTATTAAGACGACTATTTTCGACGTTAAGAACCATATGTTGATAAACAAAATAAAACTTAAAGTTGTAACTTAATTTTTTTAGGAGTTTTAGTTTCCTCGTCTATGGCAGGGCTTAATCGTGAAGAGGATGATGAACAGATATTGCACTTTAAGATACTCCTCAGCACCGAATATACAATAACTGCACTGACAACAAGAAAACTTAGTATGTATCGTAATTCTGGAAATATTCGTGATGACCGACGAAGTCAGTCATAGTACACAGCCGGATCGACATCCAAGTTTATAGTCACAGAACCCAGCGATTCTGGACGTTCTCATAACTGTGAATTATGCGACAATGACCTTGGCCATTGCATCCTTGTGCTGTGCAAACCCAACTTGAGCTCAATGTTCTAGATTTTAATCCATCCGCATCGTAGGACTGATTTCAATATACATTGGAGGTTCTTAAAATTGCGGAACATAGCAGGTTTTCTTGATGTAAGTGCATCTATGGGCTATTCGGCGTTGAAGAGCGCAAAACCCGATGCTGGTCGCTCCACTGAGAGCGGCGTGATTCTAAGATTAGGAGCGCCCCCCTTTCTGTGAATAGTAAGATCTCTTTATTGATTTTTTAGGTTACCTTGACGATATTGTTTTATAATAGGTGTCATGTGATAAATACAGTAGAACTCGTTTAATTCTAAAAACGAATGCAAAAATATTCAAATTGTCAATTTTTCTATTAATATATGCCATGTACTATGTTAATATTGCTATCGTCATACATTTACGTATTAACAAATTAACGATCATAACTAATAGCGCGGAAGAGGTAATTACTAGATAAAGTATTTAATATCTTAAAATTGGGCGAAGTTATGCAAGTAGTCACGATGTGTGAACAAAGCAACTAATAAAGCAGAGAAAAATATTTCATTGGAGAATATGTAAGAATATAAAATCCAAAATGAGCAATTGTATCTTCAATTTAGAAAATTTTTTAATGATAATTACTTAGAAAATGAGGTAATAATTTTTTATCTTAAAAAAATTAAATTAAATTTCTTTTATAATCCGTGTGCTATTTTGCAGGAATTATTAACTTAATATTTTCTCATCGTTCGTGGGTTCTAATTAGATTAAATGAAATTAATTAAATTAAATTAAAATTGTGATGAAAAAAAAAAATGAAAATTGAGCGAATTTTGCACTTTTTTTTTTATCTTTTGCAGCGTCAATCAGCTAACTGCGAAATTCCAAAATCTAATTTTACATTTGATAAGTTTTACAAAATATCGTTTAAAAATAAGAAAATGTTCGAATTATTAAAAATTTAAGTTAAAAAGTTTGAATTACGGGCAATTTCATAGTACAAATGTAAACGGGAATTCCACACATAATACCAGGTTCAATACTAAGATTTCTTTATTGATTTTCTAGGTAACCTCGAAGACTCTGTTTTACAATATATTATAAACAGTATTTCGAAATAAACAAGTTGTACTGTGACTTATTTTCTAATCACATTTTCCTAAATAGAATGGGTTTATAAATTACCGTTAAGTTGAGAGTTCGACTGTATCAAAAAGTATACATTATACATAACTAAGCAGTAGTTTTTACCAGTAAACCTATATTTTACACCCATGCTTCAAGGCCACAAATATCCACATTAATAAGCCATACTGTTGGGTAAAGTTTTAGTTATGCAATATAAATTTATACAGCATTGAATTTTTTCACTGTTCAAGCATGCTCCAGCAGTTATATTAAAAACGTATATTAAGTGTTATACTTGCAACAGACAAAATTAAGTATTCTTGAAAAAGTTTCACGTTTAAATCCAAGAAAGAATATTCATACTGTACCATTTTAATGAGAATAGGCCGTAAGGCCTACCTTGGTGTGAAAATTAAAGCATAAAAGATCAATAAAATTATAAGTTATTCAAAGTGAATTAATTGGTTATTTAGTTGATAATGAATTGATATTTTCTTTGAAAAACTTGCGTATTAACGAGATGGTTGGATTTAAATTTATAAATTGCATTTGTTGACATGGTCACTACATTTTTTTTTCTAAACTGCTTGTAGATATAAATTCGGTACCTGTTATAAAACTGTTGAAAGTAAGAAATTATGACTTTCTCAGTAAGCTTTTTTTATAGAGTTCCATCAGGGTCGCCAATAAGGTACTTATACACAGACTAAAACTTGTATTTAGAAGTTTAGATTTTTTAATTTGAATATGCTTTTTGTATTTTTGATGTGTCATGTGTAGAAATTTTTAAAAAGGTAAAAATCCTTTAAATTGTACTCTTGGTACACATGTTCATAGCAAATTCTAAATTTACAATGCAAAAATATGTTGTATCAAGTTGAGCTAAAAAACATTGTTCAATTTTAGCTGCATTTACTATAAAGTGTGTGTGTGTATCCAATGAATACAAAAGGTCGTTTGCACTTTATGGAAACAATTTTGATAAGTAATTTCTATGCACAATGGGTAGAAAGCCCAGACCTCACGACCAACCCAAAAGCTAATGGTAGCTTTCTGTGTGGCCGGGATATGCACAATGGGTGTATTTCTTGCGGCGATTTGCTTCTATCTGATAGCCTTGATTCTTGACTATAGCTCTAGCTCGAATTTTCCATGAAAGTAAACTTTTTCTGAGCACCGTCATGTCAATTTTATCCCACTCCTCTTGGGTCGTTTTCCAAATTCCGTTCAGTGTTCTTGGATGCCGTTTTCCTAAGGCTCGTTTTAACAAACCGAAAGCGCAAAAGCCCATAGGAGAAGCGTCAGGTGATTTTACAGGTATTTCATAATGTGGGATACATTTTATTCCGGTTTCTGATTCTTCCTTTGCTAAACATGCGGCAGTTGACTTAGACGTGTGACTAGAGGCTTTGTCCATGTGAAGCTCAACTTTATTGATGTCCTTTACATATAAGGCTGGCATCCTTTACATACTGCCGCCGTGTTCATGCGGAGTACGATCACGTTAAACATGTGGGTCCGAAAGTCCTTCCGAGAGGTTGGTGGTAGGGGAAGGAGAGTACGGTCCCTGTGTATGCCTCCCCCACTGGGTTCCGGTCTAAATTGGATGCCACTTCCCGACCGTCCAAGTAGTTACCTTACACCTTTCTGGTAGGTCGGACGGTCTGGGTTTCAACAACAACATATAAGGCTGGAATTCCTTCTTCAAAAATTGGTTCTAAAATGTTCTGCTGATAGTAGAGTAAATTAATTTTAGCTTTATTTGAGACTTTTTTGAGTTTTAATTTACCGTTGTAACAAAATCTTGCAACTATCATGAATCCCTTTGGGAACTTTTCTGTACGTTGACGAGGCCATGTCGTACGGCTATTTTCGTCAGTTGAGCAATACAAAATTGCTCTTTTTTCATTACAGTCACTTAAATACAGCCATGCCTCATCGAGTGTTACCACAAATTTCCATTTATAAGCAGCTAGGCGCTTTTCATGTAATTTTCTAACATTTGTTTTTCTTTCAGCAATATGCTTTGGCAAAAGCAGATTAACTTTAGATTTAAACATATTTTTTAACTTCAAATCTTTATGAATGATTTTACTTACAGTGCCAGAAGACATTCCCAGTTTGGATGCAATGGATTTTTGAGTCGGTGGATTTTCTTTTAGGATCAGAGTACGCGGGTAAATATCACTTTTGTGATATTTACCCGCGTTCAAACAGTTTTAGGATGCGCTTTTGTGGCCATTTTTTTCATTTTTACTTTGAGCTAGACGCTTTTTCTTTTTCAAATTTAATATATTTAAAATGACTTTCTTTGAAATTCAATAACCTCGATTTTTACACCGCTTTATAGTTTGTTGATACGAATATTTTCCTCGGAAAGCGCATTTAAGTAACCTTCGAGCCATCTATCAATTTCAGGAGCCATTTTCAAAATAAAACTTTTATTCTACATTCCAATCAAAGCAAAATTGCAGCAGACGATTATATTGAAAATGCCAAATCTGTATCTCAAAATGCTAATGAAAAACATAAATGCAAAATCGTTTCCATAAAGTGCGAACGACTTTCTGTAAATAAGATTTCTATAAAGCAGTTCAATGTTTCTTCTTCGTAAAAAAATTCCATGATTTGATGAGGATTTTCTTTTCAAAGGGAAAAAAATATTTCGTCTCGTGTTAACCAAACCATATCGCGTAAAATGAATAAATATATATTAAAATATATAGGCGCAGGTAGGGCGCTTGTACATTACCTACTGCGCGACTGCAGTTCGTGTTAACCTATATTTCGCGTAAATTGGTATCCAATGCATAAGGGTCGTTAATACGCAAGTTTTCATACAATATACTATAAACCAAATATCAAATGTGAAAAAGAATTTGCGAAAGCATTAATGCAAAAATATTAATATGAACATTAATTTTATAAAAATGTTAAAATGAACTTTATTCTCCTAGGAAAATAAAAGTAAATGTTTCAGATTCTAAAAATAAAAATAAAATATAATTGATATACTTAGTAAAAAGAAAAACGAATAATTAAAAATCTCATATTTTCTTTTTGGCTAAATTAAAATATTAAAAACACTTAATTGAATTTGTAAAAACAATAAGAATCTCTTGAATGTTTTCGATTTATTTTTTATACAATGGAAGTAAAAATCACAATGCACACAACATATAGAACATTAAAATGTATCATTTTAAAAAATTCATTTGAAAAATTAAAAAAAAAAAAAATTCTAGAATTATAAATTCAAAATATTTTAATAAATCATATTATAATAACCTACTGTAAATTACAAAAGTAGCAGGCAAGATCACAAGACAGTTATATAAAAAAAGAATGCAATAAGGCACATAATGTGTGTGCCCATATGTAAAAGTTTATAATTGTGAATGCATATGCATACACACGTATATATAAATGCAAATAAAGAAGTAGCACTGTTATCACCTTTATAAGAGAACACACTTACCGCTCCGAATTTATGCAAAACAAGATACTGTTCTGCTGAAGGATTCATCCCAACATTGGTGAGCTTCCAGTTCATAAACTAGAGAATGGGGAGAAATGCAAATATGATTACAAATGCATTACTATTCCTAGAAATCTACACCGGAAAACGCAAGAATGACTTAGAAGTTATAAAATGACATTTAATAAACAATAATTACAGTAATGGCTCAAAAAAGAGCTACCGCCAACCTAAATGCACGTCTCACAGCGGCGATGGAGGGATTGGCGAACTCTCTCGAACAGACCAGGCATTTCGCGCACTTCGGCAGCAGCGGCCGAAATTCTGACGACGAGTTCCTCTTCATATTCAAGGGGTTCTTCTTCTTCCCCAGATTAAATTTGCATACGTGGTTTTCTTCTACAACCATAAAATAACAATCAGAATGACAGTTTTAAGTTTGCAAAGTGGCCGCTTCCCAACGAGTAAGAGCGAATAACATTTCATTTCCGACCCGATAAACGAAAACGAAAGATGCTTAGTTTATTGTGTGTTACCACCTCGTAAAGTTTGGCCCATCTTTTTTGTATCACCCTGAATTAAATTTTAAGAAATACAAAATTTAAATTTTTATACGGCCCCCGTACAGAAACATTTCCAATGAGTAAAATGTGTCCCATACACTAATAAGGTGATGTACAGAATTTCAGCATTTTATCATGAAAACTCCCAGAGTTATGAAATGACAAAAATGCTGACTTAAACCATTTTTCGATGCATCCACATGGGTTCTTAGAGGGGAAAAAATCATGTCGGCAGATCGCGTTTCTGGGGTCATGCACAAATTACGAAAGGAAACAATGATTACATAAATAAATAATAATTTTGCTATTTATTGGTACAAAAGTATCTACACTATGTAACTTTACACGAAGATTACAAAGCTTGTTCAAAATGTTTTCCATCCATGCCAAAGATCCATTAAAGATAAGAGGCAAATATTATTTGCCTATGATGTATTTCTGCGTTGCGTCATTTGCACTCTTGCTATAAACACTTACATTTTAATGTGTGATTAATCCCTCACCAACTTTGTTTAAACATATCTCTGGGACTTTTTATGATAAAATGCTGAAATTTTGTACATCACCTTATTAGTGTATAGGGCACATTTTACTCATTGGAAATGTTTTTGTACTGGGGCCGTATAAAAATTTAAATTTTGTATTTCTTCAAATTTAATTCCCTGAAAATTTTTATCGATCTCATAAAATTCTGTACCTTTTCTTACGCAACTTTGTAATTTATTATATATGTCTAAGATCAATGTTTAAGGAATAAAAGCAGAGGTCAAAGTTTTTGGGACACCCTGTATATATACACTGGCGGAAAATAAAATCCCAATACCAAGGAGTTGTGCTAGATAAACGAAATTGGAGAGGCGCGTTTTTGCGCATATGAAAGATGACGCCTATTCAAATTTCGCGCTAGACGAATAAGAGTGGCGCTAGTAGCGCCACTATGATCATGCAAATCACGTTTGCTTTAAATACGCGATGTAAACTTCGTGAGCGTTATTTATCGTCCGGATTGGACGTTGTGAGCTAGGCATGAGTCAAGAATGCCTTTAAGGAGACGAAGAAGGCAGTGTCAGCAGCTTAGTAAGTTTGAACGAGACCGTATAATAGGGCTACGAGAAGGTGGATTTTCTTTCCGCGATATTGCAGAAAAACTTGGCAGGGATGTATCTATCCAATGTGCATGATTGTTGGCAGCAGTGGTCACAGGAAGGCACTGTCTCAAGAAGACCGGGGTCCGGTCGCACACGGGTCACTACTGAGAGGGAAGACCGCCGTATTCGCCGCATGGCTGTGGGGGATCGTACTGCATCTGCAATTATAGCTTCTGTTGGCCCCAGAGTGGCACAGCGAACTGTAAGAAATCGATTACTTGAGGGACAGCTTCGAGCCAGACGGCCTGCAGCGTTCATACCACTAACTCCGAATCACTGCCATCTGCGACGTCAGTGGTGTCAAGCTAGAGCAATTGGAGGGTGGAGTGGAGACCTGTTGTATTCTCAGATGAGAGCCATTTCTGTCTGGGTGCCAGTGATGGTCGTATGTTGGCAAGGAGGCCAGGTGAGCGCTTGGAACCAAGCTGTCTGCGGCGTAGACACACTGGACCTACACCAGGAGTTATGGTCTGGGGAGCCATTTCCTATGACAGCAGGAAGACTCTCGTCGTTATCCCAAGCACCTTGACGCCTGTAATTGCGGCCTTAACGCCTGTAATTTTCATGAACGCCTGTAATTGCGGTTTTTCTGGTAGTTTGCCGAAATTACCAACAAAGTAGCTGAAAAAAAATGATCAAAGGTGGCAGAATGTTTTACAGTGTAAGAAAGGTAGTTTTTATATATCATTTCATATTCACAAAATCCACCTAAACGGGTGTCTCCGAAGATAGAATTGCGCTTCCACTGCAGATCACAGCATCCATGTTTTGCATTTTGTAAAATTGTAATACATTAACAAGTTTTCTTGTTATTATGCAGGTAATTAGTTTAACCACGCTGAGGAGCGCACAAAATAGCATCATCCAATGACCGGTCTCGTTCTTTGCAAAACTGTGGTACATTAACAAGTTTTCTTGCTGTCAAGCAGGCAATTAGCTTAACCACGCTGAAGAGCGTACAAAATAACATCATCCAATGACCGGTTTCGTTCTTTGCAAAACTGTGGCACATTAACAAGTTTTCTTGCTGTCAAGCAGGCAATTAGCTTAACCACGCTGAAAAGCGTACAAAATAACATCATCCAATGACCGGTTTCGTTCTTTGCAAAACTGTGGCACATTAACAAATTTTCTTGCTGTCATGCAGGCAATTAGCTTAGCCACGCCGAAGAGCGCACAAAATAACACCATCCAATGACTGGTTTCGTTCTTTGCAAAACTGTGACACATTAACAAGTTTTATTGCTGTCATTGCAGGCAATTGGGTATTGCACGGTGAAGAGAGTAAAAGAGGGCGAAACAGGTCTATGGATTCTGTTACCTACAATGGGAACGCGATCTTCTTCTGTTTCATTTAGCAACTTTATATAAAATGATCTCCAAGAATCCTCCTAGGTTCATTAACCGCAGATAAAGAAAGCTCTAAACACTTAGGACCGTCTAAAATATTTAATTGGAAGACCATATGGTCTTGTCATATTAAACTGTTGTAAGTTCACTGTTGTTCTTTTGAAATAGCACTATTCTGTGGAAATTATGCTAATTCTCACATAAGAGCATTATCTTAATAAGTCTAGTTAAAAAGTAAAAATCTTCGGTACTTTGCCAACTAAATGTTGATACAGAGAATAATATTCTACAGTCTGTTTCAAAATTATAAGATCACTCAAAATTCCACCCTTTCTCAACAAAGACAATATTGAATGTGAATTTCAAAGAAGGTGTAATGAAACGAAACAATTTTGTAGTGTTGATTTAGCTTAGAAAAAAAAAACAGATCGAATATTATTTTCGTGCCAAACGATTTTTCGAAATCACGGTGTTACATAAATATAGGACCACTTTAGTTTTTCTAATAATGCAGACGATTTTTGTTTAACTTCGGAGTTTAACTGTAACCTAAACCATCTGAAAAGGTTGGAAAGAAATAAAAAAGGCAGAAATTCAGAATTGAACTGTTTGATTCTTTGGATTATTAAAATGCCTCGTGGAAGTGATTTGTCTGAAGTAGAAGAGTGAAAAGTTTGGTTCTACAATGGGAAAGGAAAGTCGGAACGTGAAATAAGTAAGACTCTTAATCGTTCTGAAACGGCTATTCATAATGTTTTGAGTAAAAAAGAATTGTATAGAAAACAGAAAAGATCTGGCCGCAAAAAGCAGTTATCAGCTCGTGATAATAGGCAAATTTTCAAGCTTGCAATGAAAAACTACCAGTCCACTCGTAAAATAGCACAGCAGACAAATAAACAAGTGTCTCATGTAACTGTGTTGTTGATTGAAACCCAGACCGTCCGACCTACCAGAAAGGTGTAAGGTAACTGTTTGGACGGTCGGGAAGTGCCACCCAATTTAGACCGGAACCCAGTGGGGGAGGCTCATGTAACTGTGTTGTTGTTGTTGAGACCCAGACCGTCCGACCTACCAGAAAGGTGTAAGGTAACTGTTTGGACGGCCGGGAAGTGCCACCCAATTTAGACCGGAACCCAGTGGGGGAGGCATCCACAGGGACCGTACCCTCCTTCCCCTACCACCAACCTCTCGGAAGGACTTACGGACCCACATGTTTAACGTGATCGTACTCCGCGTGAACACGGCGGCAGTTTTGGCAGCGGCTGGAATCGAACCCGGGCCTACCGAGTGCAACTCCAGCGCGCTAACCAATGGGCTACCGCGCCGTGGCGAAGTTTGAAGTCGAATGTTGATGTTAAACTTTGGAAACTACGAAGCAAACCATGACTTCTTAAACATCATAAAGAAGCACGTCTGAAGTGGGCAAAGAATGTCATGTCTTGGAACTCTACATGGAAAAATATAATAATTTCGGACGAGAAAAAATTTAACTTAGAGGGTTCGAACGGCAATAACTACTACTGGCGTCACTAAAGGCAAGAATCTCGTGAGTTCTTCAGTAGGCAGATGGGAGGCGGTTCCGTTATGGTGTGGGGCGCTTTCTCATATGCAGGAAAATGCGATCTGCAAAGAGTTGATGGCACAATGAACTCGGACAGTTATCAACAGATGTTATACGGAAGTTTGATATCCTTCGGGCCACTTTTAGGAGGGCCGAAGTGAAAGTTCCAACAAGATAATGCTCCCAGTCATGCATCTAAATCAACAAAAGCATGGTACAAAAGAGAAAAGATTGATGTTATATCTTGGCCGAGCCTTAGCCCTGACCTAAACCCCAGAGAAAACATGTGGGGGTTATTTATCTCGCCAAGTATATGAAAACAACAAATAATATCATTCAGCATATGAATTGGAAGTCGCTATTATGGAGAAATGGGCAATATTCTGGAATCCGTCCTTAAAAATTTAATTAAATCGATGCCAAATTGTGTGTTTCAAGTTATTCAGAAAAATGGTGGAGCAACAACTTACTAAATTTGCTAAAACTTTCTTTTTCCACATGTGGTCTTATAATTTTGTAACAAGTATTTGTGCCACTTTTTTGTGATATTGCTGTTATATTTTTTCTAAATGAATTTCGTACATGCGAGTTGCTAAATTTTATTTAAGATTTGTACTGACATGGAGTAGATTTGATTTTGAATAAAAAATATTTCATTAATTACCTAAATAACAAAAAATCTCGTGGTCTTATACTTTTGTAACAGACTATAAAAGCAAAGAAAATACACTACTTAACATCGAAAATGAGACACATATTCTTTTTTTTTTATAAATTAAAAAGAAAAATTCTAAAATTGATTCATCGATTGAAATAATTGTACCAAATGTCATTTGATTTGAGCAATATATTTGAAAGATTATAGTCACCGACACTCTTGAATCGGGTTGGGTTGGTTCGTATTCAGAGATGCTGGTATTGGATAAATACATCGAAATCCGAGAGTCTTAATTTTTGATCTTATCACAATACATTCACATTCTAAGTAGGGAAATTAATGGGTAAACTTTGTTGCATTTTCTATGTCAAGTAGTGTAATATTTTTTTTATTTCTTCCAGGATTCACTTTATTGTGAATAACTTTTGAATGAATCGCTCACCTTGTCTTTAAAATATTCCATCATACCGACACCGGTAGAGACGCAGTGAATAAGAACTAATCCGAGAACTCGAGAAGGATGTGCCAACTGCAAGAAAAGAGAGACAACATAAATACTTGATCAAAATTAAGGATAATTTATTTCTCACAAAATATAAATTGATCATTAAATTAGAAAGAGGCTACAGCCATCCATGTAAATTGCGCCCCACATTTATTATAACGCTCCATACATTTTTGTGAATTTTCTTGTCTTACCTTCTTTCAAAAATAAAAAAAATCTGATGTGGGCAGCACATGACTTTCCTTATGTAATGCAATGAATTTACTACTTTCACAGTTAAAAAAATGTTATTCTTATAGTAGATACTTATATTCTTTCCAAGACATTGAATTTTTTTCAATTAGTCGTCATTTTCATTGATGTAGCGTCATTTTTATCCATTTGGCGAGATTTTAGTTAATTTGGCAACATTTAAAAAAGTCGCCAAGTTGGCGACATTCCGCCAAATTCGTCGCCAAGCGTTATGGACGGAGAAATGAGTTATTCTTACAGCGGATAAATGACTATTTTATTTTGGCGTTCAAATACAAAAGTATTACTCAAAGTATATTTTCTCGTGAATGGAACGAGTTAGATCCACGAGAATGATATCACTAAATTTATCGCATGATATTACATATGAAAAGTGAACATGTTTCTTAAGAGTTAATATATTTTTTTTTACTTGATTCGTTGATACATTTATTTGAAAAATGTGCAACATCTCGAGAACGGTTCATGCTAGCGTCCTACAGTTTGTGTCAATCGTTTTCTAAGGAAAAATTACATAAGAAATGTCTATTTGCGTAACTGTATTAAAGGTTTTGATGTTTTTGATGATTTTTTCAAAATTTCACTCTAAAATTTAGTGTGTTCTGAACATTCGATTGTGATTAAAAACAATAGGCTTCCAGTATTCACGGATTGTGATTTTTGTACCAAATTTCATTCGAATCGCTCCATTCGTTTGTGAGATATGGTCTCCACACACATATCACCTCAAAAATGTTCGATTCGTGATCAGGGATGCTTGAAACGTGCTCTCCCGTCGAAAACTCGAATTCGAATTTTCGACCCCGTCACTTTCCTTATACATTATGTATATAAGGAAAGTAAAAACATGGGATTCCGGATGCTCCGTGGCCACAGTGGAACTTTATGCTTATTATATAGTGTGACGCAGAAGTTTAGATACAAGACCATATTTCATGTTTTTCAAAAACAGAAAGAAATATACAACTGAGCATTGGATGTTTGCATATTACAAAGTAAATCATT
The DNA here is from genome assembly GCA_951213105.1 of Amaurobius ferox. NCBI lineage: Eukaryota > Metazoa > Arthropoda > Arachnida > Araneae > Amaurobiidae > Amaurobius > Amaurobius ferox. Next base: position 86,799,465 of record OX578143.1, on the reverse strand, counting down.
TGTATATTACAGTTACAAAACTGAAAAGTTAAAAACATTTACAATTATTAGAACAAAAACACAATTTCACGTCACAAAAGCGAATTTTTCCTACTTAGAAACGATGTATATACAGGGTATATATGAACTGATGGTCAGAACTGTAAGGGGTTGTAGAACTCACCAAAACAAACAACTTTCACAATACAATGCGGGGTCGGAAAGCAACCGGCGAGCCGAGAGAGGGCGCTTTCTCTGGGGGTGGATGAAACGTCGCGTCAAAATGGAGTGAAGTGAAGACGAATACAGTGAAGACAAATAATGTAAATTTATTGATAAAATGTTTAGAACAAATGCTCAAATGAACGACCACCAACTGCGAGACAGGCGTCACAGCGACAGATCGGGGAGACCACGCGACGGAATCACCACGGCCAATCCATCTGTTCGGAAAGGCAATGTCCAGGAAGTTCCGCACAATCCTGGTGTAATGTGCTGGCGCTCTGTCGTGCTGGAACCACATAATCACTCGATGATTTGCTGGTACAATACGTAGTAAATCTGGTAGCACCTGCTGGAGAAAAGTGAGGTACTTCTGTCCGTCTAGGCGGTTTGGTAGCAGATAAGGGCCAATTAATTGGTCGTAGATAATCCTTGCCCACACATTCACGGAGAACCTTTGCTGGTGGCATCTGAAACGTGTAGCATGCGAATTTACTGTGTTTTCCATTTTGACGCGACGTTTCATTCACTCCAGAGAAAGCGCCCTCTTGCGGCTCGCCGGTTGCTTTTCGACCCCACATTGTATTGTGAAAGTTGTTTGTTTTGGTGAGTTGCATAACCCCTTACAGTTCTGACCATCAGTTTATATACACCCTGTATAGTATATGATGATATACACTGACTTCTAAAAGTTAAGCACGCAATGCAAATTTTCATTTTTCGAAAGCTTATTTGAATTTGAGTGGCTGAAAATCGCTGCGGATGTAGATGGCAGTATGCAAATATCCCATGTTACAGCCAATCACGATTGACTGTCCGGATATATGCTAATTAGGCAGTTGTTGAAGACGCCAGCATTCGGACGGGTTTGAGGAGGTGCATTTAAAAGCTGATACGAAGTGTTTATAACTTTTGTAGGATTATTTTTGATGATATTCGTGTTTCTATGGCGGAAAGACGAATGACAGATAATGAGCGCTCGCGTGCTGTCGGACGCATTAAAGCAAGACAATCAATCAAAGATGTCGCTAGTTTCTTTGGCGTTGATCATTTGGTAATTTCTCGATTATGGAAACGATTTCAAACAAGTCAAACAGTTGTCCGGAGCCCTGTACCCAGTCGTCCAAGGGTTACCACTCCCTCTGATGATCGGTATATTGCTATAGTAGCCAAGTGGAATTGACGAGCGACCTCCACAACTGTTACATCCATGGTTGCAGCGGCACTTGATAAAACAATATCTGCCAGTACTGTGAGCCGAAGGCTCCACGTGAAAGGACTGTACGCCCGAGTACCACGTTTTTGTGTTCCATTAACCGTCCAAGCCAGAGGTGCAAGGTTAAAGTGGTGTCGTAAACATGTCAATTGGACTGTCTCAGATTGGTGGAACGTCCTGTTCATGAACGAGTCCAGATTTGCCCTGGAATCAGATGATAACCGCGTAAGGGTCTCGAGAGAACGAGGCTAACGCAATCAGACCAAGAACATCATCGAACATTGCGCATTCAGAGGTGGCAGCGTCATGGTGTGGTCTGGAATTTCAATGGGATATCGCACATAGATGCACATATTCAAAGGCGGTTCTGTGACGGCTGCGTGGTATCGGGATGAAGTCCTAGACTCCATTGCGAGATTCAACGCTGCAGCAGTTGGTCCTAATTTCCTCCTTATGGACGATAATGCCGTCCCCATCGAGCTAACATCGTTGACGAATACCTGGAAAGTGAGAGCATTTCTCGTATGGAGTGGCCGGCGTATTCCCCCGACCTTAATCCCATTGAAAACCTTTGGGATGCCCTCGGGCGTGCTGACGCTGCACGTTTACCTCCAGTCAATCTCAAAGTTGGAAACTGCCCTATTGGAGGATTGGCCATTGCTCGCATCTGCGATGGTTGATCATCCCATTGAAAGCATGGAAAATCGTTGTAAAGTTTGTGTGAAGGTCCGGGGTGGTCGCATACCATTTTAATGTAAGTTTGGTTTGGTTTGTTTGCCTTTAAACATCATTTTGTAAATGACCCAAATGTGACGTCATCATACAACTTACGAAAAGTAAATATTTTTTTCATCTTTGTACACAATTCTTATTTCTTTAATGCATAAACACATTTGCTACCTTCATGTGCAATTTTGAGTTAATCAAAGCTTTACTTTTTTAGTGTTGTTGATTTTATCGTTTGTGCTTAACTTTTGGAAGCCAGTGTATTATACATTGCTTCTAAGTAGGTAATGTATATATTTTAATGATATATGATGCTACCACTACTTTTCATAAGCTCGATGGTACGATTTTCCATAGAAATTGCAAGGTTTTGTAAGATCTTTGGGTCAATATCAAACCAAGCTTCCTCATTGGTTGCTTTCAGTTCTTTAACAGAGTGTGGCAGCAGACGACTCTACTCCTGCCAAAGACATCGATCGAAGATGCTAGGAACCTGTACCCGAATTATAAGTTCGGAATGGACGCTAGCTTTTATTCCAACTTTATAATGTCGGTCTTGTAAGCACGGGGTCCCAAGTTCGGGCCTGGCTCGGGACTAGCAACATCAATTCCTACAAGAGAAATACTGCTTGCCATTTCCGTGCGCAGCATGTGTTAGGCTACCTCACACGTTCTTGATGCGGTTCATATCTTTACTGATAGCAGACAAGTCCAGAATCGAGATATTTGGCACTAAGTCGTTGTTTCAGGGAATTTGAAGTATGGAGAGAGCAGCATTATTCAGTTGAAAAAATTAAATGATGGCCGCCTAAGAGTTTCCCAAATGGCAGTAAAGCTGGTTTCGGGAGTTTTATATTTTTCTGAATTCCGCCTGCACTCTAAACACGCTAGTAAAGTCTGACCCTTGTAAGTAAAGGATCTCCACGATTCAATTTTAACCTGTTTTGTAATGTTTTGAATCTAAAATAAAGTTCCCGGCCACACACTTAGCTACAGTAAACCTTCGGGTCTGTCGTGTGGTCTGGGTTTTCAACACCATAACGTACCGGCCGTCCAAATAGTTGCTCAAGTCCTCAGGATGAGTCGGACGGTCTGGGTCTTCAACACCATAACGTACACTCCGCCGTGGTCACTAATGGATGTGCTTCGTGGTTGTTTTCTTAACCCATGGTAGTAATGAGAAAAGACATATCGGACACTCGAACATTACAATTTTTTTTTCTTTGTGTCACTGAAAATTACACGTAGCCATTCATCGCGAAAATACGTATGTATAAGGGCCCAATTTAGTCTGGCTGTATAGGGAGGGCTAAGTTTCAAAAAATGTTGAAGAGCCAGCTTTCACTTTTGAAGAAAACCCGATTCAGCAATATGTCGCCCTTCGATATTTTCAATCCAATTTGGTTTTGAATTTGACTCGTAGAAATAATCTGATTTGAGGCCAGATTACAGAATTCTTCAGTCATTGCGTGAAGTGGTCGCCCGTGGCCTTTGAGAATGAAATTTTGGCAAATATTGGTCACCATCTGATAGAACTCGATAAATATCGCGTCTCGATTGGTGTAAAGCAGTCGCAATTTCAGAAATATATGCACATTTTGATTTCATTTGCCATAATTTTATTTCCTATTCACTCGAGCACTGCTATGACTTTGGCATGTTACTTTCATTTAAAAGTGGTCGCTGGCTTTATTCCGCAGACAAGGGAAACGCCTTCGTATTCGATCAGCCACATGTCCTTAGAGATGTGATTAAAATCCGATTTGTGCCTATATTTTTGCGACAGCAGAATTTCAACATTTTGCGATTTATGTTTCGCAATTTAAATTTTTTGTAAATGTTTTATTGTATATGCTCTTTTAATCCTATTTTCCATCTAGGGTAAACGATTCAATGGCATTAATTAATTCCCTTTAATTTTATTGAAAAGTTACTTTCGTGTTTAAACTGTTGTAGCACTGTACATCAGGGTTCCCTCTTAAGTTTTTTGCATCCCTTTAACTTCCGATTAAAGTGTTCTTAGTTAGTGTTTCTAAGGTCTATGACAACACGAGCGTTGCCTCCCGTCCGTTTGGGGGACGCTGAATGCTAGGGGTAAAAGAATGCCTGGAGCAAGCACGCGAGAACGGGACATCTGAGCATCGACATCTGCACGGTACGTCAGTCTGCGCATATTGCTTGCGCCGACAGTACACTCGCTCGGTGTAATGACTGTAAACGTTTCATCGTCGATATCTTTGTTGTTTGTGGTTCGATTCGAACGAAATAAACTGTATTCTATTAATTTATCGAAACTGTATAATTTTTCAAAAATAAATAAATTATTAAAAATAAAATAAATTAAAATATATCAAAACATTTCTCTAGGTGCCTTGTACCATCGTCATGAACAACACAATCAACCTTTCCTCATTCGAAACATGCGAAAGGCGTGATATTTCTCACCATTCCATAACGAATAACAGATTCATTCTATTCTATAACGTAGCGTAGTTACTCATCCCCCCCCCCCCCCCGTGAAAACATTTCATTTGGGAATGAATAGCTTTAGCTTTGTTTAAAATCCTTTAATTTATTTTTATAAATTACGCCGTACCAATCCGCAGCTTTAACTTTCAGGGCGTGAAAAAAAAACCCTAGAATCGATATCTTACAATTAAGATCGTTTGTGTAATTTATTTGATCGTTCAAATGAGCGGTAATCAGCGAAAATTTCAAACGATTCTCTTGAAAATACGATACGCTTGTGAAAGCAAAAACGTTTAGATCGCTGACGAAGCACCCGTTCTTTTCAGACACCAGCTGATTCTGCAACGACACCTGTGAACAAGGCAGTGAGTTAATTTAATGTTCGATCTGAGTTTGAATCGATAAAGTAGACCTCTTCTGCATAAACTGATACATATCTACTCCTAGAGCCGATATTTCTTAAGATTTAGCGTCAGTTAAACAAGGACTTTGAGTAACAAAATGCACCGAAACTAAGCAGATATATTTTTTATGGCAGGATACTTGGACCAGTCAATAGTGGAAAAAGATCTATGATTGTAATCCTGGACTTTTTGCTTTTCTACAATCCTGGAATTTTGGGATAAAGAATATTTCAGTACCAGCATCCCACGGGATTGAAGATTGCATTTCACTTCATTTAGAAGAACCACATATTATACGCTTATATTTTGATTTATTTGTTTACTTTATTTTTTGCTTTTGTTTGCAAACGGAAAATTTTCAATATTCTTCAAATTGACAAGACGGTTGCTGGCAAACTATAAGAGCTTTGTAAAAACAATTTATTGATCTAGAAACTAGATTTCCTACTAAACAATTTTGTTCCTTACTATTTATATTCATCTATTATAGTTTTCGAATAAAGATAAAAGATATTTCGAATGAAAATAAGCAATGTGCAACGAAAACTCACTCTTTTTTTTTTTAAATTTGAAAATAATGAGTTTGAAACAGTAAAATATTGAGATAAGTTTTGTATACTCACAAATGTTAAACTTTTTATATTTCGACTAATATACCTGTACAGACTGCAGCCACTTTCACCAAAACAAGTTTGATAAGTCGCTCAAAAAACACTAAAAAAGATACACTCAAGGACAATAAAAGTTTCCCACCAAGAAGGAAGCATAGGATGGCCCTGACATTTTATTGATGGCAGGATACAGATGAATGATATACATGATCACAACAACAGAGCAGCAGAACACGTACAGAGGGAGCTGTGGTACACAGTCCGGTCATCCTCAATAGCGAATCGCACCGCCTCGTGCTGCGATACAAGCAGCAATACGGTCCGGCATGGTGTCGAACAGACGCCTGATGTTGTCCTGTGGCAGACGTGTCCACACTTCTTGGATGTTACGTTCCAAATCCCGAAGATTGCGGCAACGAGGCAGCTGGAATTTCAACTGGTTCCACATGCTCGATAGGGGGATAGGTCTGGGGAGTGGGTAGGCCGTGGAAGTGTCTGGACATGACTCAGGCAGGTCTGGGCGACCCGAGCCTTGTGCGACCGGGCATTATCCTGCTGGAATTGCGCACCTGAAATCCCTTACCATAAACCCCCTGGGTTGGTCGTGTGGTCTGGGCCTTCAGCACCTGAAATCCCAGCAACGAATGGGAGCACATGGAGCCATAGAATCTCATCCACGTACCGCTGGCCCGTCAATGTTTCGGGTACCACTACAAGAGCGGATCGGCTGTTGTAGGTTATGCTTCCCCAGTCCATGATGCCAGCAGTGGGGCTAGTGTGGAGCTCGATAACGAGGTTGGGATTGTGGTGTTGTGCAGGGGACCTCCACATCCGGACACGCTAATCATCGGTCCCTAAAATGAAGCGGCACTCATCGCTAAACACTACACATCGCCAATCTGTGGCATTCCACGTTGCTCTGGCCCGGCACCACTGCAACCGGAGCCGCCGATGTTCCTGTGTTAACGGCAACACACGTAAGGGACGCTGGGATCGTAGATTCGCTTCCTCTAGGCGTCTAGATATGGTTCGTGGGCACACAGGAGCCGCTACGTGTGCCTGTATCGCGGATCGTGTCGCCGTGGGCTGTATACGTGCCTACCGCACGATAATTCGATTCTCTTTACTCGTGGTATGCCTGGTCCATCCAGAGCCTGTCCTCCGTGTCTGGGTGGCGTCCCGTGACCAGTGCTCCCAAAACCGTCGGACGGTATAGTCCTAACGATCCACGTGACTGTCTATCTGGCGCGCTGACCACCCTGCGGTTTCCAGTCCGATGATTAGGCCTCTCTCGAAGACCGTCAGTTGCGTATATCGACGTTTCGGGCATCTACTCACCATTCTTTTCACTCGTGCTTGCATCGGCCGAAGCTTCTCGCATTGATGGGGCGTCGACTATACGCCGGTTTATAAAGTCGCTGGCTCATGCTTGCAGCGCCACTCACGGGTGTACGGTCATGCGCAATCACACCAGATAGGGAACATTTGCATACCAACCCGCCCTCTAGCTATTTACATCATTTCGCTGTTGTACCGTGTTTTCTTATTGGTGCGCAACTTTCATTGTCCGTGAGTGTATAAACGCTTTGTTATTTATTTAGCTTCCCGGCCAGGGAAGACAAAGTAAGCCAATATTTTTGGTTTGTAGTAGGTCAAGTCAGCAATAATAAACGACTGTTGAAATTCCATAAATCTTGCTCTTAATCTATCGAAGCACATTTCGTCTTACTGACTCTAAATCCTAGTCACTAAGAATTAGATATATATTTATCGATTCCTTAGGTATTGACCCTCGTATAATCAATATGTAACATAAATTGCAAACTTGATCATATTACGAAAGAAATACTATTTCATTCCGAATTACATTTCACGGCAAGGGGGTCTCGACAATGCCATGAGTAACGGCCATTTCTTTTCTTTTCATATCCCTTTGTAATTTTGTTGATTGTTATTCAGAACTGCGTATACGGGTGGGAGTACGGATACCACTCAAGCGCGCGCCAGTGTGTGTGTGTGTGTGAGTTGGGGGGAGGGGGGGGGGTGCTCCAAAGAGGGTCCGGACCTCTGTGAATGTTTTTGAGAGAGAAAAATATATTAAAAAAAATCACAAAAAGGGAGAAATAAAGTATGTAAGGGTAGCTCGTGATAAACGTTTGTATCCGACGCACAATTTATGTGAGCAGCCTGAAGTTAATGCATATTTTGACAGGAATAACATCATCAATGGTCGGAGAATTTGGCTGAAATCGGAACTTTACGAAAAATGTAAATACTTTGGACATTTATATCTCCGAATCCAATGGATAAAAATATAAACATTTTATACTTCTTTTGTCGAAAATATGGAATGGATATTAAATATTTTTATGGATATTTAAAAATAATTTCAATTTTTTTTTTACTTTCCTTATATACATAATGTATAAGGAAAGTATTGTGACGGGGTCGAAAATTCGAATTCGAGTTTTCGAAGGGAGAGCACGTTTCAAGCATCCCTGATCATGAATCAAACATTTTTAAAGTGATGTCTGTGTGTGTGTGTGTGTGAAAGTATGTGTGTGTGTGTGTGTCAGTGAGTCTGTGGAGACGATAACTGACGAACGAATGAACCGATTCGAACGAAATTTGGTACAAAAATCACAATCCGTAAACACTGGAAGCCTATTGTTTTTAAACGTAATCGAATATTCAGAACCCCCTAAATTTTCGAGTGAAATTTTGAGAAAATCGTCAAAAAATGAAAACCGCTAATAAAGTTACGCAAATAAACATTTCTTATGTAATTTTTCATTAGAAAACGATTAACATAAATTTTAGCACGCTAACATGAACCGTTCTCGAGATATTGCACATGTTTAAAAAAAATTATCAAAAAGTCATATAAAATAAAAAAAATATATTTCCTATAGAGAAACATGTTCACTTTTCATATGTAATACCATGCGATAAATTGGGTGACATCATTCTCGTGGAACTAGCTCATTCCATTCATGAGAAAAGGTACTTCGAGTAATACTTTTGTATTTGAACGCCAATAGTCATTTATCTGCTAAAAGAATAACTTATTTCTCCGTCAGTAAAGCTTGGCGAGATTTTGACGACGAATTTGGCGGAATGTCGCCAACTTGGCGACTTTAAATGTTGACAAATTAACGAAAATCTCGCTAAATGGATTAAAATGACGCTAAATCAATGAAAATGGCGACTAATTGTCGAAAATTCAATATCTTAGAAATAATATATCTACTATAAAAAAAAACTATTTTTTTTACTGTAAAAGTAGTAAATTCATTGCATTATATAAGGAAAGTCATGTGTTGCCCACATCAGATATTTTTTATTTGAAAAAGAAAAAAATTTTGCTGAAGCGAATTTTTGCTCCACTTTGCTTCTTACTTTCACTCATATAGTCTTCTAAAAGTTTCAAAAAGGAAAACATTTTTTAATTACCTCGGAAGTTAAATTTTTCATAATAAAAATGTTATTATATAAAATAGCTTTATAAAATATTTTTATTGAATTTAACGTAGTATATATTTTTTCAAAAAATCTAACATTTTCGAAGGAAAAAGCCTGGTTTCTTTCCAAAAAAATTCCGTTTTATTAACCAGCATTTAGAACACTTATTCTCAGAATTCAAAAATGAGTTCGAATTTCTGAAGGACGAACGCTTAAACTAAATTAACAATCAACGTAAACAGGAACAAGGAAAATCGGTCTATCTAGCAAAATCACAAATCAACCATCAGATACAATAAAATAACAATTAAATTTTAAATTAATTCACAAAACAGAGAAACGATTGCATTCTCAAAACACTGACGTCGCTTAGGACGTATTCACAAGACTACTCGTTTCACTCTAACTCGTCCTAACTGATCGATGATCAGCTACATAAACACCACTGTGGAAAAATCTCGAAAAATCTACGTAACTTGGGAAATTAATATGTAACTTCTATCCATTTGTGAAACAGCTTTTTCTCTCCGCTAAAAGTTTAAAGGGGATATTTTATCATCTCCTGGGTTCTTTTCTAACCTCCCTCTTTGAGATCGTCTGAAACTCGCCAAGCTGTCTAGATTCTTAAATTTGTCGCCAAGATCACTATTAAATAATAACAATGGTTACCTGTAAATGTCATTTTCCACTAAGGACAGACAATATGCCGGGAATATACACTCTATAATAAAAAAAAAATCGACGCACCAAGAAGGAGTTGTCCGATTGTGATAAAAATTGGTGGATGTGAAGAACATACATAGAAAAAGAAACGATTAAAAATTTAGAACAATTTAATGATTGAGTTTGACCGTATACAAAGGGAGAAAGTCAATAAGGCGTTGGTCCACCTCTGGCCTGGATGCAAGATGTCACCCGGCGTGGCATAGACTGATAAAGTTCACGGATGGTGTCCTGCGGAAGGTCTTGTCAAATTGTCTCCAACTGTCGGGCTAAATCGTCAACATTCCGGGATTGTTGCAATTGCCTTCCCATAACGTCCCAAATGTGCTCTATGGGAGAAAGATTAGGAGACCTAGTTGGCCAAAAAGTGTTGGGCAAGCTTGAAGACAAGTCATAGTAACGCGTGCCGTGTGCGGCAGGGCATTACCTTGTTGAAAAGTAAGTCCGGGGTGTCGCAAAAGGAACGGTAACACAACCGGTCGTAGAATATTGTCTACGTACCGCTGTGCTGTCAGTGTGCCAGAAATGACTATCTAAGACGTAAGATATCCCCGGTCGAAATGCAACAGAAATTTTGACCACAGATTCAGAATCGCTCTTTATATGCACCTGTTGAATGTGCAGTTCCGATGTGCTGGAGATCTCACTATTTATTCATTGGACACCAAATTTTATTCATTTGTATGTTCGCTCAAAATGTCTTTGCATACGAAATTTCATTACAATCGGACAACTTCTTGGTGCGTCGATTTTTTTTGTTATAGAGTATATTTTAACTATTCGTAACAACGTGTAAATTACTTAGTCTCATTCGTAAATACAATATATTAGGAACAGAGTTCCCGCCTAAGTCCTTATGCATCTCTTAATTTTCGATTGAAATGTTTCAGAGCTGCAGGGTCTACTAATAGGAAAACGACAACTCGATACTGAAGAGAAAGTTTACAGCGCCTCTAGCGAAGAATTGAAGAAAGAATATTTATCTCGAAAGTGATCTGAGATAGAAAACAATTTTTAATTACAAAGTTGTAGAACTTTAATTACTTAGTATGGAAAGAAGTGAGGTTTGCACTTAACATGTACACAGACGACAAAAAATGAGGTCATCGAAAAGAGATAATTATTGTATTGCATCATTTGTCTGCCATTTGTATACAACATTTATTTATTTACGCAAAAAGGATAATTCTAAGTAAATTAAAATTAGCTTATAAAACGGATCATTATTTTCTCGTCAGTCACTTTCTTCAGAAATACTTCAGTATAACGACACATTTGCATAATTATCACTTTTTGTTCACCTCATTCTTTATTACCTGTGTACACATTGTGCAAACCACATGTCTATCTATACTAAATACAGAGAACGCTCTAAGACTTTATAAGTGAAAAATACTTGCCTATTTTGCTTCGTTTTCGAAATAGGACTTTTGACTTCAATTCGCGGCTACAGACGCTGCAAACGTTTTTCATAGTCGCTTGCCAATTAAAATAACCTTGTTTTTGCATCTCTAAAACACTTTAATCGAAAATTATGGGGACAATGGACGTTCAACTCAGCAAAACAGCGACAATATTTATTAAAAAAATAATAATAACATAATATTTTTATACTCATTAATTTCCATTGATTGCAAAAAACCGCATTGAAGTCGAACGTTTACTTTAGAAGTTATGAATATATTAATATTGAAAACAATCAAGATTATAATGGGATATATATATATATATATATATATTAAATGCTCTTTTCTCAAAACATGATTTTTTTTTTGCTATTATTACACCTTCAAAATGTTCCAAGCGACATATGTTTTGCTTGATTGGATTCAAATGTTTTTCTAATATTTTCTCATTCAGTTTAGAATATATATTGGGATGGACTTTTGTTTTCCTTCCTTACTAAGCATTTTTAAAATTTAAATATGTTGGTGGTAATTACAAACGAAAAATAATAGAAACATTTTTTTTCTTCTTTCATTATTAATTAATATAAACAGTGAATTCTATTTTTTAGTTACAACAATTACCACTATTAAAAAATGTGATGTGGGCAGCACATAACTTTCCTTATATAATGGAATGAAATTACTACTTTTACAGTAAGAAAAAAAATAGGTTATTCTTATAGTAGATACTTATATTATTTCCAAGATATTGAATTTTTGTCAATTAGTCGTCATTTTCATTGATTTAGCGTCATTTTTGTCAATTAGTCGTCATTTTCATTGATTTAGCGTCATTTTTATCCATTTGGCGATATTTTCGTTAATTTGGCAGCCATAAAAAAGTCGCCAAGTTGACAACATTCCGCCAAATTCGTCACCAAAATCTCGCCATGTATTATGGATGGAGAAATAAGTTGTTCTTATAGCAGATAAATGACTACTGGTGTTCAAATACAAACAAATAATATTTTCTCATGAATGGAATGAGCTAAATCCACGAGAATGATGTCACCAAATTTATCGCATGATATTTCATGTGAATATTGAACATGTTTCTCAACAGTTAATATATTTGTTTTAATTTGAGATTTTTTGTTAAATTTATTTGAAAAATGTGTAATATCTCGAGAACGGTTCAGGCTAGCGTTCTAAAGTTTATGTCAATTGTTTTCTAAGGGAAAATTACATAAGAAATGTCTATTTGCGTAACTTTATTAAAGGTTTTGATTTTTTGATGATTTTTTCGAAATTTCACTCGAAAATTTAGGGTTGTTCTGAACATTCGATTGTGTTTAAAAACAATAGGCTTCCAGCATTCACGGATTGTAATTTTTATACCAAATTTCATTCGAATCGCTCCATTCGTTCGTGAGATATCGTCTACACATACTTTCACACACGCACATACTTTCACATACACACACACACACAGACATCACCTCAAAAATGTTCGATTCGTGATCAGGGATGCTTGAAACGTGCTCTCCCGTCGAAAACTTGATTTCAAGTTTTGGACTTAGCTACAATACTTTCCTTATACATTATCCTCAAATTGAAAGATTTTGAAATATTGAGGAAATAAAATTTTGATATTTTCAGCAGAACTTTTATTTAATTTTATTACTTTCCTTATATACATAGTATAATGTATAAGGAAAGTATTGTGACAGGGTCGAAAGTTCGAATTCGAGTTTTGGACGGGAGAACACGTTTCAAGCATCTCTGATCACGAATCGAACATTTTTGAGGTGATGTCTGTGTGTGTGTATGTATGTGAAAGTTTGTGTGTGTGTGTGTGTGAAAGTATGTGTAGACGATATCTCACGAACGAATGGAGCGATTCGAATGAAATTTGGTATAAAAATTACAATCCGTGAATGCTGGAAGCCTATTGTTTTCAAACACAATCGAATGTTCAGACCCCCCCCCCCCCTCTAAATTTTCGAGTGAAATTTTGAAAAAATCATAAAAAAATCAAAACCTTTAATAAAGTTACGCAAATAGACAATTCTTATGTAATTTTCACTTAGAAAACGATTGACATAAACTTTAGAATGCTAGCATGGACCGTTCTCGAAATATTGCATATTTTTCAAATAAATTTATCAAAAAATCCCATAAATTAAAAAAAAATGTTAACTGTTGAGAAACATGTTCACTTTTTATATGTAATATCATGCGATAAATTTGGTGACATCATTCTCGTGGATCTAGCTCGTTCCATTCATGAGAAAAGATACTTTGAGTAATACTTTTGTATTTGAGCGCCAATATTCATTTATATGCTATAAGAAAACTTATTTCTTCGTCCATAACGCTTGGCAAGCTTTTGGCGACGAATTTGGCGGAATTTCGCCAACTTGGCGACTTTTTTAACTGTTGTCAAATTAAAGAAAATATCGCTAAATAGATAAAAATGACGCCAAACAAATGAAAATGACGACAAATTGACGAAAATTCAATATCCTGGAAAGAATATAAGTATGTACTATAAGAATAACCTATTCTTTTTACTGTAAAAGTGGTAAATTCATTGCATTATATAAGGAAAGCAATGTACTGCCCACATCAGATTTTTTTACTTTCCTTATATACATATAATGTACACGGAAAGTACGGGAGAACACGTTTCAAGTATCCCTGATCACGAATCGAACATTTTTGAGGTGATGTCTGTGTGTGTGTGTGTTTCAGTTAGTCTGTGGAGACGATATCTCACGAACGAATGGAACGATTCGAATGAAATTTGGTACAAAAATTACAATCCGTGAATACTGGAAGAGTATTGTTTTTAAACACAATCGAATGTTCAGAACCCCCCAAAATTTTCGAATGAAATTTTGAAAAAATCAAAACCTTTAATGAAGTTAGGCAAATAGACAGTTTTATGTAATGTTTTCTCAGAAAACGATTGACATAAACTTTAGAACACTAGCATGAACCGCTCTCGAGATATTGCACATTGTTCAAATAAATTTATCAAAAAATCCCATAAATTAAAAAAAAATATTAACTGTTGAGAAACATGTTCACTTTTCATATGTAATATCATGCGATAAATTTGGTGACATCATTCTCGTGGATCTAGCTCGTTCCATTCATGAGAAAAGATACTTTGAGTAATACTTTTGTATTTGAGCGCCAATAATCATTTATCTGCTATAAGAATAACTTATTTCTCCGCGTCAAATCAATGAAAATGACGACTCATTGACGAAAATTAAATATATATTGGAAAGAATATAAGTATCTACTATAAGAATAACCTATTTTTTTTAATTTAAGTAATAAATTCATTGTACTATATAAGGAAAGTCATGTGCTGCTCACATCAGATTTTTTAAACTTCAATCGCAGAAATGGGCAGGACATGAACTGGATGATAAAATTTGAAAATCTAACAATTTTTAGCTTTTCGTTTTTAGATGGTTTAGTTAGCTTTTAGAAACTTCTCCCTGTTTTACGAATTCAAACATTTTAAGTGCACTTTTTTAGGGTGGATCAAAGGATCGTACATGGGGGAGTATTACATCCGCGTTGTGCGTGGGAAAGAAAAGGATCGGGAGGATGATTTTGGTTCAAAACAGGCAATTTGGGAATTGAATGTATAGGTATTATTTACGTAACGGACGCTGATTCAGGACCCGGTCAATTGGCTGTAGTAGAAATAAAACCTTAAATTTTGCTGTTGTTTTGCCTTTATTTTGTTGCCCCCATAATATTAAGTTAAAATTATCATAGCAAAATGATAATTCCGCAGATGCATTTTTTATTTATTTATTTAATTTTTTTTTTTTGGGGGGGGGGGGGGGAGGGATTTTCTATCTATTCATAATTTATAATTTGCCCGCCATTTAATTCGTTTACAGTTATTTCCTGTTTACTTGTACCAGTACTTACACATACAATACACAATGCTAATACTTAAAAAATAAATGTTAATAATATGTTTACTTACGGCAAATCTAACTAAAATATTTGCGCCAGCACCTTCTCCAAAACCAACAACTAGTTTAACTCTGAAAAAAAAAAGATTAACATAAATACAACCAACAAATTAAAATGGGGGCATAAAATCGAACATATTAAGAACAACACTTTATCAAAATGAAAATAAAATATCTGCATCAATCAATGATCTCAAACATTCCCATTCTACACATAATGTTTCTAGGAAAGTATTTTGGCACTCCCCTAACTTTGTAAGGAAATGTACATGAAAATACACGTTAGGCCTATCTACGGAAAAGTGACCATAACAGATCTTATAAAAGAGATTGCAGCGGTCTTAGGAGAGAATTTTAAAAGTTATGATAATTAACTCGGCAACAAAGCGAGATACACGAAAAAAGCCATTACAATTTTGTAGAGCATTGTCAAGTGAGTAGGAATCGACACAAAAAGACCCATTTGAATTCCAGAAAGAATATTAAAGCGTACTTTAAAACTATTGCAGATGTCACCGTATTAGAGGCCCTGGCGATATGACAGGTATGTACTGCCTTCAGTGTACACGTTTCGTTCGTTTCTGGTATCGAGTCCTACTCATTAGATAGTGCTCTACAATTTTATAATCGACCTTTTCTTCTACCTCACTTTGTTATCTTAACTTTTAAAATTCTTCGCAATCCCTTTTATTCAGCACGGTCATGCTACTATAAAATAGACCTAACATGTATAACCACGTACCCCTTTCTTGCAATATTACTGGGGGTGGGGTTTAACCTTTTGCTTACGGGTGGGACAGCGTCCATTCCAAACGAAGAACCTCCCAAAAAGACAGGTATTAGACATATCATATCCCAAACAGTTCGATCCCCCTTTACAGGCATTAGCGTCCTGGAATGGACGCTGTCCCACCCCTAAGCAAAAGATTAAGGACTTTTTTTTTAGTAGCCCTGCATTACGTGTTTGCTGCTACAACCGAGATAACGGAGAACGACATATAAAACATAAACAGAAATGTCCTTCTGCCCTCATCGATACGAAGGGGCAACCAGGAAATGTGCAACCTTAAATAACTTCCACTTTGGCGCCACGCAGCTTGCTGGGACACACACAACACAAATTGGACGATAATGAATGCCTACATATACGGCGCAGGATGCCGGAAAAAATGATAATGGTCTCATGTGCTGATCCATGCCGGAAAAGATAAAACGAAGACGGAGATATCAGATCTAGTTCCTGGGAGCTTCCTTAAAAACACAACAATCAGAAATATTTGAAAATATCCTAATGTCTAGGGTCCACTACAAGAAAAGGGGGAAAGGTGATCTCAATACCTCCATGGATAGAGCGTCGTGAGGGGTGTATGTGCACGATTTGAGTGTTTCCTTTTTATAAAACAGACTATTATAACTATATAACAGCTATATTTTATAAACGATTATTTTCGATTCATTGTTTTTAAAGATTTTATAAAGAACCTTGCTGCCCTAACCAGGAAACGAACCCTCGATCTCCGAGCCGGCCAGCCGACGTTCTACCATTGAGTTATTGGGACGAAACTGCAAGCTCTTATCGTCAAAGTGGAATCTGCATTCTCCACTCCCTAATGCCATGTTGGCGGGCAACTGACCACCTGACTGACCACCTCCTGCTATTTTTACCACAGTTTAGCCTCTTGCTATTACTATTTTTACACAGGTTAATATATTTACACAGGTTAATACTCCCTTTCCTCTCTTAAACTTGAGGTCTCCGCGGAAAAGTCCAACTGCTTCATTTTTAATAAAACTAGATCAAAAAGGAAAATTAATCCCTCTATCAAAATCCAAAACTCTCCCATTAAACTTAGTAGAAGCCTTAAATTCCTTGGTCTTATCATCGATGATAATTTAAAATGGAGCGCCCATATATTTTACCTAAAAGAGAAATGCTTTAGGCTTGCTTCTACTTTTGGGAAACTTTCGGGGGGCAACTGGGGGGTCAACAAATCTTTTCTTAAAATCTGGTACCTGTCTGTTATTGAAAATATTATTACTTTCGGGTCAGGCATCTGGGGGGGATCTCTCACTTGGGCTCAAATCAATAACCTTTTTTCTTTACAACGGATATTTCTTCTTAAAATCTCTGCCGGATTTAGAACAACCTCGAGCATTTCTCTTTTCTCCATTACCGGTATTCCCCCTGTTCACATTTTAATTGATATTCTTCACAAAAAATTCCTTTTTTGGAAACTTCGTATCAATTCGTTCTCTGATCCTTCCCTTCCCTCCCCCTCTTCTTTCGACTTTAATCGTCCTCTCTCTAATTCTTCCCCCTCAAACCGCATTGTCATCCTTAAACCCCTTAATCCTTCCTCTTTCTCCCATCTAAATTTTTATACCGACGGCTCCAAACTTGATGATAATGTTGGCTTTTCTGCTTGTTTATTTAATCATGATAAATTAGAAGAAGTTTTTAAATTCAAACTTGACAATGGGAACACAGTTTTTCAGGCAGAAATCGCGGCCATTAACTTTGCCATTGACTGGGCAACTGATAACTTCTCCAAAATAAATATTTTTTCGGATAGCCTTTCATCAATCCTGGTCTTTAAATCAATTAAAAACAAATCTAACTACATTAACTCTATCAAAAACTCTGCTTCTCGCTCTAAACACCTTTTTAATCTTATTTGGGTCAAGGCCCATGCTGACATTCTGGGAAATGAAGTCGCGGACTTCCACGCTAAAGAAGCATCCTCCTCCGGTTTCCCTTTTTCAGTTCCTCTCCCCTATTCTCGTTTAACTAATTTTTGCAAAAATCTCTTACTTCAAAACTGGCAAAAGTATCTTAATGAATATATCTCCCCTAGGACTCATGACCCAGCCAGAATTCTAAATTATCTCCCCAAAGTTAACGTAAATACCCAAATTCATAATAAATACTTAATCTATTTTTTAACTGGTCATGGTCCTTTTCTTGATTATTTATACTATTTTAAACATAAAAAATCCTCGAACTGTTTATGCAACTCTTTTGGCGACGTAGATCACTTTGTTTTCTCTTGCCCCTTAACTAAGAAATTTCATCTTTCTAAACCTGCTCCTGGAAATGAAGCGGCTTGGTTTTCCAGTGTCAGCCGCAACAGTCAATCCATTTTTTATCTTAAGAACTGTGTCCTCATTGCAAGAGACATTTCCAATAAAGTAAATTGACAAGTTCGTCGGGCTTTACTGCTTTTAACTTTCCTGATCAATGAAGATTCCTCTGCTGTTCCCCTTTTCCTGGTTTTGTTTGTACAAACTTGTATATATTAAATTGTAAATATGATAACTGATAACACTACTGTTAAATTGAAAACACTTTCATCTTTTATTATCAACCTCCCATGTCATTTTGTATTTACTTCATCATCTATATCATGTTGTGCAATGTCTCATTATTATTATCCTTGATGTTTTCCTGAATGTTTCGTGTCCATATTTGTGTCTGTTTACAGTACCTGTCTTCGTTATGTCCGTATTTCTTGTCTGTAAAACTGTCTGTCTTACGAATTTATTCTTAAACTTTAAAAAACTGGATTTTTAATAAACCTCCAGAGCGGTCGCTGTCCTTGGAAGTCGGCACCTGCTAGCTTCCTTTCCCGGTCGTCCAACCAGCTACTCAAATCCTCGGATGAGTCGGACGGCCTGGGTCTTCCACATTCCACAGGTTAATATCGGGTCAGGCATCTGGGGGGATCTCTCACTGGGGCTCAAATCAATAACCTTATTTCTTTACAACGGATATTTCTTCTTAAAATCTCTGCCGGATTTAGAACAACCTCGAGCATTTCTCTTTTCTCCATTACCGGTATTCCCCCTGTTCACATTTTAATTGATATTCTTCACAAAAAATTCCTTTTTTGGAAACTTCGTATCAATTCGTTCTCTGATCCTTCCCTTCCCTCCCCCTCATCTTTCGACTTTAATCGTCCTCTCTCTAATTCTTCCCCCTCAAACCGCATGTTCTCCTTAAACCCCTTAATCCTTCCTCTTTCTCCCATCTAAATTTTTATACCGACGGCTCCAAACTTGATGATAATGTTGGCTTTTCTGCTTGTTTATTTAATCATGATAAATTAGAAGAAGTTTTTAAATTCAAACTTGACAATGGGAACACAGTTTTTCAGGCAGAAATCGCGGCCATTAACTTTGCCATTGACTGGGCAACTGATAACTTCTCCAAAATAAATATTTTTTCGGATAGCCTTTCATCAATCCTGGTCTTTAAATCAACTAAAAACAAATGTAACTACATTAACTCTATCAAAAACTCTGCTTCTCGCTCTAAACACCTTTTTAATCTTATTTGGGTCAAGGCCCATGCTGACATTCTGGGAAATGAAGTCGCGGACTTCCACGCTAAAGAAGCATCCTCCTCCGGTTTCCCTTTTTCAGTTCCTCTCCCCTATTCTCGTTTAACTAGTTTTTGCAAAAATCTCTTACTTCAAAACTGGCAAAAGTATCTTAATGAATATATCTCCCCTAGGACTCATGACTCAGCCAGAATTCTAAATTATCTCCCCAAAGTTAACGTAAATACCCAAATTCATAATAAATACTTAATCTATTTTTTAACTGGTCATGGTCCTTTTCTTGATTATTTATACTATTTTAAACATAAAAAATCCTCGAACTGCTTATGCAACTCTTTTGGCGACGTAGATCACTTTGTTTTCTCTTGCCCCTTAACTAAGAAATTTCATCTTTCTAAACCTGCTCCTGGAAATCAAGCGGCTTGGTTTTCCAGTGTCAGCCGCAACAGTCAATCCATTTTTTATCTTAAGAACTGTGTCCTCATTGCAAGAGACATTTCCAATAAAGTAAATTGACAAGTTCGTCGGGCTTTACTGCTTTTAACTTTCCTGATCAATGAAGATTCCTCTGCTGTTCCCCTTTTCCTGCTTTTTTTTGTACAAACTTGTATATATTAAATTGTAAATACACTCATCATATTGCCAACTGATAACACTATTGTTAAATTGAAAACACTTGCATCTTTTATTATCAACCTCCCATGTCATTTTGTATTTACTTCATCATCTATATCATGTTGTGCAATGTCTCATTATTATTATCCTTGATGTTTTTCTGAATGTTTCGTGTCCATATTTGTGTCTGTTTACAGTACCTGTCTTCGTTATGTCCGTATTTCTTGTCTGTAAAACTGTCTGTCTTACGAATTTATTCTTAAACTTTAAAAAACTGGATTTTTAATAAACCTCCAGAGCGGTCGCTGTCCTTGGAAGCCGGCACCTGCTAGCTTCCTTTCCGGTCGTCCAACCAGCTACTCAAATCCTCGGATGAGTCGGACGGCCTGGGTCTTCCACATTCCACCAGGTTAGTATCCAGGGGTGCGGTAGCCCAGTGGTTAGCGCGCGGGAGTTGCACTCGGTAGGCCTGGGTTCGATTTCCGTCACTGCCAAAACTGCCGCCGTGTTCATGCGGAGTACGATCACGTTAAACATGTGGGTCCGTAAGTCCTTCCGAGAGGTTGGTGGTAGGGGAAAAAGGACGGTCCCTGTGGATGCCTCCCCCACTGGGTTCCGGTTTAAATTGGGTGGCACTTCCCGGCCGTCCAAACAGATACCTTACACCTTTCTGGTAGGTTCCAGAAAGGATAGGAGGTTCACTAAAGACTTTCAATTTCCGGTTCTGGTGATGTCACGGCCGGTTTTTTCGAAAATCACATGACTGTACAAAAGAAGTATGTATAAGAGAAAAAAATGATTAATATAATATTTCCGTCATAAATACCATTTGGCACCCTATGAAGGCTCCTTTATAAATTTCTTGTCTTAATTAATTTGCTTATTTGATAAATACCGGAGATACCACTGAGCGGCAGCTGAACGAGGGGGGCGTAATCACTACGCGGGATACAAAAAGTGATTAAAAAAAACAGAACCTCAGATGGTTTCAAATTATACGCCTTTACAGTTATACATTTTTGAAAGACGTACAAATGGTGTCTTACTGCATTTAATTGCACATAAATTGAGAGTGGTACTTACTTCAAATGGTCTAAAATGCTGACAAGATCTTCTCCCATCTGTTGGATTGTGGGAAATTGAAATCTAAAGAGGAAATGATACTGTTACTTATTTCATAAAAATACTATACAAGGAGAAAAAAATATTATACACTGTAAAACATTTGCAAGCATGTTATTGAAAATTTCAGGGGAACAGCTGAGCTGTCCATAATGAGAAAGGTTCCTGATAGTTATGTTAATACACACACACATATATATATATATATATATATATATATATATACGATATATATATATATATATATATATATATACGATATATATATATATATATATATCGTCGCATCCGAAAAACTGAGATTAGTACAATTCTATAATTTGGTTAAAACTTCCCCATATTTCTCATCATTCTAACAAAAAAATTTTTTCGATTTCATAAGTAATTTTAATAACTAATTTTTTAAGTGATAGCATGAATTATCGCAATGGACAGTCTTGCACTTCAACGGAGATTTTGGGTTCCTTCTCTCTGACCAGATCCATTTTAAAGAGGCGTTAGCAGGTTACGCATAATGGGTGGGTTCTTGGTATTCGAGAAGAAACTTCGGGAGAGAGGTTCTGAATCTTTTATATTTTTCTGCTTTGCAGAGAGCGTGTTGGTGAATTGAGAAGTAACATGCGTTTATGTACGACCCGGGCAACGACGGGTATTCGTTCTAGTACATAATAAGGGAAGATGTCTGCGCAGTCTGTAGCGGAAAATCTAAGAGGGCCATGGTATTTGGTACACAGGTACTTCAGAACTCGAATAGGGTGCATCGGAGTTATGTTTTTAATTTTGAATTAATTTTTTAGTTATTTTATGCTTTAGCCCGATATACAACTATTCTGGCTGATATTCACACAAATGAAATCGATTTCTGAACGACCTATAATATTGTCACAAAGTTTTCATCTTGACATCATCGAAAAAATTGAAAAATTCTCTTTTAAACAGAATTCGTACTTATCAATAGACGAATTTTCGTGAAGAATTAAATATATATATATATATATATATATATATTTCGTGCGTTTAACCTCTCCGATTTTTATATTACGATATAAAAAATGACGTGTCATATACCGTCTGTATTTTAACAGCAGCCCCTGAATATGTCACAGACTACTCTAAAATTTGTTTAAAAAAACCCATCCGTTGATTAATTATAAAGCATTCCTGTTTTAGAAAAACGCTGACCCAGTTGTCTAAGTATAACGATTTGGTTTTGGTTAAAATAGCTTATATTAGTTACTTCATTTCGAATATAGCAGTGAATAACAGATTTATGTAACATGTTATTAAATAGTTTCATGATCTTGGTATGCGTTATTATTTGCCTTAGCAAGTTTTTATTTACAAGAGTAAGAGGTGGTTATAATATATTGGCCCATCGGTGTGCATAAATGAAGTAATGTCATATACACATAACTCGGACGATATCAAATTTCATAAAATCGATTTTATACATTTTGTGATAATGGATACAAAGCTTGCACATACACATGCATACACGCCACGCTAAAATGAGTTGATTCATGTTCTAAAGTACTGAAAAGGGATAAATCTGTCGAAAACTCGATTTCAAAACATTTGACTCTGTCACAATAATTTATGCCCGGGTTCGATTCCAGCCGCTGCCAAAACTGCCGCCGTGTTCATGCGGAGTACGATCACGTTAAACATGTGGGTCCGAAAGTCCTTCCGAGAGGTTGGTGGTAGGGGAAGGAGGGTACGGTCTCTGTGGATGCCTCCCCCACTGGGTTCCGGTCTAAATTGGGTGGCACTTCCCGACCGTCCAAACAGTTACCTTACACCTTTCTGGTAGGTCGGACGGTCTGGGTTTCAACAACAACAATAATTTATGCATATTTTATATATTGTAGGGAAGTTTATACTAAGGCTCAGAAATTATAATTAATTATATAAATCGTTAAAAACACAAACTAAACCGCGTGACGCTATAAAGAGTTGATTCGTACACATGACGCTAAAGAGTTGATTCGTGTTCTACAGTGCAAAAACGTGATAAATCTGTCGAAAACTCAATTTTAAAAATTTTGACTGTCCCAATACTTTATACATATTTTATATATTGTAGGGAAATTTATACTAAAGCTCAGAAATTATAATTATATAAACCGTTAAAAGCACAAATCTAAACCGCGTGACGCTATAAAGAGTTGATTCATACACGTGACGCTAAAAAGAGTTCATTCGTGTTCTATAGTGCAAAAAAGTGATAAATCTGTCAAAAACTCGATTTTAAAAATTTTAACTGTCCCAATATTTTATATATTATAGGGAAATTTATACTAAAGCTCAGAAATTATAATTAATTATATAAACCGTTAAAAACACAAATCTAAACCGCGTGACCATATAAAGAGTTGATTCGTACACGTGACGCTAAAAAGAGTTGATTCGTGTTCTACAGTGCAAAAAAGTATTAAATCTGTCAAAAACACGATTTTAAAAAATTTGATTATCCCAATATTTTATACATATTTTATATATTATAGGGAAATTTATAATTAATTATATAAACCGTTAAAAACACAAATCTAAACCGCGTGACGCTATAAAGAGTTGATTCGTACACATGACGCTAAAACGAGTTGATTCGTACACGTGACGCTAAAACGAGTTGATTCGTACAAGCGACGCTAAAAAGAGTTGATTCGTATACGTGACGCTAAAAAAAGTTGATTCGTGTTCTACAGTGCAAAAATGTGACAAATCTGTCGAAAACTCGATTTTAAAAATTTTGACTGTCCCAATACTTTATACATATTTTATATATTGTAGGGAAATTTATGCTAAAGCTCAGAAATTATAATTATATAAACCGTTAAAAACACAAATCTAAACCGCGTGACGCTATAAAGAGGTGATTCGTACCCGTGACGCTAAAAAGAGTTTATTCGTATTCTACAGTACAAAAAAGCGATAAATCTGTCAAAAACACAATTTTAAAATTTTTGACTGTCCCAATATTTTATACATATTTTATATATTATAGGGAAATTTATATTAAAGCTCAGATATTATAATTAATTAAATAAACCGTTAAAAACACAAATATAGACTGCTGTAGACTGTTATCTTATTCTACACTTCGCCTATAAGGGAAACGTTGTTGAAAGCAATTTAAATCCTCACACGATGACGTAAAAATATGGTCAAAACTGATATGTTACTAAGGTTTTAAATATCCTCGCAATTAGCGTCATTCTGACGCGCGCCTTGAAACTTCCGCAGAAGCGTCACACGGAATTAGTAGCAGATGACAATTTAAAAAAAATGATTAGAATAGAAATTGTTTCATAAAAAGAGATGCCTCTCAAAAAACTTAAGTATTAACAATAACATTCACAAAACTTAAAAGTAATTAAAAAAGTTTCTGGATCTAGATAAGTTATTATAATAGAATAAGAAATAAGATACTTTAATGGGAACAATCGATTTTCACTTAAATTTTTTGTTGCATAAAATTTTTCAAGATTTTGAATAAGTATGAATGGAAAAGCCATTTTTTTTTTTTAAATTTCCATTTTTTGCCTAAATACTTTTTAATACCGTTGAATGTCCAGAAAAATTGCTTATCAATACCATTAAGGTCAACTTATTCAGGTTTTATGAAAATTAAAGTGATATTTGAGGCGCAGACATATGGGCATCTTTCCAAATGTGTTCGAAATATGTTCAGGTCTGTAAATGTGTTTTTCCCAAAAAACTTAGAAAACAACAGTTTTCAAGAAAACAATACTTTATACAGCAGCATAGGAAAGAAAAAAATACCCGAAGTGTCAGTCTCCACTGGGCTTTCTCATACATTTATATTTCATAGGGTTTAGTAGTATTACTTATATCACGATCATTATCAAATTAAAAAGGGAAAATTGTGTTATTGTTACAAACACTTAAAATATTTTCACGGCATATTGTCCGTTACGAAGGAAAAACAATATTTACAGGCAAACATTGGTTATATTTGAATAAGGCTCCTCGGTATTATAAGAGCTCTATATTTGAAGGTGTCGTTCGCTTGAAGTCAAATACAAATTTGGCTCTGGAAAAATAGACAACTTTGAAGAAAGAAAGAAATAGAGAGAGAGAGAGAGAGAGAGAAGGGGAGGGGGGGGGGATTTGGAATTTTTCACTTCCTCTCGTGAGCGCTGTATTTTCCTATTGGCTTCCTATGGTGAAAACTAGGCACAAGAGTTCCTAGAACGTGGTAATTGGACCATTGGTATAAACCGAATTTTTACTTTCCTTATATAAATAGTATAATGTATATTACTTTCCTTATATACATAATATAATGTATAAGGAAAGTATTATGACGGGGTCGAAAATTTTACTTTCCTTATATACAAGTACATAGCATAAGGTATAAGGAAATTATTGCGACAGGGTCGAAAATTCGAATTTCGAGTTTTCGACAGGAGAGCAGCTATCAAGCATCCCTGAACACGAATCGAACGTTTTTGCGATGATGTCTGTGTGTATGTCTATATATATGCGTCTGCGAGTACGCGTGTATGTGTGTGCGTGTTCATGAGTCTGTGGAGACGATATCTCACGAACGAATGGAGAGATTAGAACGAAATTTGGTACTAAAATTACAATCTGTGAACACTGAAACCCTATTATTTTTAAATGTAATCGAATGTTCAGAACATCCCTAAATTTTGGAATTAAATTTTGAAAAAATCGTCAAAAAATCAAAATCTTCAATAAAGTTACATAAATAATTATTTCTTATGTCATTTTTTATAATAAAACGATTGACATAAAAATTAGAACGCTAGTACGAACCGTTCTCGAGATATTATAGATTTGTTTTAAATAAATGTATTTTCAAAAATCACTTAAAATTAAAAAATTAATTATTTTAAAATATGTTTGTTTACTTTTCATATGTAATATTATGTGATAAATTTGTTAACATTTTTTTCGTGGATCTAGCATGTTCCATTCACGAGAGAAGATACTTCGGGTACTTGTTTTTTATTTGGACGCCAATAGTCATTTATCTGCTATAAGAATAACCTATTTTTCGTCCATAACGCTTGGCGAAATTTTAACGACAAATTTGACTTTTTAAAATGCTGCCAAATTGAAGAAAATGCCACCAAATTGGTAAAACTGACGCTAAATCAATAAAAATGAAGACTAATTGATGAAAATTCATTATCTTGGAAAGAACATACGAATAGACTATAAAAATAACCCATTTCTCCGTCCGCCCGTGCGTAACACTAGGCGAAAATTTTGGCAGAATGTCGCTAATTTGGCAACTTTTAAAGTGTTGTCAAAGTGAGGAAAATATCACCAAATTAATAAAAATGCCGTAAAATTGATAAAAATGACGCCAAATGGGAGGTAAAATGGGCTGCAAATTTTGAATTCTGTTGTCTGCCAAGTTTATTTTTCGATTATAATCCGTATTTTTCTCGTCATTTAACAGGCTTATAAACTCTTCTATAAGTCGTAAAAGTAACAATCTCCTCTTACACGTTTTTGGTTATGATTGCATCATTTATGGTCAACCTAATGCCCATTACGGCAACATTTAAAGTGACTGTTGCAAACATGTTTATATATAAGCGTTTAAAATATTGAGAAGTATCTTACTCAGCAGACAGGTCATCGGCGTGATCGTCCTGTCCAGGCACATCAATATGAATGAACACAGACCTGGGCTTGATTTCGGACATACACGGATGTTCTACGAAGTCTTGGAACGTAGAATCTAAATAAATAAATAAATAAATAAATAAACTTTCATAAACTAACCACAATGTATGTATTCATGCCTACATTCATACATTCATACCTACTGTACAGCGTTTATTTCGAAAAAAAATAATTAAAATAGTCTCACATTTCATTTAATTGCTTTCACATACTAATATGTAATATAGTATGTGAATGTAATATTAACGGATTTTCACGAAACTTTATATCCGGTTTTATTATAAAAAAAATCTAGAACTAGATAGAATTCGAAATTATATATGTATTTTTTTAACATGGTAGCATAGGACAAAATTTGACATATTTATACATAAAAGGGTTTATTTATGGTTCAATGATCACAAGACTTAATAGTTTCGATCATTGTTGTGTAAAAAAAAAAACCGCGATACAATTTTTTTGAACGTGACGTCATTAGCTCCCTCGGGGGAGGGGACGTAATCCCCCGGGAGTACATTGTATGGTACCAAATAAAAGATTTTTTTTAAGCTTTTTAAAGTGAAGGGTAACATGTGATAATTGTCATCATTTGGACAAACAATACAGAGTATATATATAGATATATATATCTAGAAAAGGACAATCAAAATATTCAATACAAAATGAAGTGAGTAAAGGCGCAATTTGCAGCACTATTCATAATATATACCAAAAAGGAACACTTAAATTTATGATTCAAGTGTGAAAGATATCAAAAGGAAAAAAGGAGTGCAAACGAGGGATCATTAATGTCTAGGGGGAATGTGACCCCTATTTCTGATTAAAACTGTGACTGTTTCTTCGCAATGTTATTAACTGTGACTGTCTTATTAACTGTGACTGTTTCTTCGCAGTTTTAATCGCATCGTTCTCAAACTTTACTTGTATGATGTTTGACTTCTTTACGAGCCGTTTCAGGCTTTCTTGGTCTCTGAATCCGGATTTTTGTTTCCACTTGGATTCTGTTTTTCCCATGCACACTTTGGAACTGCTATGAGCGATCACCGTTCCTGAGAGTGTTTCCTAGGAATAAAAAGCACGTTTTTAATCAGGAATAGGGGTCACAATCCCCCTGGACATTAATGATCCCTCGTTTGCACTCCTTTTTTCCTTTTGATATCTTTCACACTTGAATCATAAATTTAAGTGTTCCTTTTTGGTATATATATATATATATATATATATATATATATATATATATATATATATATATATATATATATATCACAAGCTATTATAAATGTAGGACCCATTTCTCCTTCCATCCATCTCTGCAATGTTTGGTGACAAATTTGGCGGAATATTGCCAACGTGGCGACATTTTTAAATGTAGCGAAAGTGATGAAAATGTGGCCAAATCGATAAAAATGTTGCGAAATCTATAAAATATGTCGCCAAATTGATGACAATGACGCTAAATCAATTAAATTAAATGCGTTTCGTTAAAAAATAGTACTGCGTTTTTCTTAGGAGATAGTACTGGAGACAGTACGTTTGATGTCAATCCAACCATCCCACTTGGCTACAAATTTGACGACATTTTTAATGTCGCCAAATGGAACAAAATATCGCCAAATAAACGAAAATGTCTTCCAATTGATAAAATAAAATAATCCCGGCTTGATAAAAATGGCGTATAATTGATGAAAATTCAATATGTTGCAAAATTTAGTTCAATTTTCTTGACAATCAAAATTGCTTTGTGGGAATTATTAATTTAATATCTTAATAACCCATTTCTGCATCCGTCCGTCCATAACGCTTGGTGAAAAATTTGGCGGGATATTGCCAACTTGGCGAGTTTTTTTAAATACTACCAAATTGACAAAAGTATCGCGAAATTAATAAACATGACGCTAAATCAATGAAATTAATTGCGTTTTGTTAAGAGATAGTATTGCAATAACGCATCTTTAGCGTTTGTCTATGGGTCTAACCGTATCTGAAAAAATATTTGTTCCTAATGATTAAAATTATAGCCATGCTATCTGGTACGGTTGTAAAATTTGAAAGAAAAAAAATTACAAAATGGATTCTGGTATGAAAAAGTCGAGTTGAGCCCCGAAAGTTTTATTACTAACGTGTACTGTGTTACACACTTGTTCATAATGACTTCATAAAAATGGAATATGACGGTAATTCTTTTTTTATTTTTTTTTCTTTCTTCCTATTTTGACTTTCAATCAGTTTCAGTATTTTTCATGCTAGTTAAATCGGGGAAATTATAAATTTTGCTCATAAAATCGAGCAGATCAGGCATGTATCACATTGTGTAACGTTTCAAGAAATTATTTTGTATCGGATGTGGAAATTATTAGTAACCCCCCCTCTGAAATTTGATGATGAATCCACATCAACCATAACAATAAGCTATATCTATAGCATATTATTAAAAAAAATGTTTCTAGGAAAATATAAATCTTTTTAATTGGAAGTGACATCTCCAGAATCGGAAGAAGAAGAAATCCTTACCAAGTCCCATTACCTCCCACCCCCACTCCAGAATTTAATGCTGAATCTATCTCAGGGTTTTTGCCCATGTTTTAGTAAAATAATTATGCACTTTCCGTACACCTTTTAAGAACTATAGCGAATAAATTAAGTACTATGAAAAAAGTAGGGTATATTGTAAAAAAGTAGGTTACATTGTAAGTACTATGAAAAAAGTAGGCATCATGAAGTTTTATCAAATTTCGCATCATATAATGCCATTTGATTTCAAAACTAAATCAAAAATCTCGAGGAATGCTTATAAAAATAAAAATGTTTGCTGTTATTGATAAAAACTTCTTTACATTTGATCGAAATTGATATATTTTGGAACCTGCTGATTTGAAAATATTGGCAGGCTCTCAATGATATTTCCATTTCTCCATATGATGATGCAAATGATCACAAGAAAGAAAAGACGAGATTTTCATGACTATATTAGCTTTTACAAACGAATTATAAAAACTATAAAAAGTTCTTATGGTCGGAAAACCAGGCGGGTATGGATAAAATTGCAAACTAAAATAAATAAAGGTTGCACAAAAAGATTCTGCGATTGTTCAGATCAGGAAGACCCTGATTATGGGTACTACAGTACAGTGGCGTCACCGGGGAACGGATTCAGGGGTCAACACCCTCTCTCAGAACCCATCGATACCTATTGAAGCCAGGAGAAATTAAATATGGAGAAATGGGGTATAAAATAATTGATCACCAAATACCACCTTTTTTCTGCAGACGCTACTGCTGCAGTCATCTATTATTAGACTTAAGAAAGCAGCGTTGTGTTTCTGTCAGGACAGTGGCAAAATCAAGAATAGGAAAATATGAACCAACATCCTTTTCTATTTGGTGACAGCAAAAACTATTCCGGTAGTTAGCAATCTGATCGTCACTCCTGGATGAAATTAAGCACTTTATAGTTTTAAGCTCTTTAAAAGTCGAAATTAGGATTTAAACAGTTTTTAACCCTTTCACGACTAGCGCCGATTATATAAGGCATCCATACAAGGCGCCGGTTATATAAGGCGCCAGTTATATAAGGCAATTAACTAGAGCACAAGAGAAAGTTCTCGACACGAGTAAAGTGTATTTGTTTTCTACCTTTTTGTGGAGTATCATACTTGAAAGTAAAGTAATTAACGTGTATGGTGTACACTAATGGCACGATGATTCATTCATTCATTGGTGGTATACTGATGGTTTGTTCCGCCGTCGCGAAAGGGTTCAAGACCACAAGCACCTTGTATATCAGTAATCACCTAAGCTATATCTAATATAGCTAATTATGATTAATTGATGTTTCAAGGAATATTTTTGAACAGGAAGTGGAAATCCTTAGTAAAACCAGCCGACCTCCTCCAGAATTTGCTAAATCCATATCAGTCATCATAAACTCTATTTACAGCCGATATTGATTATTGAGAAATGGATGTTTCATTTAAATTAAAAATTTTTGAGATGGAAAGGGAATTGGAAATCCTTAGTGAACCCGTCATTTGCCTATGAAATTGATGCTGAATCTACACCAGTCATCGTCTGAGTTCTATGTATAGCAAATCCTGAGAAATAAATGTTTTAAGAAATTTTTTTTCGCAAAAACAGTGTGGCTCAACTCGACTTTCTCATATCAAAATTCATTCCTTTTCTACAAATTTTATATGAAAAAATTTGAAAAATCAGTATCGTGGGTCCAAATGATTGCTACTATAGCGTTTTACCCTTCACTCTAAAGGGCTTGACAATGTATCCCCCGGGGGGAGGTAACTCCCCCCCCCCCCCAAGGAGTCGTCTAAGGTTAATTCGTCACGAACAAAGAAAATGTGAATCACGGCTATTTGTCGTAACGATTAAAACTATTAAGTCTCGCGATCATTGAATTATAAAATGCATTATTGATTATGTCACATTTTGTCCTATCCTGCCATATTAAAAAATCTGATGTGGGCAACACATGAATTTCCTTATATAATGTAATGAATTTACTACTTTTACAGTAAAAAAATAGGTTTTTCTTATAGTAGATACGAATATTCTTTCCAAGACATTGAATTTTCGACAATTAGTCGTCATTTTCATTGATTTAGCGTCATTTTTATCCATTTGGCGAGATTTTCGTTAATTTGCAACATTTCAAAAAGTCGCCAAGTTGGCGACATTCCGCCAAATTCGTCGCCAAAATCTCACCAAGCGTTATGCACTAAGAAATAAGTTATTCTTACAGTCGATAAATGACTATTGGCGTCCAAATACAAAAGTGTTACTCAGAGTATCTTTTTTCATGAATGGAACGAGCTAGATCCACGAGAATGATGTCACCCAATTTATCGCATGGTATTACATATGAAAAGTGAACATGTTTATCAATAGGCAATTTTTATTTTATTTTATATGACTTTTTGATATTTTTTTTGAAAAATGTACAATATCTCAAAAACGGCTCGTGTTAGCGT
Source organism: Amaurobius ferox (assembly GCA_951213105.1). Taxonomy (NCBI): domain Eukaryota; kingdom Metazoa; phylum Arthropoda; class Arachnida; order Araneae; family Amaurobiidae; genus Amaurobius; species Amaurobius ferox. Next base: position 86,767,514 of record OX578143.1, on the reverse strand, counting down.
TCTAAAATTTATGTTAATCGTTTTCTAATGAAAAATTACATAAGAAATGTCTATTTGCGTAACCTTATTAGTGGTTTTGATTTTTTGACGATTTTTTCAAAATTTCATTCGAAAATTTAGGGGGGGGGGGGGGGTTCTGAACATTCGATTGCGTATAAAAACAATAGGCTTCCAGTGTTTATGGATTGCGATTTTTGTACCAAATTTGGTTCAAATCGGTCCATTCGTTCGTCAGTTATCGTCTCCACAGACCCACACACACAGACATCACTTCAAAAATGTTTGATTCGTGATCAGGGATGCTTGAAACGTGCTCTCCCGTCGAAAACTCGAATTCGAATTTTCCATGACATTGAATTTTCGACAATTAGTCGTCATTTTTATCCATTTGGCGAGATTTTCGTTAATTTGGCAACATTTCAAAAAGACGCCAAGTTGGCGACATTTCGCCAAATTCGTCACCAAAATCTCGTCAAGCATTATGCACTAAGAAATAAGTTATTCTTACAGCAGATAAATGACTATTGGCGTTCAAATACAAAAGTATTACTCAAAGTATCTTTTTTCATGAATGGAACGAGCTAGATCCACGAGAATGATGTCACCCAATCTATCGCATGGTGTTACATATGAAAAGTGAACATGTTTCTTAATAGGAAATATTTTTTTTTATTTTATATGACTTTTTGATAATTTTTTGAAAAATGTACAATATCTCAAGAAGGGTTCAAGTTAGCGTTCTAAAATTTATGTCAATCGTTTTCTAATGAAAAATTACATAAGAAATGTCTATTTGCGTAACTTTATTAGTGGTTTTGATTTTTTGACGATTTTTTCAAAATTTCATTCGAAAATTTAGGGGGGTTCTGAACATTCGATTGCGTATAAAAACAATAAGCTTCCAGTGTTTACGGATTGTGATTTTTGTACCAAATTTGGTTCGAATCGGTCCATTCGTTCGTCAGTTATCGTCTCCACAGACTCACTGACACACACACACACACACACACACACACACACAGACATCACTTCAAAAATGTTCGATTCGTGATCAGGGATGCTTGAAACGTGCTCTCCCGTCGAAAACACGAATTCGAATTTTTGAACCCGTCACAATACTTTCCTTATACATTATGTATATAAGGAAAGTAAAAACTTTTGTTAATCAAATGCAAAGGTAACGGGCACAAATTTATCTATACTTAGGATAAAGCAATAAATAGCAGAAATTTCACTTAGAATGGGAGCCATAAGATTCGGAGGATAAAAAAAAGTTGCGTGATACGAGCGACCATTCCAATCTTCAAAGAGAGACAGTCAGACTGACGTAATACTGCGGATGAGATGTTTCAATTTCCGATGGAAGGAAGAGATGCGAAGCAAAGAGAAGTAGCAAGAAAACAGTCGGGATATATATATCGAAATATTAGAAAAATAAGACCCAGAAGAAATTCTTTCGAGATTAGTTTACACAGAGTGTGGGTGGCCCATCAATGGGAGAGAGAATCTTTTGAGTAAAGCGATATTTGATCAAGACTATATTTTGATCAAGGGAAAAAAGTTAGATAAAACCTTTTACATGAGTGATAGCATTCATACCGGCCACCTTTTGAGGTGAAAATTCTAAAGACTAGATAAAATTCATTAAAGTGCATGAAGCGACATTTTAACGACAGAGATAAAAATTTGATATTTTAAAAACTATAAGTGTCTTATATGCATAAAATCCAAATAGTGCGTTTAAAAACATGTCAGTTTTTATTTAAAAGTGATACACTTCGCAATTTTTATTTAAATTATATGTCTTTATTTAAGTTGAATGCGAATATAATAGTAGATATAAATAGATTTTCAAAATATCGAACAATTCACTGTTAAAAGTAATTAAAATGTACTTTCAAATAAATATTGTAAGGTCCATTTCTAGAAATGCAATAAGAGTACCTTCCCTACAGTTTAGAGGAAAAAGCTATGCTACTACCCGCAGGTTAGATGCAGTGATTATTAAAATTTGATAAAACTAAATTCGATTATTCGATTTCTCCGAGAACCTTACGAATTATAATAGCGATTTTTGTTCACTTGTAATACAACGCAAAGGATGCTAGCCCAGTAAAAAACAGCAGAGAATGAGGAAAATTCAGAAGATCGGCAGTTTCACTTCGATCTGAAATCTGAATGAGAATCTACTACGGCGTTCACTCTAAGAGAAGAGGAAATTTCGTTCGAGTTGTTTAATGAAGCATCCCAGGAGGTTAATAGAGCGTCATTTGGCTAAAAGATACACTGCTCACATCCCGGTTGAAACTTGAGTTTTTTTACAGTGTTCTTAAATATACTTTTAACGCAATGCATATGTTTCATATGAGACCTGGGGCACCGGGTTTTAGTTTAACATTTGGTAAAAGTAACTAAGGCATTGATCTTATTAACTCCATTGAACTTATGATGTCGACTTGAGGTGAGAATTGCGCAGTTTGCGGACATCCCAATTTAGCATTCTTTGAATAAAAGTTTTAAACTTTCAAACGATCCACATTCTTATAGCTTTGAGACGGAGTATTCTAAAATGTTTAACTTGCTTGTGAAAGCATGGAGCCTGTTTTATTTCATGACGTAACAAGCAGTGGATTTCAAGCAATAGCAGTCGTGTTGCAATTTTAACCTTTTGCTTACGGGTGGGACAGCGTCCATCCCAAACGAAAAATCTCTCAAAGAGACAGGTATTTGACATACCCTATCCCAAACAGTTCGACCCCCCCTTTTGCAGACAGTGGCATCCATGGACGCTACGAACTGTTTGGGATAGGGTATGTGAAATGCCTGTCTTTTTGAGAGGTTCTTCGTTTGGGATGGACGCTGTTCCACCCGTAAGAAAAAGGTTAAAATGAACGTCAATGTCTGCAAGGGGGGGGGGGGGGGGGGTCGAACTGTTTGGGATAGGGTATGTGAAATATCTGTCTTTTTGAGAGGTTCTTCGTTTGGGATGGACGCTGTCTCACCCGTAAAAAATGTCAAAATGAACGCCAATGTCTGCAAAGGGGGGGGGGGGGGGGGTCGAACTGTTTGGGATAGGGTATGTCAAATACCTGTCTTTTTGAGAGGTTCTTCGTTTGGGATGGACTCTGTCTCACTCGTAAGAAAAAGGTAAAATGAACGCCAATGTCTGCAAAGGAGGGTCGACCTGTTTGGGATAGGGTATGTCAAATACCTGTCTTTTTGAGAGGTTCGTCGTTTGGGATGGACGCTGTCCCACCCGTAAGCAAAAGGTGAATATGTAATCCCAACTGACGATAAATGGGAGCGTAGCTTTGGATGCCAAAACTGGAAACTATGTGTTACTTATCACGAAAGCTAATGCTATGCGGTAAAATGTAGTGACAACAAATAGCTATGACATTTGTGAGAATGATAAGTTTCGATTACAACAAATCATACCTGGAGTTTGAGTCTCCATTCTACTTTCTAATGCATTTATATACAATATTTTTTTATTTGTGTCACAATCGGTATCCGGATGCAAAAGAATATATCTTCTTATGAGCTTCTGTATGCAAGTCGTTACCTTACAAAAATTTTAAACTGCAAATGGAGGGCAGGCTACTTAAGTTTTCGCATTGGATTCATGTCATGAACAATGCGGTTAATGACATTATTCTCGTGCAAAGAAAGTTTATTGAGACGATCATCTTCGGTCTTGTGAAGTCTCGAACCTTTAGCCGAGTCTCGGTCTTCGCGCCTTTTCCCACTCCATATGGGAGAGTTATTGTATCCCAAAGTTATCGTTGAATCGTGTAGAGTTTGCAAGAAATGATTCTTCACTAATTGGTAGTTGTTGAAGAAATTCTTTTCTTACCTACTTTGTAACTGGTCATGGACCCTTTCTGGATTACCTACACTTCTTCAAACTTAAATCCTCTTCTAACTGCCCCTGTAACTCCTTCGGCGATGCCGACCATTATATCTTCTCTTGCCCTCTAACCAAACCTTTCCACCTCTCTAAACCCTCCCCTCGGAACGCTGCGGCCTGGTTCTCCAGGGTGTGTCAAAATCACACCTCCATTCATAAAATCAAAGACTGTGTCCTCGCTGCAAAAGAAATCTCAAACAAAATAAACTAATTAATTCCTGGGTTCCCCCCTCCCCCCTGATCCGTGAACCCTCTTACTGTTCCCAGCCATCTTACCTTAAAAATAAACTTATTGGTCATATCTTGCATATCTATACACCTGTACATTTTTTGTGTTCTGTGCATTTGTACTTTTTTGTTTTGTTTTGTTTTGTTTGTTGTTGTTTTTTGTTTATATATACTATCTTTGTGTTGTTCTGCGTGCACTGTGTGCCAATTATCCATGGCATCATGCTGGCCATGAGCATGTAATTTTCTGTAAATACTTTTATTCACATTAATAAATGCTTGCGGATCGTTGGAGTTGACCGGGGGAGTCAGCTTCGGCTTACTCCCTCTCCCGGCCACACATTAAGCTACCATAAACCTTCGGGTTGGTTGTGTGGTCAGGGTCTTCAATCAATCAACCTTGATTCAGAAACGAGAATTATTATTCATCTTTTAAATGGGATACAGAAAAAGAGACATATAGACAATTTGATAGTGTAGAGAACAGAATCTCTGCTTGGTGGCGTTTTACACCACACTAGTCTTGAAGCTCTGAATTAAAGCTCGCTTGCAACCGTATGGAAATTAACCTTTTGCTCAAGCGTGGGACAGCGTCCATCCCAAACGAAGAACCTCTAAAAAAGGCAGGTATTTGACATATTCTATCCCAACCAGTTCGACCTCCCCCCCCCCTTTGCAGGCATTGGCGTCCACCCATCCATGTGGGGACGCCAATGAATTAGAATTAGAAAAGGGACGTAATCTGAGTTCAACAGAAAATCGCAGAAATTAATTTCAGATAAGAGTCCCAGATGAAACTCCTTTTAAATAGATAAAGTTCAAATCTTTTTTTCTCTTCAAAGAAAACTCTTCAATGTTCTCGATGCTTTTAAGATGAAAACATTACGATAATATTTTCGATTGTCAAAGAACCGATTTGTGCGAAAATCGAGTAAAATTGCACATCAACATAAAATAACTAAAAAAATTAATTAAAATTTTAAAAAGATCCCTTCGAGATGTTTACTCTCGAGAGCAGATGTATCCCTGCAATCAATTTCATGGCTGTACGTCGCTTAGATTTTCCACTATAGACGTTACAAACGGACAAATACTCGTCTTCTTTTATTATTATAGATTAGACAGCTAGAAATATTTTTCTAATAGGGCATTTTTCAATATAAAGAGACACTATAAAAATTTAGATTTTGAATTTTTCAGAAAATACTCCCTATGGAGATTGTACTGTACTGTTATGACTATTTACCTTATTTTGAATATTTATCCCATGTTGAATAGTTACCTTATTTTGAATATTTACCCCATGTTGAATATTTATTCCCCTGCTTTAAAAAAACATTGTACATCGGTTCAGATACACGGAGAGTAGCCGCTTTCAAAGTGTAGCAAAAGTCAAGTACTGGCCCATACCATTTTAAACACTTTTCTGTGTGTAGTAAAATTCATTCACGCCTCGAACGTAAAGGTTTCAATGTAGTTGTTTTGATCAGGAAAACATTTTTAAATTGTACACACAAGACGCTCTGGGAGAAATATTTTGGCAGGGATGTCCTTGCTATGAATCGAGTTTAACAGAGGAAGCAGACATACATTTGGCATGAAATCCTTGAGGTGTTGTACACGTCATTATAAATCACGACCCAGAAGAATGGAGACTATTCTTGTGTAGCGAGGAAAGGAGACTAATAGAACAAAATGGCTAATATGAAAAGTCGTTTAAAATATTGTTGCACACCCTGCAGGTAATGTGGTTGAAAAAAATCAGATGAAACCAACACATCTATGAAGTTGAATGTCTTTTTGTTAATTTGTACGTCTGTTCCGTATACAAATCCACAGTTTTTGACTGATTTGTTTCAAATTTGGCATGGTTGTTCTCTACTTGGTTTGTTCTCTACCACGGGTAACCCCGTCATTGTTTCTTCGAGTTTCTAAGACCTGGAGTTGTCGAATTATTAAACAAAACCGTAAAATTAAGCCTTCCATAGAAATAGTTTTATGCAGACGATTATTTTCCGAAAATTTATTTAAAAAAAATTATATCATGTAATTTAGCAATTAAATGTAAAAATTAAATTAAATGTGTTAAAACGGCAAACGATTTTCATTTAGTTCATTCGATTTAAATTATAAAGAAATTGACAGAAAAAAAATCTGATGTGGGCATAACATAACTTTCCCCGCAGACTCAAATTCATTTTTTCCTTCTTTCTTTCATAACCTATTAAAGAGTTTAATTGAACAAAATGACACGGATACACATATGAAATTTTATCCAATTTATAGTTTTAATATATCGGCTTCATTTATTTTGGCAATTTAACGCATTTTACAACGTTACCTGTTCCTGAAAATTTCAAAAAACTTACATATCTTAAGAAAGGTTCATTCTAGAGAAATGGGATTGGTTTTATTTGCATTGCCGTTAAAAATCACGTATGAAACAATAATTTAAATAATTAATAATTTAATTAATTTATAAGAACATTTCGTTTTTGACTTCAGATTGTGATGATTTTTGTTCGCCATTTCGCAAAATAAGGCCCGTTTTGTTTTACCGAATTGTACTAAGATCTAACCAGCACCAGGGTAAGGTAATGAATGAGGTTAGTCTTATTTGTTTTGTAGCTAAAATTTACGTATAAAACAAGCATTTAATTAATACATTTCAGTGTATTTAGTCCTATATTTCAGATTTTGACGATTGTTTTAGGATATTTTGAAAAAGAAAAATGAAGTAAAGATCTTTTTGCGAATAGTACCAAATTCTAATAAGCACCAGGATAACTCAGAAGTAACTCGCATACTAAAGTTTGTGACATTTCGTACACTAGTTTTTGAGCTAGTGTGGATACATACATTGCACAAACACATACACAGACGTCAGGTTAAACAAAAAGAAAATTTTTTTTTCTGATTCTAAAGTCTTCGAAATGTGTAGATTCCCTGAAAACTCGATTTTTTTTTTAAATGCCGAATTTAGTATGCCGAAAACACGATTCCAATATTTCCCTTTTACTACTATGTATTGTAGGAACAGCAATAATTTTTTTATAAATGAACAGCATTATGTTTTTGATTGGGAGTTATATTAGTTACGGCCACGAGATATAAGATTACGAGAATTATTGATATTTTCAATTTCTCTTTAGACCTCTATTAGAATTTACACCTATTTTAAAATCACGGGCAAAGACGGTAAATCTGTTAGTGACCTACAAATTAACAGTGACCTATATAATTAATTAAAAAAAAAACAGGCTTTGAATGGACTAGCTCACATGAAGTATGCGAGCTATGAAAGATTTCAAATTAAAACATTATGTGACGAATAATTATGAAATTAGAAGTATAAAAAATGAATTTCAATATTTGAGAATTCGAATGCAAAAGAGCCTATAAGTTTTTAGAATTTGAATATTAATTTAAATAAATTAGAATACAGAAAAAGAATGAAATCAGTGACACATTTAAATCTCAAAAATGCATTCAATATACAGGAGCGCGTTTAAATCACATGCATGCAAGTGCTCGCGCTTTAATGAGCTGTTTAAAAGTTGTACGAAGCGTATAGTGAGTACTTATTATTTGTACGAAGCGTATAGTGAGTACTTGTTATTTGTACGAAGCGTATAGTGAGTACTTGTTATTTGCACGAAGCGTATAGTGAGTACTTGTTATTTATACGGAGTGTATAGTGAGCATGTACTGTTTAAAAATGGGCATTTCGCTCTATTGCATAATTAATAATTGGAATTGTGGCTCTGCACAATTGCGTACAATTTCATGCATGTATTCAAAATTTCCTCTTCCTACCTATTGCAGCTTTCGAGTCAAAGGGATCATAGAATTCAGGCAAATGTTGATTTCGCTTCGTTAGGAATGGAGAATAGACTTCGCTCTGCTCGTCCATAATAATTGTGTTGTTGTTGAGACCCAGACCGTCCGACCTACCAGAAAGGTGTAAGGTAACTGTATGGACGGCCGGGAAGTGCCACCCAATTTAGACCGGAACCCAGTGGGGGAGGCATCCACAGGGACCGTACCCTCCTTCCCCTACCACCAACTTCTCGGAAGGACTTACGGACCCACATGTTTAACGTGATCGTACTCCGCATGAACACGGCGGCATTTGTGGCAGCGCGCAAACCACGGGGATACCGCACCCGAGATGGCCAACAGCACGCGGTGTTCCGAGGTGGTCACCCACCAAGTACTAACCGCGCCCGATGCTGCTTGACTTCGGTGATCTAACGAGAACCGGTGTTTTCAGCACGGTACGGCCGTTGGCCCATAATAATTGTGTGAAAATATTAACAAAATATCTGGAACGAAGCTCAACTATTCATGAATTCATCAGAAAAATTGCACTATTAAAAATGTTCCATCAATCTATTAAGTTCTAGTTTTTCAAATCTAGTCGTTCTAAAGCTATATAAATAATAATATTCGCTTTTAATATTTTCGAAAAAATATAACTAATTTCTTTTATTAACAAAATTAAAATTATTATTAAACAGTGTAGAATCGAACGACGCACATATCGTATAAATCCTTTAATTAAAACTTTATGAAGTTAAACATATTAAAAACTTTGTTTTAGAGATATTTACTGTACCTGAAACAAAACATTAAAATTCTTGTTTTCTCGTAAACTGAATTCTTGAAAAGCCCAATGTTCAAACTAGGAAATTTGACTGTAATATTTACTTTAATTCTTTTTCAGGTTTCGTAAATTTGAAATTTATAGTCTTAAATGTAACAGTTTAAAATCAAGGTACATAAAATTCGTATAAAATGTTTTGTTAATCACAACATTACAAAAAATTTTCGTTTCTGTATATCAAAATATGCAGTAAACAAATTAAAGAATATGCTTTTCACCAATAAAAATATCCTTATTTTGTAAATATAATGTTTGAGTGTATAATTATATAAAAAATTTTATCATTTAGATATTTTTAAAAACATTTTAATTTTTTCTAATTTAATTAACATAGAACATCAATAAAATAAAAACAATTGAGTAAAAAAATTTTACTAAAAGTGTTCATAAATAAGAGAAACAAATTTATCTGTCTCATATCCTTTCTAAAAACAAATAAAAAAAATATTTATATAGCATCTTTTAACATAATTGCGCATGTCTTTTTACTTTCGGGGGGAGGGGGGGAATTACGGACGTACTCTGATTCAATCTCCTCTTAGTTTTAATAATTGAAATAATCATGATCGTTTTCATTTAAATCGCTGAATTCTTTTCAGAGATATCAACCCATAGATTTTCAGAGAGAGGAATACCATTAAAAATTAACTGCAGTGTGGCTGAACTCGACTTTTTCATACCAAATTCATTTTTTTTTTCAATTTTTGAAAAATCGGTATCGTGTGTGCCAATAATTACAACTATAGTGTGTTACCCTTCACTTTAGAGGGCTTGAAAAAATCTTCCAATTGATACCATACTTGATAATGGACCCCCCGGGGTTAAATTGCACCCCCAAGGAGAGCTAATGACGTCACGAACAAAAAACCAATTGTATTGCGGCTGTTTTTCACAACGATGTTTGAAACTATAAAGTATTGTGAACATTGAGCTATAAATAAACCCTTTTATGCATAATTATGTCAAATTTTGTCCTATGCTGCCGTGTTAAAAAAAAATCCGTCCGAAAAATTAAGGATTTTCTCTGAATCAATATCTCATAAAAATCAATGACCCCAAATAAAAATTTCGAAGTTTTTGTTCGAATTAAAAAAATCCTATCTAGTTCTAGATCTTTTGATGATAAAGCGGGATATAAAGTTTCGTGAAAATCCATTAATATTTGTGGCCGCTAACGTGTACACAAAAAATCGACCACAGACATACAGACAAACGGACATTACTCCAAATTAGTCAAAACGTCCACAGAAAGTCTTATAACATACATCGGCATCAAAATCTCGAAATGGAAAACTTTCGTGAAAAAACAATACTTTCTTAATACTACGTATGAGAAAAGTAAATATTAAATAAAATATTAGAGTCGGATTTTTAACCAGATCGTAATCATTAGCTTTTCATGTACTAAGCCAATACATATAGGGGCAATACAAGATACAATTTGTAGGGAAAATAAATAATGCAAGATTGGCACATTTTGTAAACAGTTGAATGAAAAGAGAAGTATGATATATGTACTTACGATTGCTTCCTATATCGTGAACTGTTAAAAATATAGCTTTTTTCTCAACATTGTTAAGGTCACCCTAGAAAGAGGAAGAAAATAATAAGTTAATAAGAAATTATAAAACTGATTCAGAATTGCATTATAGTATATAAATGTACATGGAAGGTTTTAAAATATAGCAGTATATCCATTCGATAATAATTTCCCTGCAAAACATTATTTTATGTCTATACCGCATAAATTCTACATTATACAATTACCAATATGGACTGTGAAAAATGTGCCACGCCTGCCCAGGCCGATAATTCAGAATTTTATGCCTAGTTAGAGCACGGCCCGGCCCGACAATACTAGTGCTTCGGGGCGCGACCTGTGGTTAGCGTACGGGAATTGACCTCGGACGACCAGGGTTCGATTCCCGCCTCTTTCCAAACTGTTGCCGTATTCACTTGGAGTACGATCACGTTAAACATGTGGGTCCGTAAGTTCTTTCGAGAGGTTGGTGGTAGGGGAAAGAGGGTACGGTCCCTGTGGATGCCTCCCCCACTGGGTCCGGGTTTAAATTGGGAGGCACTGTCCTGGCCATCCAAACAGACATCTTACACTTTCGGGTAGGTCGGACGGTCTGCGTCAAGGGAGGAGGAACACTAGTGATTCAACCAATTAGGAGTCCGAAAAGATCTGCGAAAGTAGAACTATAGCCCAGGTTGGCCTAAATATTTCGGAGTTCAGGCAGCTACGGGCTGAAATGATGTGTTTTCAAATGTATCCCAAACATTAATTTTTAAACTTTTTTATAAAGAAATAAGTTAATTTTCTTTATGTCTTTATTTACACAAGAACGAATTACTCGACGTTGCCCGAAATCTAAATAAGCGCCCGCTACTTAAATAATACCATTTTTTTCCTGTGCGTAACCATACCAATTTTACAATGCGGGCATAATACGCCCTAAATAAGCGCTCGATCGCCGTCATTCAAAATATTTGAAGTCGCAAAAAAGAGTTCTTTTATCACCAGAAATAAAGTCCAAAGAAATTATTGCTATCTCAGCGAGTTTTCATCCAATTTAAGTCACGTTTTAGCACAATACTTATAATGATAATTGAATTAGCTAATTTGTATTCAATTATCATTATAAGTACGAAATCTTTAAAAGTTGTAAAATTAGAGAACGATAAATAAAATACACTACTTTTGAACAGTTGTTTTACCGTTTGTAAGTTGTATTATCATTTTACAGTTGTTTTATCGACAAAGTCGGTCTGAGATGACCGCCTGCGCCATTTTATCTTTTATCGTCTGCCCGGAATAAAAATGAAGTCGAAATTTTGACGGATTTTTGGCTTTAAATGTTCGTAACTGTTTGACCAGTTCGAATTAAAAAAAAAATCTCGTCGATGGGTATCATACGGGACGGGAAGCGCCTACCTATGGCAAATTTCGCTGCTGTAGGACGCTTCGATTTTCTGATACAGACAAGCTATGCAGACAGACAGACACACATCTTCTTGTATTATGTAAAATAGCTGAAATCAACAAAATAATTTAATGTACTCCAATAAATTGAATTTATGAAGTCGTAGCAATCATGGCTCATTACAAAAGTAAGAAGCAATAATCTACTCGCATATAATAATTATCTAACGTATTTGTGTCTTTCTATACACAGTCCACCGATGGTTCAGAAGGCTGAATTTTTGCATATTTATAATCGAGTCCAGTGGACAAAACCTAACGGATACGGATTTTAAGGATATGGAGAAAGTGAAAAGTTTCTTAAAAGTCTTTCCAAACCCCCTCGATGACATAGGAAGATGAATTTTACGCATTTATAATATCGTTCACCAGACAAAGAATGAAGGAGTCGGAATTTTGATTTCATCCGCGGAAGCGAAAAAACGGGGGAGGGATGGAAGCAAAAATATTTTTCTAGATCCGGTAGAAGTCTTCGAATGACTTAGAAGACTGAAATTGAAAGTACTACTAGTAGTATACTGTACTACTACATATAGTCGATACTATAAGTATGTAGTTACAGTAGTATACAGTACTACTAGTAGTATACCGTACTACTATATACAGTAGTATACCGTACTACTGTATACAGTACTACTTAGTAGTATACCGTACTACTAGTCGATACTATAAGTATGTAGTTATAGTAGTATGCAGTACTACTAGTAATATACTGTACTACTACATATAGTCGATACTATAAGTATGTAGTTATAGTAGTATACAGTACTACTAGTAGTATACCGTACTACTATATATAGTCGATGCTATAAGTATGTAGTTATAGTAGTATACAGTACTACTAGTAGTACACCGTACTACTATATATATGTATAGTCGTTACTATAAGTATGTAGTTATAGCAGTATACATTACTACTAATAGTATACAATACTACTATACATAGTCGAAACTATATGTAGTTATAGTAGTATACAGTACTACTAGTAATATACTGTACTACTATATATAGTCGATGCTGTAAGTATGTACTTATAGTAGTATGCAGAACTGTTAGTAGTATACCGTACTAGTATATATAGTTGATGCTATAAGTATGTAGTTATAGTAGTATACAGTACTAGTCAGTAGTATACCGTACTACTATATATAGTCGTTACTATAAGTATGTAGTTATAGCAGTATACATTACTACTAATAGTATACAGTACTACAAGTAGGTTTTGCATACTTTTAGTATCAATTACGGGACTAAACCTAAAGGAACCAGGTTTCGATTAAGACAGTTATTTTCGACGCTGAGTGTCATACGTTAATTCTCTATACTAAAAAAAAAGTAGATGGCACCGCTGTTTGACAAATTTACCGTTCCTCGAGGTTCTTTGCTTTATATCGCAAAAACGATAGCATATAAAATTATAAAATTTGGTACACTTGCAGAAGAAATGTATGGGAAACACTCTGAAATAAACTTTTTTATTATTTAACCTTCAGTTTAGGAAATATGTAATATCGAATGCAAAATATTTGAGCTGCAAGTTTGCGTCCAGGACAGACTAACAATAGATTTTTCAAAGGCATATAAAAGAGAACACAAAGAAACATTTCTTCGATTCCACAAACTAAGTACTTGTAGTTAAACTTGAATGGCAATTTAAGCATTCTAAATGTAACACTGAAAATTATTTCCGTATTCTAGTTATATTTTTGTTCAAACCAATCAACTTAAAGTGATGGTTCATAAACCCAAACAAACCGACAACAGCCAAATAAAATTCTAGCCTAAATACGACGAACTGTTGCTTACAAGCCATAAACGCCTGTTCCTCACAAGTATCTCCCCCAAAGTGGTCAATTGATTCTGCTTCGGCCAGAATGCAGCCGGGCATAAAAAGCAAGCATTTTCCCAGCGAGGTCGTTTATAACCCACTCAACTCGTCTGTCATTGGCTCGGTTATAAATGGTCGCTGGTCGAAATGTCAGTCATTTCCTCCCGTTGTAAAAAAAGGAGAAGCTATTTAGAACTCCACATCAAGAGATGACTCAATTCCAGGGGCTAGACTGCATAGCTGATAGGGTAAATTAAGAACATTTATTTATTTTATGCGAGTAAACCTCTACTAAAACGTAGAGAAAAAAAATCAGTAATGGCATCAACTGGTTCCGGACAGTGTTCACGCGGAGTACGGGCACGTTAAATATGTGGGTCCGTAAGTCCTCCAGAGAGGTTGGTGGTAGGAGGAGAGTACGGTCCCTGTGGATGCCGCCCGCACTGGGTTTCGGTCTAAATGGAGTGGCACTTTCCCGGCCGTCCAAACAGATACCTTACATTTTTGGGTAGGTCGGACGGTGACTTTTCGGCCCGGGGTGCAAATGAAATTTTAGGTAGGAAGTTTTCTATTTGCCCTATATAAATATATCTAAATACTGTGTCACATAAATAGAAACTAAGTTAACATAAAATGCCATTCCAGAGGTATGCCTGAAAAAAAAAACACTGGGTCTGGGTCAAAGAAGAAGAACCGGTTCCAGAGATATAATACAGACTTCCTCAGGATATAGAGCTACCATACCAAAGTAAGATGCAAAAGTAAGCCTTTGCTAGTGTGGTAGCTTTATTTATTTTATCTAGAGCCTTATAAAGAGTTCTCCCAAACTGCCCACCCAGGTCTTATTTAATTTTGAGAAAAATCGGGTAAAAACACATATCAACAAAACCGATGATTAATTTATTTTTTATTAGCATTTCTGCAAGTTTCGTCATATTCCAGATAATCAATTTCACTATCACTTATTCGGCTTTAAGTTTCAGAATCCGCTAAAACGTTGCTAATTTCGTTTGGTCGCAATCTTTTCCTCGTTGTAAACGCTATTTTGAAGGCCAGAGATTGGCAAGTACAATATTTAATCCAAAAATGGCATTTGTGGTACAATAATTAAATAATTAGAGTGAAAAAGTGATGTCGTGACCCACCAGAGATCTGACTGGAAATAATAATTTCTAATTTACGGGTTCTCCCGACACCAGAAAGCTAAGGGTCGAATATCCTTGCCAAATATCTTTGACAAATATCAACTATCCTTGACATTTATATGAATGACAAATATCCTAAATAATTTTGAAAAGTTAAATATCGGTAAATACACTCTAAGACAAAATCGACGCACTCCGCAAAATAATTTGATAGTAATGAAACTGTACATGCAAACACCTGTCGACCGAATATGCAAATGATCAAAAATTCGCAGCCAATGAATGAATAGTCGGAACTACAGCTCATTGAAACTGAGCACCATGATGGTGTATATAAGGAGCGAACCTCAATTTCAGGAACAAAACGTGCAGTGGATTTCGATTGCGTTTATGTACCTTGATTGTAACAATGCCTCGCCGGCGTATTAGCGGCCACTACGAGCATATCAAATAGTTTGAAAGAGGGCGTGCGATCGGACTGCATGAGGCTGGATGGGCACACCGACGAATCGCTCGGCATTCGGGTAGGAGCGATGCGGCAATTAGACGATGTTGGCAGGAATGAGTCCGGAATGATAGATTTCAGCGGCAAGCGGGCAGCGGACGGCCTAGAGCGACGACAGAACGGGAAGATAGAGCGATTGTCAGAGCAGCTGTGGCAGCACGAGATTTGTCGTTATCAACCATCCAATGTGGGACAAACACGGAAGTGACCACCCGGACCAGTAATAGAAGACTAAGGGAGCGGAATCTATACTCGCAGCGTCCATTACGCCACCTACCACTGACCAGTATGCATCGCCAACAGCGATTGCAATGGTGCCGGGCCGATCAACCTGGAGTTGTTCGGATTGGGAACGAATTGTCTTCAGTGATGAGTCCCGTTTCGAACTGAGTCCCGACGACCAGCGCAGACGTGTTTGGAGACAGCCCGGACATAGTCAGGATCCTGCTCTTACTGTCACATGCCACACAGCCCGACAACAGGGAGTTATGGTCTGGGGGTGCCATTTCGTTTGATAGTCCTAAGTTGCACCATCAAGCACAGCGGTACGTTGCCGACATTCTACGACCCGTTGTATTGCCATTCCTTTCGCGACACCCCGGGCTAACTTTTCAGCAAGATAATGCCAGGCCACATACGGCATGCCTCTCTATTGATTGCCCTCGTGCTTATGACCGTGCTCACTTTGTGTAGATCTTTCAGTGCAATAAATCATCTAATTGTTCTGAAATTCTAATCATTTCTTTTTCTGTACATCCACATTACACGTACCAAAATTTGTCTCATTTGGATAATTCTTTCTTGGTGCGTCGATTTTTCTGTCTTAGAGTGTATATCTCACAAGTACATAAGATGGTCGACTCGTTGCGAATCTATAAAATTTATCAAATAATATATGTGAACGTGTCAATGTGAACGTAACCATCAGTATATTGTTATCATCTTTGGACTCAATACATAGCCCTTACTTCCTTTTACTATAAAATATAATTTAAATAGGTCTTGGAAGATGAAAACATGTAAACTATGGAAGCCGATAAGAACATTTTACGATAGTTTATAAGCACAAAACTCGCCTACAAGGGGCGTTCTCAAAACTTGAAAGACACTCCTATTGCAGATACCAGCAGCGATGAACCGGTTTCGCGCTTATTGTACGCTCTCCGGCGCTTATTAAGCGCGAGACAGGTCCATAGATGCTGGTATCTGCAATGAGAGTGTCTTATAAATTTTAGAAAATCCCCTTATACGCAGGTTTTGTGTTTTTTATGTCAGTCACGTGAAAGAACCGAAATTGTCAGTTTTCAAAGAAGTCCTCAAAAATTGTGATTTATAGCAAATTTCTTGCTGCCGTTGAAGATATCGGCTACTCCATGCTGACGAGCCCATAATAAGCGCGAGACCGGTCCATAGACGCTGATATCTGCAATGGGAGTGTATTCCAAATTTTACGATAGTGTTCATATTATATTGTTATCATCTCTCGACTCGGCACAGAAGACTGACGTGCTTTTATTATTAAATTAAATTTAAATAGATCTCAGAAATTCAACCTACCCTTAAAACGTACTAACTGTATGTAAACCGTGTAAGCAAGCCACTTCTACCATTTTACGACGATGTTTATAACCTTAACCTTTGTTACAGTGCTTAGTGGAAGTGAGTTCGTTTTCCAAACCAAAGAAAAAAAAATCTTGGAGGAATTCCAGGATGTTCCCTTCCAACTGGGTAACTAAGTTCTCCCTCAGAACTACTGTAAGTGCAGTTAGACTCTCAAAAGGGGCCTAAAAATAAGGAGAAATTTTACGTAATAGGCATGCCTACCGTTACAGAAAATGAACTTTATCGTGCGATCGTAAAATACAGTTTTTTATATGTTGGAATACGAAAGTAGCAAAGGATAAGATCGGATGGGCGCAGTACATGACTTTCCCTACAAAGTGATTTTCCTCTTTATCTCTTCCATAATGCATTAATTTAAATTTTGGCACCCATTACTTTCTCTGCATAGTATAATGTACAGGAAACGTACAGGAAACGTATTGTGACGGAGTCGAAAATTCGATTTCGAGTTTTCGATGGAAAATCACGTTTCAAGCACATCTTAACTCGAATCGGACTTGAGGTGACGTCTGTGTGTGTATGTTAGTGTATGTGTGTGTGTCTGTGCATGTATGTATGTTGTTAGTGTATGAATGTATGTTACCGTGTGTATATGTATATTATTGTATATGTATATTAGTGTGTATGTATGTTAATGTGTGTGTATGTGTATATTAGTGTATATGTATATTAGTGTGTATGTATGTTAATGTTTGTGTATGTATGTTAGTGTGTATGTGTGGAAAACAAAGACCACACGACCAACCCGAAGGCTTTTGGTAGCTATTTATGTGGCCGGGTTAGTGTGTATGTGTATGCATGTTAGTGTCTGTGTGAAAGCCCCAGGCCGTCCGACTCGTCCAGAGGACTTAGAGTATCTATTTGGACGACCGGATTAGTGTCTGTGTGTGTCTGTTAGTGTATTTATGTTAGTGTGTGTGTTAGTGTATGTATATTAATGTGTGTGTATGTATATTAGTGTGTGCGTGTGTGTGTGTGTATGTATATTAGTGTGTGCGTGTGTGTGTGTGTATGTTAGTGTATGTGTGTGAATGTGTATGTATGTTAGAGTGGGTGTGTCCGTGAGTTTCGAATTTTTATGGGCCGTTTCGAAAATAATTTCGTACGATTATTACAATCACTGAATACTGGAAACTTATTCATTTTAAACGCAATAAAATGTTAGAAGACCCCCCCCCCTCTCCACCTCAAAACATGAAAGGCCCAGACCATACAGCCAACCCAGGGGTTTATGGCAGTTTAATGTATGGCCGGCCACCTCAAAATATGCAAATTTTTTGAAACAAACATTAAAAATTCCCGAGCTTCAATAGTGATAAATAATCATTTCAGACGTAATTTTTTATTAGAAAACGAATGATACAAATGTTAGAAGGTTAGCATGAACAGTACTTGAGATATTGTACGTTTTCAAATACATTTATTAAGAAAGTACATGAAATAAAAAAAAATGTAAGTATCATCCAGTATGCTTGTTTTCTATATACAATATTTAGTGAAAAATCTGTTAACATCATTCCCGTGGATCTAGTTTGTTCCATTCACAAAAGACGATACTTTTTGTAATACATTTGTATTTTGACACCAAAGAATTCGCTAATAGTCACTTATTTTGTGGAATATTAATTAAATATCAAATGTATTTAAGAAGATTTTGTACGTGAACATGTACAGTCATTCAATCTGGAATAATAAAATAAGTTGCCGAAAGCGCCAAATTTCAATTTTCGTGTAGTTAATTCAATGCTAAAAATATTGAGCTGTAGATTTTGTACACCATGATTTCGCTGTGGAATAAATAAAATAATTGCTTTATGTCGGGAAAATGATGTGCTACTCACATTAATTATTTTTCTTTTAATTTGTTACAATTACATAAAATGTCTTCACGGTGCATTGCTTGTCTCAGAGGGAAAACGACATTTACAGGGAACAATTATTACTTGAAAGTCGGATGGCTCGATTCTGGTGACAAATTTGGAGAAATATCGCCAACTTGACGAATTTTGAAAACTTCTCGAAATCACACAAAATAATAAATGGGCATGGATACGCATTTGAAATTGCATTGTAGTGGTTTTCAATCGCGGTGTGCCTCGAATGATAGTAAGGTTTGCTGGTGGATGGAAGGGATTACTACTTTACATATTTAAAAAATTTGATGTGGGCAACACATGACTTTCCTTATATAATGTAATTAATTTACTACTTTTACAGTAAAAAAAAGTAGGTTTTTCTTATAGTAGATACTAATATTCTTTCCAAGATATTAAATTTTCGACAATTAGTCGTTATTTTTATCCATTTGGCGAGATTTTCGTTAATTTGGCAACATTTCAAAAAGTCGCCAAGTTGGCGACATTCCGCCAAATTCGTCGCCAAAATCTCGCCAAGCGTTATGCACTAAGAAATAAGTTATTCTTACAGCAGATAAATGACTATTGGCATTCAAATACAAAAGTATTACTAAAAGTATATTTTTTCGTGAATGGAATGAGCTAGTTCCACGAGAATGATGTAACCCAATTTATCGCATTGTATTACATATGAAAAGTGAGCATGTTTCTCAATAGGAATTTTTTTTTTATATGACTGTTTGATAATTTTTTTTTTAAAAATGAACAATATCTCGAGAACGGTTCATGTTAGCGTTCTAAAATTTATGTCAATCGTTTTCTAATGAAAAATTACATAAGAAATGTCTATTTGCGTAACTTTATTAGTGGTTTTGATTTTTTGACGATTTTTTCAAAATTTCATTCGAAAATTTAGGGGGGTTCTGAACATTCGATTGCGTATAAAAACAATAAGCTTCCAGTGTTTACGGATTGTGATTTTTGTTCCAAATTTGGTTCGAATCGGTCCATTCGTTCGTCAGTTATCGTCTCCACAGACTCACTGACACACACACACACACACACATACTTTCACACACACACACACACACACACACACACAGACATCACTTCAAAAATGTTTGATTCGTGATCAGGGATGCTTGAAACGTGCTCTCCCGTCGAAAACTCGAATTCGAATTTTCGACCCCGTCACAATACCTTCCTTATACATTATGTATATAAGGAAAGTAATTAAATATTAAATACCCCCGAATGTTTTTGACTACCAATAGTTTTGAGATATCTTGACGGCCACAAGGGAGCCGCAGAAAGAGTGTAGTTGGTCAAGGGCATTGTGGGCTCAAAAAGGTTGAAGACCACTGATGGTATGATATAAAAGAAAATCTCGATTCCTTTGGAAAATTTAAGCATTGGCGCACAGTCAATAAGGATCCAAAAAACTCAAATATCTTGAAAACGGTTTATCCTAAAGTAGTGGGCTTGGTCTTAACAATTTATAAAAAAAAAATACGCTATTAAATAAGCATTTAATTAATATATTCTAGCACATATTTAGTTTTTTTTCAATTTTATATTTTGTTGATTTTTATGCGTCATTTCGAACAAAAAGACCAGTTCTATATTTATTGGTAACACTAAAATTTAATCAGCACCAGGGTAAGGCATAGATGATTGAAAACAAAATTTCATGAAATTTAGTCGAATAGTTTTTACATAAGATTGCATACATACTGTACTGACAGACACACACGCTGCGACTTTCATGTTATACATTTAAGGGGGGGGGGGACCCAATTTCAGCAACATTCGTATATTTTAAAAATGGATGCTATTTATTTCTTTGCATAATTATATTCCCAGAACTCGCCTTCCCAAAGTTTGGATTGCAATGCCTATCAGTATCTACAGACACGCTTTTTAGCACTCTCCATGGAATAGCCGATATTTACAATGTAGTAAGATAACTAGGTCATCTTACTATCGTTGTAATCACTACTTTGAAGCATATATTAAATTTGGTCGAAAAATGAACAAATTATGGTATGTTGTTTTGATTAACTACTTAACCCTGTAAAATATATATATATAAAAGATAAAATATTAGTAATATCAATTTCAAGGGCGCCATGGAGAATTTCTACAAAAGAAAATAAAATAGCCCCCACTCCCCTCCCTCTCCTCTTGCAACAATGAATTTTCTACATGTGATATAAAGTTGTTTCGATGCACCGTGACGTACAATGGTTTTAACATAAAAGTGATGCAATTCTTCATTGTATTATAAAACAGACCTAGGATAGTTAGCAGATCTACAGGGGAAAAATTTTGATGACGGGTTAAACATCTTCTAAGGGGGAAATTATAATTATTGACTTATCTATCATCCTATGAATAAAACATCTCGATGAGCGGTAAACCATCCAAGCAGACGAAAACCACGGTGATCGGTTATCCATTAAGTCAAGAGGGCATCCTGATAATCGATAGACTGCATTAATAACAACTCGGTCAAGCCTATTGGAATCCTCAGTATGTGATCGGTATGTTTGATATCCGCTCTCCGTTCTATCATTTAATGGGTGAAACATTGGTTATCGCTCGGAAATACATCGGCCATACACCATGTCAAGCAACTAACTCATCTGTCGAGTTCTTTCCGATCAATCCTATTTCTAAACCCGATCTCTGGCCGATGCGCGGCCGATGATATTTTTTTTTTTGCTTAGAATTACACCATGTAAGCGTAACTTATGCAAGAGAACTTCTATTCCAACAAACATACCTTGAAAATTTTCTTTTATTTCACACAAGCTAAATTTTCACTTTAGTTTAAGTCCATCCAAGTTTTTCAACGTGACAACAAAATGACGAAAACTTCTGAATTACATCCAGAATAGTATTTTGACTGGAGTATTTGCGTGTTGTTTCTTGCTTCAAATGCAAATTAAAAAGCTGTTTGCACTATTTACTCTTGTACAATCCTAGTAATTACGATTCAACTATAAATAAATGTGAGCGAGAAAGTTTGTTCTAATGTAGCTAAAGGCAAACTCTTTGTATTCTTTATTTACTCTCGTAAAATCCACGTAATTACGATTGTAACTATAAATAATTTTGAAAGAGAAATTTTTTTTAATGTAGCTAAAGACAAACTCTTTGCATTATTTGTTCTTTATACTATTTACTCTTGTATAATCATACCATTTACGATACAACTATAAATAAATTTGAGCGAGAAAATTGTTTTAATGTAGCTAAAGACAAATTATGCATTTTTTGTTCTTTGCACTATTTACTTTTATATAATTTTAGCAATTACAATGCAACTATAAATAAATGTGAGTGAGAAAGTTTTTTTTTAATTCAGCTGAAGAGAAACTCTTTGTATGGTTGCGAGAAAATTGTTTTAATGTAGCTGAAGATAAATTATGTATTCTTTGTTCTTTGCACTATTTACTCTTATATAATTCTATCAATTACAATGCAACTATAAATAAATGTGAGTGAGAAAGTTTTTTTTTAATTCAGCTGAAGAGAAACTCTTTGTATTCTTGGTTCTTTGCACTATTTACTCTTGTAAAATCCTAGTAATTACGTTTTAACTATAAATAAATTCGAGAGAGAAAATTTTTTTAATATAGCTGAAGACAAACTTTTTGCATTTTGTGCTCTTTGCACTACTTACTCTTGTATAATCCTAACAATTACGATGCAACTATAAATAAATTTGAGCAATAAAGTTTTTTTTTCATATAGCTGAAGATTGAAAGCATCTATCGCTATTAAAATTTGACATTTATGTAGATTATTAGGGAAAAATACTAAGTGAAACTCTCCATTGGAATTTGAAAAATGTTACATAAGATCTACGAAATGTTTTTAACGTTGAATTGTACATTTGTTGCTTTTTGAGATGACAACATGTAAAACTATTTCAAAGTACTTAATTAGCATATATTTCGCACAACTCTAACTTGAAAATTAACGATAGTGATAACATCCGCAATAATCAATATAGTTTATATATTAAAATATTTTATAATTCATCAATTGGGCGCCATTTTCGCTAATTTAGCGTCATTTTTGCATTTTGACGATATATTTTATAAATTTGGCACCATTACAAAAAAGTTGGAAATTAGGCGGCATTTTGCAAAATTAGTAACCACCTTTGTCAAATTTATTGCCAAGTGTTATAGGCAGACGGAGAAAGGGTTTTTTTTTTTTAGCGAATTGGAGCGTAAAAATACAAAAAGTATTTTAATACAAAAAGTACACAGAATATTTTTTTGTGAATGGAACGAACTAGATCCACGAAAATGATGTTAACAAATTTGTCGCATAACATTGCATATGAAAAGTAAACATATTTCATAAGAGTTAATCCTTTATTAATTTTAAGTAATATTTTCGATTAATTTATTTAGAAAACGTGCAATATCTCAACGGTTCATACTAGCGTTTTAAAGTTTGTACCAAATTTCACCTAAAACGCTGCACCCGTTCGTGAGATATTATATCCCCCCCCCCCCCCCGCACACACGCGCGCGCGCACACACACACACAGAGACATTACTTCAAAAACGTTCGATTCCAGTTCAAGGATACTTGAAACGCGGTCTTCAGTCGAATCCTCGAATTCGAATTTTCGACCCAGTCACACCTTCCCTATATATTATACTATGTATGTAGGGAAAATATCAAATATTTTTTAGGCTTTTAGTGTTTTAAAAAAAAATCAAACATGTGCACAAACATAAATACAGAACAGTTTCTAAACTGAGAAAGATTGAAGAGGGTGAATTATTTAGACGTTTTAATAATAAATATATGATGCGAGTTTATGTTTGACTTTATCTGATACATTCATATTACATTTATATTCCATACTGTTATTATTCCATAGGTCTATTTGTATTATAACCAGAATACAAAGTATTCATCTTTTCATCAGTTTTCTTTTACATTTTTCCTTAAAAAAATCTGCAAAAATTAATATACTTATCTTTTTTTTTTGTCATGTTGGTAACAGGTCTGTCACGACTACAAAAAGGGTGCATTTGACTGATCAGTGTTATTATGTTATTTTGTCCGAAAAATCCCGAATTCGAAAAAAATTCAGGAAAAACAACGCCTTTTCTATACAAGTATGTGAAAGAATAAAGTTATAATGAATATAACATGCATGTATTATGCTTAAACATTTTAAAAGCAAACTGCAATGTATATACGGACGTCAAAATACGAGGGAAGTCATGGGTATAATAATGCACCGACACCCCCACTCGTTTATAACTTATATCTTGACCCAATTTCACCACTGTCCGCATTTTTCTACACTCAAATCTTTCCATTCTGCAACAATCTTTCCCCACCCCTTCTTTTTGTAGTGGCCTCTTCTGGGTGTGAGTGAACTCCCGGAATCTCGTTGTGCTCTTCCGCATCCCGCGATCAATGCGCATGCGCAATCGGCCGGCATCACCCCCGTGACATTTGGGGAGAGAGGGACTTCGGAGGACCGGCTCTGTTCAGTAAAGCACGCGGGGGTGTAATGAGGGCTGGTGCGAAAATCAATAGGATGAAGGGGATGGTCAATGGGTCAAATGAAACGAATTTATGTTGTTACCAATTAAAGATGAAACTATCGTCTCCACAGTCAAGATACACAATTAAGAGATTACATTAGGGGAAAACATTTATTTTCGGATTAAGAGTTACGACTCTCAGAAAAAGTGGATTTGATGCAATCTAAATAAATTGCTCTGGCAGTGAACATTTAAAGTAGTCCAGGTGAGGGTCAGTTTGGCCCCCCATATCTTTCCAATGATCGCCGGGGACCATGTGGGGTCCCGCGACATTCTGATCAATGGAATTGAAAGCAAATTTTAAAAGAAAAATTCGAATAGTTTCAGTGAAAAAACTTTATTTTTAAATTTATCTTTAAAATTATATTATATATTTAAAGTTTACAATTTGTTAGAATATCGTACAGTTTCAAAGCAATAACTTTTCTTAAAAAAAAAAAATTTTTTTTAATTGCATACCTTTTTGGTTTACAGTTTGTTAGATTTATTAAAACAGTTTTATATATTTCTAAATTTCTATCTATTTTCATATTAAAATTCTCTCTATTTCCAGTCTTTTACGCAATGTATCTATACATAAAATTTCATGACGGTAGATGTGCTCGCTCAAGATTCACACGCGCAGATGGACCCAAAGTGTTCAGGATGTTTCAAAACGTGATTAATCCGTCAAAATGTTGATTTCGACAATTTTCAGGAAAACAATACTATCTCTATATGTATGAGTTTCGAATAAGAGAAAAAATAATAAACACCCGAATAAGAGAAATAATAATAAACAGAAGATCAGAAGATAGACAATAAGGAATTTGGTTTTGAAGCTCTTGTCCCTAATTGTACTACATTTTGGGCGAGGGCTTCCCACCTCTTATGTTTGTCATGCATTTAAATATGATTTTGTCTAACAACATCTAATACCAAAAAGCGTCTAAGCCAAAAAATAGTCTGTGTATTTAATAAATAAATTGCTTGAGATATGGAAAAACAGCGAACGTCATTTCAATAGAATAGGGAGCAGTTCATAGTTACTCTTAAATTTTAGCGGTTATTCTTAAGTAGCCACTTACACCCACGTTTTACGCGAAAGAAAAGGCTAATGGTCACTAAATGTGACACTTATAGATTTAATAAAAGTTCTGTTCTTATAGATATAATAAAAGTTTTCAAAAACCGTTTCAAATCTAAGCTTAGAAATGGCGGCACATTTTATCGTTCTATCAAAATGGAAATGGCGGTATGTAAAAACCTAAAAACAATATTCCATCTCCGATTACCGTGTGCTGTCTTATTTTCAAAGTTTTCAGAGATTTTAATTAAAAAATTATTTAGTAACGGAAAGTATTTTGAATATGAGTTTTATTAGAAGAATAAATAACCAGCAGACGATTTCGGTATTTGAAGCATAATTCTGTTACTATGGTTACGGATGGAAACAAAAAATGTATAAAAGTTGAATTATAAAATATAATAAAAAAAATCGTCTGCTATAACTATAAATTAAAATACCTCATGAACGGTTAGCTGTACACAAATGGAGTTGCAGGGTTGTATGAAAACGCATTTTTTGTGTCTAGCTGTTTTCGAGGTATAGCTGAAAGAATGTCAAAACAAAAAAAAAGAGATTTATAAGTTTTTCGAATAAAATATCTAGATTTTAGCTTTTTCTCACTATAAGTCATCCCACGTAAATGAAAAGTTTCAAGTTTCTACCTTCAGCAGCTTGATTTGTAAATTTATTACTTTGTCATCCAGCCTATATGACATAGATATCTTCTCATCAGGTATTTCTGCAAAGACGATGCCATGTCAATTTTTTTCGGTATTTTTAATACCGGTACAGATAAGTAATTATAGTTTCTTCGGTATTTCATGTTTATCAAATCGCTAGACTGAAAACTTCAATTAAATATTCTCTGTTGTTCTTTATTTTCCTTGTCACTCTCCCAAATAATTATAGCTGGAGTATTGTTTTAACGAAATTTTTGGAAATCAAGAATTTGATGGATAAACAAGTTTAAGACCTTCCAAATACATTTCAAACACTTTTGGAAAGGTTCTGTGATTGTTTGTGTATAGTAAATGTATATTATATATATATATATATATATAAATTACCCTAATAGGACAAGTAACAATGTACTCGTAATAATTCTAGTAAAGTGACGGAAGATACGGCCGGGGGGAGTTGCGACCCCCATCACTCCGATTAAAGTTTTTTTTCGCCATGGCAAATGCTCTTGGTAGCCGATATTCCCTACACCATTTTCTTTCATGATACTTACAAAACCATAAAAAATTACATACATATAAATACATATACATTTTTAATAACATGTAAATCTTTAAAAATATTCTACTACGAATATATGCTTAAAACAATCCAAGAAACACAATATAAAAACCACAATAATTAATTTAAAATACTAATGTTTGAAATTAATTCACTCGTGGTTATTTAATACTCTAAAATCAATAACAAATAATTTAAAATACTAATGTATGAAATTACTTCACTCGTGGTAATAATTTAAAATACTAATGTATGAAATTACTTCACTCGTGGTAATAATTTAAAATACTAATGTATGAAATTACTTCACTCAGGTTATTTAATACTTTAAAATCAATATATTCAAAACTAATGTTTGAGATCCAAGTCAAAGTGGTTATTTTTAAAAAATTGGATTCAAGAATTATTGGCAATATTATCGCCATATAAATACTAGAACACATAAATACGCTATAGTTCAGACTCTTGGCACTACTCCTTCCCATGGACCAACTCGTTACTAATTGATGTTATACTGCTTTCATATATATATATATATATATATATATATATATATATATATATATATATATATATATATATATATATATATATATATATATATATATATATTAATTTTAAATTTTAAATCTTATATTCGTATCTTTTATATGACATTAACATATCATGTTTTACGTACATGCTGCATTGCGCAATTGTAAAACATATTATTATCTCTTTGGGTTACCTCTCGGACTTCAGTCGTGTTGGCTGGGGTCTTCCGTATGACGTTTTTGCTTGGGTCTTGCAGCTGTGGTCTGGACGGGGAGTGAATGTATGACTATTATTTGGTATTTGCATGTTTCTTGTCTAGAAACTTTGTTTATATTTCGCCCCCCCCCCCTTTTTTATGGTAAGACGATATCTACTTTAAGATATATATTTATGTGTTATTATTGTTCACCATTTTTATACATTAACGATATTTTTAATTATATTTTTAATTGAATTTTATAAAATACCCCCCCCCCCTTTTTATGGTATGACGATATCTACTTTAAGATATATAATTATGTGTTATTATTGTTCTCCATTTTTATACATTAACGATATTTTTAATTGAATTTTATAAAATATCACCCAAAAAAATTATTAAACTTGTGAAAAGTTTATCATCATGGTGTTGGTATGAACGGCAATGGTATAGGATATAGCTATTCAGATATGTTATTATAAGCTTCTGCATTATGTATATGATTATTTTCTGGATGTGTGAACGTGCTAGTCACATTTTGTTTGATTTAATATCAACCATTTCGTTATATTGAATTACTCACTCTACAATACGAGTATAAATTATTGACTTTTATGATATGATTACAACCTTTGAATATAACGACTGGCAACAATATATGCTTCATATATTTGCCCGGTGGCACAGTGATTACGGGTAACTGTGTGATCGAAATCAAGCTACCCTCTATGAGCACTATCTTGCACTATTTTAAGCCTAGCCGTAATAAACCTGATGATAACATAAATAACGTATTGGACACATTACCTCGTTTACAAGATAATCAAGCAGACAAGTACGATATGTATGACTACACTACTTCGAAATGTCTATACAAATATAAATATACGCGAATGGACTCTTTTAAATTCAAAAAATGTGGATCAAGTAGATGCAAACTATGTCCTGTCGCTAAAAATGAACAAATATCTGTCATCAATAATAATTATCGTATTTTTTGTAAATCTTATAATTGCATTTATTCTATAACCTGCGGTAAATGTCAACAAAAATATATCGGACAGACTAAAAATGCACTTAATTTACGCATAAATCTACACCGAAGTCAAATCAAGCAATACAGCAGTAAAGCTGTACAACATACAACTTTAGAATTGTGTCATTTTAGTCAACATGGTTTTAAAGAAATTACCGTAGAAATATTAGATTTTGTGACTAATCTGGACGAAAGGTTATGGTGGGAATGTTTTCATATTAGACAATTTGGAACAACTTATCCTTATGGATTGAATTCAATACTTTATAAGGATATACATAATATGGATTCCTGCAGAGATGGACGAGTACAATCAAATTTGACCCGCACACATGGTAATACGCTTACACGACATAATCGAGGAAAATGTACATCAAGAACATCTTACCTTAATACTCTCCAAAAATTAGATGTTTTAATAGAACAAATTTACAATATGGAAGAAATAAGTACTAATTGGATTAAAAATGCCGTTTTTGGCATTCGTAAACGGTATGTAAGACGTGTCTGGTCGCACTATAGTGTTAAACATTATGAAGATACAAGGCAAAATCAATCTGACAATAAAACCAATAAATATGCTATATTTTTGGATTTGATTAAATTAAGAGCATCACGATTTAACATTAATTTGAGTTATGAAGAGAAAAAACCTGTTAATAAGGAATTCTTTATTACAACCTTTAGTAATAAGAATTTTGATGATATACCTTTTAATCGAATATTTGAGAGTCAGGCTCATTGTTTTCCCATTTCTAATACGAAGATCACTATCACTCATCGATATGTTGTTCCTTTAGGGCGTAAAGTTTTTAACTATAATCATATTGGTAAAAATCTGAACCTTTACGATAATCCGACCTGTCAATGTGCTTCTAGCCTCTTTGTTGATCACGATCACGGTCATATTATAACTGGTAATTTGGACATAATCACCAATAATGACCTTAAGGATGCATTGAAATTGGGAACGAAATTTCGTAAGCAGGATTTTAAAGGTATAGACATGAAATTTAGTCATGAATTGAGTGATTTCATATATAAAATGGCAGTACGATACAGCATACCTTTATCATCTTTTAATGAATGGCGCGATCACACTATGGAGAATTTCTATTTTTATTATCATCATTCTTGTGGACAAGATGAACGTCACACAATGAATAGACGCATACTGGAAAATGTATGGAATATATTCGCAATTACGTATACCGATAAGGTTACATCGAATTTTACCTTTACTTGTATGAAATATTACATCGATCAACTCCATATCAGTTATAATAACGAAGACATGTATGTTTTGTTGAAATCAAAACGAAGGGAAATCGAAAATAAAATAAGGGCTTTACATAAACGCATAGGTATCAACATCAATCATATTCGATATCCGTACTTGGTATTGATACCAAAACTACACAAAACACCTGTAAAGTTTCGACCAGTAACGGTAGCCTATAAAGCTTATACTACTACAGCAAATACGAAACTTATTACACTTTTAAAACCTATTATGACTCAAATTATGCAAGGTGGTTCAGTAATGATTAAAAATAGTGGAGATATAATAAAGTATTTGAACAAACATCCCACAAGCCTGATTTACAAGTCTTATGACTTTAAAGATCTCTTTAATAACATAGATCTGAAAGATCTATATGATATTATGATAGAAATCCATAGTCAATATCACCTACATAAATACATAGCTTTACACAAATTCAAGGCTATCTTGGATATTGTGCTTTTTGAAAACGTCTTATTCAATGGTTTGAATTATTATAGGCAAGTAAAAGGTATACCTATGGGGGAGGCTGCTCCTCGATGATGGCAGATCTATACCTCCATCACTATGAAAAAGGCACACATATATTAAACGAATTGCCGTATTTCCGTTTTGTGGATGATATACTTGTGGCACATCAAAAAACCAATATTAAATTTAACTTCGACTTTTACCCTGCACAATTGGATTTGATTGAAACTCCTGCAGATTCTGCCGATGAAATTAATTACTTGGATATTATCATTCACTTCGCTGAAGATGAACCCTTGTATACGATACTTTATGATAAAAGACGACATTTCAAGATTAAAGTGAATTATATTATCAATTGGAGGTCTAATTTAAGTCAGAAAGTTTTTCGTAATATCGTAATGAATCACTTTATACGGAACGCCCGCTTGCATACTTATAAAAAAGACCGTATAAAAAGTGATGTTATATTTATCAAGGAGGCTATCAAACAAGACTATCCCCTTGGATTCCTCAGACATATTTATAATACCTATCATAATAAAACAGTCAACGCATTTGAAAATGATTTTGGCAAACGTTTAGTTTTGGGTTATAAATGGCAACGATGGTGTTGTTAGTCCTATACACTCTACTCCCTTCTCTCTTTTGACTGAGGGATTTCAGTTGGCCGTTTTACTTTTCTTGTGTGTTGTCACTCTGAATTCTGACTTTGTATGTATACCCTTGCTTTTACAACTTCGTAATGGAGTCCATTTGTTCCTTGTTCGGACTGTTTTGTGCGTCTTTTGCTTTGACGTTTGTACGGAGATTGGCCTCAGGTATTTTTCGGCTCCGGGAGTGTTTCCTTTGGAATAAAAGTCGACTTTTAACCGGGGAACTAGGGGTCACCCCCCCCCTAGGCCTTTTCAAATTTCCCTGTTGGCTTTTCTCCACCCCCCCCCCTTTTTTGAGATTTCTTTGTAGAATTTTTCTCTTATATATATATATATATGCATACTTAGACATGAAAAGTACAATGGGATGAAATAACAGAATCACATCAAACTATATTATATTTAACTTGCCAAAATTTTAAAACTATGAACATAGAATGGCATCATGAATAGGCTTGAGTGTCAACCTCTTACACGTGTACTATGGAAAGGCAGTTAGATTCATTTTCTATCGGATGTTTTCAAACGAAACAGCTGTTGGGGATGAACAGCTGGCAATTTTTATGCAATACACGTGCTTTGCAGGGAAATATTTCCCAAATTCTAGAAAGGTCGTGCACGAAAAATACAGAATATTGCGATTTGTTTTTATATAAAAGTGGTGGAAATATTTATTTTCGGAATGCAAACAAAAATATATGATGTATGAATTTCCACTCGACTTTCTCCAGGGGGAATCAGACACTTCTTTGATTCGGCGGTAAGTATGCATCTGATTGGCAGGATTCTCCCGGACTTTTGAGGGTGATTCCACCTATTTATTCCTCTTTTGACAGTAAGATGAAGGTATGATGCTTGATTTGGAAAGAAGGAGATAAAACTCCTATGGATGAAACGTTTGAAAATGAAGTGTAGTATTTAGTATATGTATTTTTGATTATTTTTAAATTAACGGTTTCTTAATTATGAGTATAATTATAATTTTTTCATAGTTGTAGGATAGAGTACAGAATATATGGAGGTAAAAATAAATTGAAGGCAAAAATAATTTTGAATACGTAAGGATATTCTTTATTGTTTCAGTTCTACTTTGCATCGCCATAATAATTTATTTTTACAAAATTGAAAGTTTAGATAAATATTTTAGGCATTTCGCCATAGAAATGCATACAATAAAAGGCTACTTATCTTACACTAACGCCACCTGAATTATAGTCTCAAACGATATTGGCGTTTTCTTAATACGAAGTTTTAACTTCATCGCATGATGGCTCTATTTTCTGGATTCAGGTGCAATGGTTGTCATATTTGGCTCGATGGCAAAATTGGTGATTTTCTTTGATTTATGAAAATGTTTTAAAAATGGACTCACTGGTTAACACAAACTATAAAAAATATTTTTCCTTTTAAGCACTACTGAGCATAGAAAATCGATATTCTATGTCAGGAAAAATCCTAAGCAGGACAGGAGATTAGAGCTGATTATATATATATATATATATATATATATATATATATATATATATATATATATATATATATATATATATATATAATATACATACATATATAATATACATACACATAAAGGTAAGATCAAAAAGTTCTGAGACTGTGCTGATATCTCCAACCCTGATTGGAGGAGAGGGGAACTATTTTACCGTGGCGTAGAGGCAAGGAGCGAGATGTGAAAAGGAAGAAGCAGGTCCGCAGTGCAGGGTTTTTTCAGACAATGCGTGTCAGTGAACTCTAGTCGTTCGCGTTCATCGAAAACGGAAATGGCGTTTGAAGAACAACTTGTTAATATCAAATTCTGCCAGCGTTTGGGGAAATCGCCGACAGAATTTGATATTCACAAGTTGTTCCTCAAACACCATTTCCATTTCGAATAACGCGAACGACTACAGTTCATTGACACGCATTGTATGGAAAAACACATGCTTCTTCCATTTCACATCTCGCGTCACATGTGCCTCTACGCCACGGTAAAGTAGTTCCCCTCTCCTCCAATCAGGGTTGGAGATATCAGCACAGTCTCCGAACTTTTTGATCCTACTTTGTAGACACACACACACACACACACACACACACACACACATATATATATATATATATATATATATAAACATGCTAAGAGCATTCGTTTCGCCGACGGAACAATTAAGAATATTGAATGCATCCGTTTCCTAACTGAAACAGCCGGACGTAGCTAGAAAAGATCCTGTTTGTCACAGGGCAAGCAAAGTGTCGCGACTCGCGTATGGATAATTGTAGTGTATGGCATCGATAATAACATCTACGAGTAATTCGTGTGGTGCGTTTAAGGTTGCTACAATTTTAACAGAGTCAAGTTCGAATACTCGGCCGACTTGAAAAGTGTCTGTTGGAATTGAGGAGGGGTTAACAAACATATCAGTCAACGTATGTATTACAAAAAAAGCACACTGCTCTCATTCTTAAATTAAAAATAATCTTAAATTATAAGAGCATTATTGTTCTTGGCTAATGGATCCTCCTCCAGCTTCATGTTCACGCCTTTTCCACGTTTTTCGGAATCTGAATATCACTCGTACTTTTCTGATGAAAAATATATTTTAGCAATCGCACATTCGTCTTTATTGTGTCATAAAAAGCAGACCAGTCCTCATTATTGTTAATTTTTATGTTTAACAATTTTGACACTTCCTAAACCCATGTTCGACCGCGATCTTCTCAACAAATGGTTCCATTAAAGAAGAAGCTCAAAAGTTCTTCAGACTGTGGTTGACGTTCCTACGATGCAACAAAACAAATTGAACCATTTAATAATTTCTTTAAAATTCCGGACAGGGTTGCCAAGTAGGGACAATCCGGATGTATGGCAGGCCTAGTTATGTTTAACCAGTATATATACCACGTGACTCAGCTGATGTGCATTGCTGCTCTAAACCCAAAAGGTTCTGCTTTGTCTAAACTCTAGGCCATGTAGCGCCTATTTCAAAGCGCGAGGTACACGACCACGCAAGAAGCTAACCTGGAGCATAAAAATTGCATCGAGGAGGCCAACTTGAGGTAAAAATTGCAAGAGGTGATCAGATCGTCAATTGCACGCCAATTTGGCAATGGAGAATGCAGAGTACAATTTGACGATAAGAGTTTGCAATTCCATCACAGTAGCTCCATGGTAGAGCGTGGGCTGGGTAGTTCGAAGATCCAGGGTTCGATTCAAGGGAGGGGGGGGGGGGGGGACAAGGTTCTTTACAACCCTTTTTGCCCGGTCGCTCAAACGGCTGGTCATGCCCTTGGGTGAGTGGAGCGGTCTGGGTATTCCGCAACCTTTTTTGTAGAATGCTAAGCTTGTTTATATTTCTGGTAGTAGTGTTTCCCCCATATAAAATTACAATAAGTTGTAAGACTGCATTTTAGCAGGGGTGCTTTTTAACTATCCTGACTTTTCTCTAGTTGTCCCTTTAAAAGGGTATAAAAGATGTTTATCTTCGACTCATATTTTCACTCTTTCGCAATATTTGATGCATTAACGCCCGGCGCATCAATACCCACCGCAACGCATCAAAATATCGAAGAACACCATCCAATCATCGCAGAAAACGAGAAGAGACACATCTTCCGCATGCAATAACACTATTTCATGTAATAATCAATAGGATGCGGGACCAGCGCGAGGTCAGCGCGTCTGTCAAAAGACAGCCTGAAAGACATTTGCGTGACGCCAGGCGAAGAGGAAAAGGTATTACGCGGACAATGGTTTTTGTATTATTAGGGGGCAGTGTATTAAATATTGAATAACTATAGATGCCACTAGAGGCGCATTAACAATTTCGTGGCGGTGAAATTTATTTGCGAGCCCCATGATGCCACAATTTGATAATTGATTCCTTAGTACTTTATCGCACTATTTGTATGCAAATTAATAAAAGAGAACTATTTGTATGCAAATTAATTAATATCAGAATCCATTTTTAATAACTCCTCCCCTCAAATTTTACATGAAAATTTTTGAAAAATCGGTATGGTGGATCCAAATGATTAAAATGAAGGCTAACACGCTATAATTGCAAAGAGCTTGAAAAAAATCTTTCGATTGATACTATACTTCGCAATGTACCCCTCGGAGGGAGGGGGGTCACTTTCCCTCCAAGGAGGGATAATGACGTCACGGACAAAAAAGTTATATCGTGGATAATTTGCATCACAATGATTGAAACTATTAAGTCTCGTGATCATTGTGATTGCCATAAATAAACCCTTTTATATGCATGATTATGTCAAATTTTGTCCTATGCTGCCATATCAAAAAATGACGTCCCAAATAAAAAATTGTATCTTCGCTATCTTTCACAACAGTGATTGAAATTATGAGGTCTCGTGATGATTGAGTCATAAATAAACCCTTTTATGCATGATTATGTCAAATTTTGTCTATGCTGCCATATCAAAAAAGCTGATGTGAGCAGCAAATGACTTTTCCTATATAATGCAATGAATTTACTACTTTTACAGCAGAAAAAAATAGGTTATTCTTATACTAGATACTTATATTCTTTCCAAGGTATTAAATTTTCGTCAATTAGTCGTCATTTTGATTGATTTAGCGTCATTTTTATACATTTGGCGACATTCTCGTTAATTTGGCAACATTTAAAAAGTCGCCAAGTTGGCGACATTCCGCTAATTCATCGCCAAAATATCGCCAAGCGTTATGGAAGGAGAAATAAGTTATTCTTATAGCAGATAAATGACTATTGGCGTTCAAATACAAAAGTATTACTCAAAGTATCTTTTCTCATGAATGGAACGAGCTAGATCCACGAGAATGATGTCACCCAATTTATCGCATGATGTTACATATGAAAAGTGAACATGTTTTTCAACAGTTAATATATTTTTTTTCAATTTATGGGATTTTTTGATAAATTTATTTGAAAAATGTGCAATATCTCGAGAACGGTTCCTTCAAGCGTTCTAAAGTTTATGACAATCGTTTTCTAAGGAACAATTACATAAGAAATGTCTATTTGCGTAACTTTATTAAAGGTTTTGATTTTTTGATGATTTTTTCAAAATTTCACTCGAAAATTTAGGGGGGTTCTGAACATTCGATTGCATTTAAAAACAACAGGCTTCCGGTATTCACAGATTGTGATTTTTGTACCAAATTTAATTCGAATTGCTCCATTCGTTCGTGAGATATCGTCTCCACACACACACACATCACTTCAAAAATGTTCGATTCGTTATCAGGGATGCTTGAAACGTGCTCTTCCGTCGAAAACTCGAATTCGAATTTTCGACCCCGTCACAATACTTTCCTTATACATTATGTATATAAGGAAAGTAAAAATGACGCCCCACACAAAAATTAATGACGTTCCAAACAAAAATTGTATCTTGGCTATCTTTCACAACAATGGTTGAAACTATGAAGTCTCGTGATGATTGAATCATAAACCCTTTTATGCATAATTATGTCAAATTTAGTCTTATACTGCCTTCCTGAACAGATTAGTCCTGAACAGACCAGTAACAGAAAGACCACGAAATGTTGCAAGCATGTAGGTTGAATTTTTGCAAAACGGAGCCCCTTTTTTGAAATTTCGATTTAGTTTATGAATTACTCTAATTTTTTTATGCACTACTGAAGAGAAAAATTGCCTTCAGTATTGGCAAAGATTTAATGGGTCGATCTGATTAGGAGCACGAGAGCGGTCGTGTGCGCTGGATTGAAAGAGCTGGTGAAGCGAGCTCCGGTGGTAAATGAGTGCCAGAGAACAAGGGGGCGTACCTCTAACGGGCGCATTACGTCTACATAACAGGCGGTACGAAAGAGCTCGCCAAGCCAGTGAGTATAAGGGACAACGCTGTCCGACCAGCGAAGAAAGTTACGAGGGTTGGTGAGTGTAGCGAGCAGGGGAAAGAAGATCCCCCTAATTAAATAAATCAATTAATATTGTTATTTAATAGCAAAAGGCATATATACGGAAGTTAATTACAAACGTTTATTGCTATAATTAACTGTAAATAGCCATTTAGAATTCTCACCCCAGGTCTCCTAGTACCCAATAGATGCACGTTGGCTCATTTCCTGTTTTTAACTTAATCTTGCTGAGTTCAAAGGCCGGGAAAATGGAATTTAGTATGCCAGACCAACATTTATCATTTATTTATTCCGGCAGCTGACGTTTACTTTCACCGTGGGGATAAGATCTTGTGTTCGTCGCACGTGGCCGAGTTATAAGGAAACAGTTACAACAAAAAGAAGCACTGATCACTAGGAGTGAGAATACGTTTTAGTTTTGTGGCAATAGTGATAACAAACTTGTTGAGCTTGAGCGGGATACTGATAACAAACTTGTTGAACTTGAGCGGGATACTGATAAACTTGCAGAGCTTGGGCGGGATACTGATAAACTTATAGAGCTTGAGTGGGATACTGATAACAAACTTGTAAAGCTTGAGTGGGATACTGATAACACACTTGTAGAGCTTGAGTGGGATACTGATAACAAACTTGTAGATGTAGAAATTGGGAGAGATACTGATAAAAACTTGTAGAGCTTGAACGGGATACTGATGACAAACTTGTAGAGCTTGGGCGGGATTTTAATAAACTGCGAAAATGTATCAATGTGGAGAAATACATTATTTTGATACTTAGACATTTTGTACAGAAATAACGGTACGGAAGATACAGTCTAGGTATCAAACTGACCAACAAGGTCGTACATGCCATTACAAATCTGTAGAATACAGCAAGTTTTCTTGCAAATATTGCATGTGTCGGCTATTCTACGATGAAGAGCGACAAAAAGTTCAGAAACGGCTCAGGGATACTGTTTTCTGCAATGGATGCGCTATCTTAATTTTGAGCACACCCTTTATAGGCGTTTCCCGGCCACACATTAAATTGCCATAAGCCTTAGGGCTGGTCACGTGGTCTAGGCCTTGAACATCCTTTATAGGCGAGTTCCGTAAATATCAGAACCTTTATTTAAATTGACGTGCTCAAAAGCAGATACAAAATCCACTGACACTCACGTAAAAATTATAGTAAACACCAAATCACCCAAAGCTATCAAAGTATAGAATAAACCAAGGACGGTCCTCAGTCCAGATATACATTCAAATTTTAAATTTGCATACTGCATAAGAAAGATGTCAAGTTCATAACACCTATAAAAGGGTTAACAAACTTTGTTGACAGAAAAATTACTCGCAAGCAACATTTAATCTGCCAAAATTTTCATCACAAAATACCTACCTGGAAGTCTGATCTTTAAATTAATAATAGAAATATTCAGAATCTAAGGACAATCAATAAGATTATTGAAAGTTATGTTCTTATAAAGAACAATTTTTTTTATTGAGATTTATTGTGTAATCTATACGACTATTTATACAAGTTTGTAAAAGAATACCATTAATGATAGTTTCTAACGTACAATTACGTTATCAATGCAGAAAAAATGTCTCAACACTACTAAAGATATCAAAATCACAATAGCCATACTCAGAAAAAATTAATTGAAGAGTGGTTCAACTCAACTTTCTCACACCAAAATCCATCTTTAAGTATTTTGGGGGGTTTTCAACTGGAATTTTCATAGAATGCTTATGATAAAATAATAGTACATCTAAAAAAATCAAAATGGTACCTTTAAAGTTCTGAAAATTAAAATTTTGCATTTCAAACCTCAGTTCCGGTCCCGAACTGACTTGGGCTCAGAAAATTCCAGACATCCTTCGCTGAACACGTGCTTTTCCGTCTTGAGAAATATCTGCGATTATCAACTGCTCGAAATAAATCTGATTTTGACGCCAAAATTTCAACTTTAAATGTTCATATTTTTTAAAACTAATTTGATAAAAAAAAAACTCGCCAATATGTGTCGTCTGGGGACTTAAAGTATACCCCTATACCAAATTTCGTCGCTGTCCGTAGCTTCGATTTTTCGGCACAGACGACACAGAAAGACATCTTCTTTAATCGTGTAAGATTATATTAGCTACATCTAAGCATAAGCCAACAGTCACTTAACTCAATTTTATAGAAATAAGCCAATCTTAACGCAGAAATGATTGTGCACACTAACAACTAGTAAAGGATAACAAACCACGAATGCAAGTCGGCCTATGAAGAATTGTTCCTTCGGCCAGAGCTATCTAGTGCCCGTATCGATGCACGTAGTCTCATTTCCTCTTGTAAACTTAATCTTACCGAATTGAAAGACCGGGGAAATAAGATTTCGGATGTCGCTGGACAGGCTTATTCATTCCGGTAGCAGAAACTCCTATTTTCACCGAAGAGTAAGATCTATCTGTTCGCAGCACGTGGCTGAGATGCAAGAAAGCAGGATGGCGACACATTTGCAACAAAAGAAGGCAATGTTACGTAAGAGAAGGTAATGTTACATACAAGAAGACAATGTTACATAAAAGAAGGCAATGGAGATTTTGTTTTGTTTGTGTGGAAACAACTCAAAAAAATCTGATGTGGGCAACACATGAGTTTCCTTATATAATGTAATGAATTTGCTATTTTTACAGTAAAAAAATAGGTTTTTCTTAGTAGATACTAATATTCTTTCCATGATATTGAATTTTCGACAATTAGTCGTCATTTTCTTTGATTTAGCGTCATTTTTATCCATTTGGCGAGATTTCCGTTAATTTCGCAACATTTCAAAAAGACGCCAAGTTGGTGACATTTCGCCAAATTCGTCGCCAAAATCTCGTCAGGCATTATGCACTAAGAAATAAGTTATTCTTACAGCAGATAAATGACTATTGGCGTTCAAATACAAAAGTATTACTC
Organism: Amaurobius ferox; assembly: GCA_951213105.1. Taxonomy (NCBI): domain Eukaryota; kingdom Metazoa; phylum Arthropoda; class Arachnida; order Araneae; family Amaurobiidae; genus Amaurobius; species Amaurobius ferox. Next base: position 86,727,895 of record OX578143.1, on the reverse strand, counting down.
AAAGTATCTTTTTTCATGAATGGAACGAGCTAGATCCACGAGAATGATGTCACCAAATTTATCGCATGGTGTTACATATGAAAAGTGAACATGTTTCTTAATAGGAAATATTTTTTTTTATTTTATATGACTTTTTGATAATTTTTTGAAAAATGTACAATATCTCAAGAAGGGTTCATGTTAGCGTTCTAAAATTTATGTCAATCGTTTTCTAATGAAAAATTACATAAGAAATGTCTATTTGCGTAACTTTATTAGTGGTTTTGATTTTTTGACGATTTTTTCAAAATTTCATTCGAAAATTTAGGGGGGTTCTGAACATTCGATTGCGTATAAAAACAATAGGCTTCCAGTGTTTACGGATTGTGATTTTTGTACCAAATTTGGTTCGAATCGGTCCATTCGTTCGTCAGTTATCGTCTCCACAGACTCACACACACACACACACACAGACATCACTTCAAAAATGTTCGATTCGTGATCAGGGATGCTTGAAACGTGCTCTCACGTCGAAAACTCGAATTCGAATTTTCGACCCCGTCACAATACTTTCCTTATACATTATGCTCTTAACATCCAGTAATTTAATAATTCAAAATGGCCGTTTTTCTCATCAATAAATTCTATAATTCATTTTATTTATGCATTTGTGCTATTTCGTTATTACTTTCCTTATGAAAGTAATAACGAAATAGCACAAATGCATAAATAAAATGAATTATAGAATTTATTGATGAGAAAAACGGCCATTTTGAATTATTAAATTACTGGATGTTAAGAGCATCATATGACGAAAGCCCTAACAAAACGTACTTTTGCCACTACTAAGAGGGAAACTAGCTATAATTTGAATCAAAAATACTAAATTATGCACATGGGAAGCGAAGTCTATTTTCTATTCATAACGAAGCGAAATCAACATTTGCCTGAATTTTGGATCCCTTTGACTCGAAAAGTACAATAGGTGGAAAGATACGAAGGTCTACCTACACTTCTTCAAACTTAAATCCTCTTCTAACTGCCCCTGTTAACTCCTTCGGCGATGCCGACCATTATATCTTCTCTTGCCCTCTAACCAAACCTTTCCACCTCTCTAAACCCTCCCCTCGGAACGCTGCGGCCTGGTTCTCCAGGGTGTGTCAAAATCACACCTCCATTCATAAAATCAAAGACTGTGTCCTCGCTGCAAAAGAAATCTCAAACAAAATAAACTAATTAATTCCTGGGTTCCCCCCTCCCCCCTGATCCGTGAACCCTCTTACTGTTCCCAGCCATCTTACCTTAAAAATAAACTTATTGGTCATATCTTGCATATCTATACACCTGTACATTTTTTGTGTTCTGTGCATTTGTACTTTTTTGTTTTGTTTTGTTTTGTTTGTTGTTTTTTTTGTTTATATATACTATCTTTGTGTTGTTCTGCGTGCACTGTGTGCCAATTATCCATGGCATCATGCTGACCATGAGCATGTAATTTTCTGTAAATACTTTTATTCACATTAATAAATGCTTGCGGATCGTTGGAGTTGACCGGGGGAGTCAGCTTCGGCTTACTCCCTCTCCCGGCCACACATTAAGCTACCATAAACCTTCGGGTTGGTCGTGTGGTCAGGGTCTTCAATCAATCAATTCAAAGAGTGTTGGAACAAAAAATTTCGCGATTTACAAATGTTTCGAACAAATTCCAAAAAAATATTTTTCTCTCCCCCACCCCCCTTTCCCATGGCAACGCGGTGACTTAGCGGTGAAGGCGCGATGCGGGTATGGATGTTATGTTGTTGGGCGCAGTGTGTTTCGCCCCCACTAAGGCTCCTCTATATACGAGCTGACTCATCAAGCATATTGAAGCCAACCCTAGCTGGAAGCGCAATCCATTAGCATTAGCGCTATTCGTATTTTCACTTTAAAAAGTATAATTGAAATAATTATAGGTGGTTGTTCTGCACCAAACTGCTCTAATCATTCTAGAAAGGGCTTTAGGTTATTTCGCTTTCCTAGGAACAAAGAAAGAATAAAACAATGGCTAATAAATAATTGGATACCCGGTACTGGAGCATACTTGTGCGAGCTAAGTTCTGCAATATTCTAATTGAAACTTCTTTTTTTACACAAAGTATTTATTTTAAACACTTATTTTATAATTTCTGTAACTGTAGTATGGAACCCTGTGGGCTTCAATATGCTTGATAGGTCAGCCTGTAGTAGAGGAGCTCTAGCCCCCACTGTTGCGTCGGGGCAACGTCATGTGGCGGCTAAATGGCTCACGATTCTGGCCGATGTATAGGCGCATGATGGAATGTATCAAGTGTCTGACCATTTATAATAAATAGATTTTTTCATGACTTATAATTTAAGTCCTAACGTGTATGCAAAATTTCTACCCTCAGCAATTTGGGCTGCGAAATTATTCCCTTACTCAGTAAGTCAAGTCTCACTTAGCTGTATGATATAGATAAAAAAAATCTGATGTGGGCAACACATGACTTTCCTTACATAATGCAATGAATTTACTACTTTTACAGTAAAAAAAAATATTATTCTTATAGTAGATACTTATATTTTTCCCAAGATATTGAATTTTCTTCAATGAGTCGTCATTTTCATTGATTTAGCGTCATTTTTATCCATTTGGCGAGATTTTTGTTAATTTGGCAACAATTCAAGATGGCGACATTCCGCCAAATTTGTCGCCAAAATCTTGCCAAGCGTTATGGACGGAGAAATAAGTTATTCATACAGCAGATAAATGACTATTGGAGTTCAAATACAAAAGTATTACTCAAAGTACCTTTCTTCATGAATGGAACGAGCTAGTTCCACGAGAATGATGTCACCCAATTTATCGCATTGTATTACATATGAAAAGTGAACATGTTTCTCAATAGGAAATATTTTTTTTTATTTTATATAACTTTTTGATAATTTTTTTGAAAAATGTACAATATCTCGAGAACGGTTCATGTTAGCGTTCTAAAATTTATGTCAATCGTTTTCTAATGAAGAATTACATAAGAAATGTCTATTCGCGTAACTTTATTAGCAGTTTCGATTTTTTGACGATTTTTTTTCAAAATTTCACTCGAAAATTTAGGGGGGTTCTGAACATTCGATTGCGTATAAAAACAACAGGCTTCCAGTATTCACAGATTGTGATTCTTGTACCAAATTTAATTCGAATTGCTCCATTCGTTCGTGAGATATCGTCTCCACAGACTCACTGACACACACACACACACACACACACATACACACATCACTTCAAAAATGTTCGATTCGTGATCAGGGATGCTTGAAACGTGCTCTCACGTCGAAAACTCGAATTCAAATTTTCGACCCCGTTACAATATTTTCCTTATACATTATGTATATAAGGAAAGTAATAAATATAAAAGTTCCTACAAAACAGTATAAAGAGAAAATAGCCTGTGTTAGATTTGCTGTCACGAGCTCATGTTAGAGAGACCTCGATGGCTATTTTTTTTCCCGATAAAACATTTTGAAAGCTAACAAATATTTTTTCCTCCAGCAGTCGCCAGCCTTTCCGCGGCAATACCAGCAAATAGAAAAGGAGTTTCATTTATTATTTATTTTCAATGACAGCAGCAAAACTAGCCACTTATCGACAGGGCATCTCAAAGTGGGGATTACCAGAATCGGGAAAGGTATTAAGAGTTGAAGAAATGTCAGGATTTCATCACAGGAAGCATTGGCGCCGCTCTCCGAGAACGTAATGGCCTTTTTAACCTTTAAATCCGAATTTCGAACGTTATTTATTTCCAGGAATTTCAACTTTGTGTATATCAGAAATATTGGAGGAGTTTGTTTCAGGGGAAAAAAAAAAACACTGTAGAAGGAATTATTCTCAACAGACTGTGGTGCAAAAAAGAGGTCAGTAGATCCGCTTTTTATGCGGCTATGAGTAAGTTCAGAACGGAAGTAAAAGATAATCCCAAGTAGTGTTGGCTGGTTATAAAACTCCTAAAAACCGTGATTTAAAAAAAAAACCTGATTAACAAAAGAAAAAAAAAGTTTATAAATTGGCGGTGGCTTTAGTCCGATGGAGCCGAAATGGTTTTGCGAGAATAACATTTTGTGAAATAATATTCAACATTTGTAATATCGAAAATGATTAGAGCTCTATCCAAAATCTTATTATATACACATATAGGGTTTTCAAAGAGAGAGCTACAAATTCTTGCTAATTGTTTATAGCTGTCCTTTTTACTTTCCTTATATACATAATGTATAAGGAAAGTATTGTGACCGGGTCGAAAATTCGAATTCGAGTTTTCGACGGGAGAGCACGTTTCAAACATCCCTGATCACGAATCAAACATTTTTGAAGTGATGTCTGTGTGTGTGTGTGTGTGTCAGTGAGTCTGTGGAGACGATAACTGACGAACGAATGGACCGATTCGAACGAAATTTGGTACAAAAATCACAATCCGTAAACACTGGAAGCCTATTGTTTTTATACGCAATCGAATGTTCAGAACCCCCCTAAATTTTTGAGTGAAATTTTGAAAAAATCGTCAAAAAATCAAAACCGCCAGTAAAGTTACGCAAATAGACATTTCTTATGTAATTTTTCATTAGAAAACGATTGACATAAATTTTAGAACGCTAATATGAACCGTTCTCGAGATATTGCACATTTTTCAAAAAAATTATCAAAAAGTCATATAAAATAAAAAAAAAATATTTCCTATTGAGAAACATGTTCACTTTTCATATGCAATACCATGCGATAAATTGGGTGACATCATTCTCGTGGATCTAGCTCGTTCCATTCATGGAAAAAGATACTTTGAATAATACTTTTGTATTTGAACTCCAATAGTAATTTATCTGCTGTAAGAATAACTTATTTTTCCGTCCATAACGCTTGGCGAGATTTTGGCGACGAATTTGGCGGAATGTCGCCAACTTGGCGTCATTTTTAATTGCTGCCAAATAACAAAAGTCTCGCCAAATTGATAAAAATGTCGCTAAATCAATGAAAATGACGACTAATTGAAGAAAATTCAATATCTTGAAAAGAATATAAGTATCTACTATAAGAATAACATTTTCCCTAACTGTAAAAGGAGAAAATTCATTGCATTATATAAGGAAAGTCATGTGTTGCCCACATGAGATTTTTACTTCTTAAAATATGAGTATTGCAAACTTGAAAAACGTAAAATTTTCATACCTCTTCAACTTCACATGACGATGACTCGGAAACGATAAGAGCTTTTGTAAAACATAAGATCTTTTATAAGAGCTATTTTAAGTATTTCCCTTATTTTAAGATTTAAAAACTAAATTTCCTCGACATTTTTTTCGAATAAATAGAGCTCGATCCAAAATCTAATTATGTACCTTTGTAGGGCTTTCAAAGAGCTACAAATTCTTGCTAATTGTTTATAACTGTCTCTTTTACTTTTTAAAATATGAGTATTACAAACTTGAAAAACGTAAAATTTTCATACCTCTTCAACTTCACATGACGATAACTCGGAAACGATAAGAGCTTTTATAATTGTAAGTTTTTTCCTGATTTTAAGGTATAAAACCTAAATTTCCCCATATTTTTGTCGCTTATTACATTTATATTTATCTTTTATAGTTTTGACTTTCAAAGATATTTCGAGGGAAAGTATGAAAAATGAAAAAGAAAAAAAAACTCGTTCAGACATATATTTAAGTTTTTTCCCCCCGAAAAAATAGAGCTTGATCCAAAATCCAATTATATACCTTTGTAGGGCTTTCAAAGAGCTACAAATTCTTGCTTATTGTGCAAAGCTTTTTTAGTTTTTGAGATACACTATGTGATAGTGAAAATGAAACACCAAGGAGTGGGCAGAAAGTGATGAAAATCGGCAAACAGTGAGAGACAGCACCGAACACTAAGTGATGTTTATTGCGACATGATACACCTATACACTGAGCGATAACATCGTCTGATCAGTAGGTTGTAGAATCACCGCAGGCGGTGATACAGGCAACAACACGTCTAGGTACAGAGTCAATGAGCGGGCGGATGGCGTCCTGAGGGATGACTGCACATTCTCTGTGAAACATTTGCCAGAGTTCGTCTTCTAAACGCGGCGGTGGCTGCGTATGCAAGCGACGTCCAATCACGTCCCAAACGTGTTCGATTGGTGAGAGATCAGTGTAGACTGGTGGCCAAGGAAGAATGGCGGTACCTTGCAGGGCATGTTAGCTGATACGTGCCGTGTGTGGTCGGGCGTTATCCTACTGGAAAATGACATTGGGCATCCCCTGAAGGAAGAGTTGTTGTTGAGACTCAGACCATCCGACCTACCAGAAAGGTGTAAGGTAACTGTTTGGACGACCGGGAAGAGCCACCCAATTTAGATCAGAACCCAGTGGGGAAGGCATCCACAGGGTAGGGTCACCGGCTGCAGCACGTCATCCACGTATCGTTGGGTCGTCATAGTGCCCTCAATACGAACCAGAGGTGACCTGCTATCGCAGGTAATGGCGTCCCAAAGCATGATGACGCGTTGTCGCGCGGTGTGGCGTTCCACAGATGCTGCCGGATTGGACCTGTCATCGCTTCGGGGCCAGTACTCGTACACGACGACTGTCGTTGCTAAAACAGAAGCGTGACTCGCCTGAGAACACGACCATTCCGCTGTCCAGGTGGCCTCCATCCCGACACCATTGCAAACGCTGGCGTCTGTGCTGTCGGGTCAATGGTCAGTTTTTTTAACGGGCGCCATGAGTGCAGGTCGCCGAGCATCAAGGGTGTCCTGAACATGCTGCAAATGGGCGACGGAAGTCGGCTGCGGAATCGCCAACGCTTTTCGGCGGATGCGTCGGTCCACGAGTACTGATGTTGCTCTGGCCGTACCGGCACCCCTCAATTGTGCCATATTCCCTTGTTTCAACCATTTTTGCCACAACCGGTGCATCGTGGACGCGTGTAGGTGGCTGTCCGTTGAGATTTGACGTATGGACCAACCTGTCTTTCTGAGTCCGATCACCACACCCCTCGTGAAATCGTCTGTCTGCTGAAACTGCCTCGGTAGGCTGCAGCCTGGCATTCTCTGCTACTACACGTTTCCTCTGAGACAAAAAAAATTGCCTCCATTTGCAATTTTTTTTATCTGGCAGACAGAGCGGCGCCACTATTGTCGATTCTGCAGGTTTCTTTCCTTCCTTAACATCACACTCAACGTGCGTAGGACAGCTAGCTGCGCATTTCGCATCATTTACATAACTCGGTGAGCTGCGTCTACCCTGCAATTTGCATATTTTTCTGCTCACTCCTTCTTGGCGTCTCAATTTCACTGTCACGCAGTGTATGAGCATTACAAACTTGGAAAACGGAAAAATTTCAATCTTCTTTTACTGGACAAGACGATGACTTGAAAACTATAAGAGCTTTTCTTAATAATAAATGTGGATTTTAATACTAAAATTTTTAGTACACATTTTTATCTTTATTATTTATATATCTATTTTTTATAATTTACTATATATTTTGAGTAAATGTTAGAAAAATGAAAAAATAATAAATAAATAAATAAAACACTCGCTCAGAGAGCTACTTTAATTTTTTATAAGAAAAAAAAAACTCAAAATATCAAAAAAGTGAAATTATTTTTATATATTTATAATCTGGACCTATTTTCGACAAAAGAAGAAAAAAACAATATTTTTTCATCTATTAGGTTCGGGGGGGGGGGGGGGGGGGGGTCCATAGTACTTTTTCGTAACGCTCCATTTTTTGGCCAGAGAAACCCATAACATAGATGTTAATCATACCAGAAAAACTTTTTTAAGCTGAAAAAGAGGGGTTTGTTTGTTTGTTTAAACTACGATTTTCCCCTTTAAACCAAGTTTTTTACACCTTTTTACTTTCCTGTTGCTCATACCCTAGCGTGAGTCAGGTGGCCTGGGTCTTCAACACCTTTTTACTTAACTTGATCTGGAGTTTGTTTGTTAGTGCGATTAAAATGTTTGTGGCCCTAACTAATCAGGTTCCAATAATCCCAGTAGCATCACATTTGTATGTCGCTGTCTTTAGTGGTACATTTTAGTTCTTTAGATTTTAAATCTTATCGGGCCAGCCTATCCTAGGCCCTCCATAGGAATTTACTCCTCCTTTGGTTATAACTTGAGAACCGGACCAGTTAAGAATTCCAAATTTGGAATACAGTTTTTGTTATAGATTTTAATTAAATTTATGTTTTTGTTATGGATATTAATTAAATTTATTATTAATAAAATCAGAAATGTGTACGACTTTGCTAAGAAAAATAAAAGTAATTTTTGCTATACAATTTAAGTTTTAATGGTAAATTTATTGGTTAACATGTAAAATTCATTAAAAATTGATAGTAATTTTAATAAATATGGTTTGAAGTTTTTATCTTGTTACTTATTTAGAGTAAGTATATGGTAATATTGTTATGAAGAACATTAAATATAGCACTTTTATACTATAATTTATATTCTGTTTTCCCATTATTGCTATATATTGTATATTATGTTATTCATCATTATTATATATTTTTGTAGCGTTCAATGTAAACATTCATGAAAAGTCTAAATAAGTCCACGCCCACGGTCAGTAATTAGTAAATCTCATATCGAAGCTTAATGGCCATGGGATCTGTGAATTAATTGAATTGTATATTTTAATTCTCCCATATTTCTGATATATATTCTTTCATTTTGGAATGCGATAAAAAAAAAATATCGATGTATATAAAAATTAACCGACGTGTGGGCTCAAGTCGATTTTCTCATGCCAGAATCCGTTTTTAGTAGCTCATTTTTTTAATTTTACAAGAAAATTTTTGAAAAATCGGCCACGCGTAAGCAAAACGTTAGAAAATCCCTTAATATTTGTGACCGCTATATAGTATACACAAGAAATCGACCAAGGACAAACAGACGGACATTCCTCCAAAAATAGTCAAAACGTGTTCAGGAGGTCCTAAAAGATATACTGTCATCAAAATCTCGAATTCAAATTTTTCTTTTGTCAAAACAATATATCATATTACATAGTATGAGACAATAATAAATGATGATTCGTTTTTCAATCTTTCCGATGATGTCAAAATGGAAACTTCGTGATAATATTTTCGATTGCCAAGGAATCGATTTGAGTTAAAATCACTCAAAATCGTGTTTATATAAAATGACCAAAAATCTAATTCAAATTAAAAAAAAACCTCGCCGAGCCGTGTTGTCCAGGGAGTTTAGCTATCTCTGTATCTAATTCCACGGCTGTCCAAAGCTTTGATTTTTCGCTACAGACGACACAGAGATATCTTGTAAGAAGTAGACCTAAACAGCGTAAGAAGTAGAGCTAAACAGTGTAAGAAGTAGACCTAAACAGTGTAAGAAGTAGACCTAAACAGTGTAAGAAGTAGACCTAAACAGTGTAAGAAGTAGACCTAAACAATATTAATACAAGTCGAGTGGAGACTAAACATATTTCCTTTCGGCAAAGTTAATAGTTAAAAAATCTGATGTGGGCAACACATAACTTTCCTTATATAACACAATGAATTTACTACTTTTACAGTTTTAAAAAAAGGGTTATTCTTATAGTAGATACTTATATTCTTTCCAAGATATTGAATTTTCTTAAATTAGTCGCCATTTTCATTGATTTAGCGTCGTTTTTATTCATTTAGCGAGATTTTCGTTAATTTGGCTACATTTTAAAATGTCGCTTTCGCCAAATTCGTCATCAAAATCTCGCCAAGCGTTATGGACGGAGAAATAAGTTATTCTTGCAGCAGATAAATGACTTTGGCGTTCAAATACAAAAGTATTACTCAAAGTATCTTTTCTCGTGAATGGAACGAGTTAGATCCACGAGAATGAAGTCACCCAATTTATCGCATATGTTTCTCAACAGTTAATATTGTTTTTTCATTTATGGGATTGTTTGATAAATTTATTTGAAAAATGTGCAATATCTCGAGAACGGTTCATCCTAGTTTACTAGTCCGTTTTACAGTTTATGTCAATTGTTTTCTAAGAAAAAATTACATAAGAAATATCTATTTTAGTAACTTTATTAAAGGTTTTGATTTTTTGATGATTTTTTCAAAATTTCACTCGAAAATTTAAGGGGGTTCTGAACATTCGATTGTGTTTTAAAACAATAGGCTTCCAGTATTCATCGATTGTGATTTTTGTACTAAATTTCATTCGAATCGCTCCATTCGTTCGTGAGATATCGTCTCCACAGACTCACTGACACACACACACACATACTTTCACACACACACACATACTTTCACACACACACACACAGAGACAGAGAGAGAGAGAGAGATCACCTCAAAAATGTTCTATTCGTGATCAGGGATGCTTAAAACGTGCTCTCCCGTCGAAAACTCGAATTCGAATTTTCGACCCCCGTCACAATACTTTCCTTATACATTATGTATATAAGAAAAGTAAAAATTAGAAGTTTACTCTTCATGTTACGTTCGTGCACGCAATGCATTTTATCTTTATTAAGGAAATCGTCCGATAAGGAAAATCTATCCACTTATGCTATCACTTTAGGTAGCCAGACACGATTAAAAAGCTATTGATACGATCCCGAAAAAAAAAATGGTAGTAAAGCTCGCCCTGTCACAGAAATATCAGTTTTGCTTCTGAAGTCTGGTGTGATCCATTCACGCCTCTCCCTATTTGTCTATTGTGTCGTTTATCTTCGTAGTGAAATGGGTAGAATTTAAACAATCGTGCAACATATATAAAGTGCATATTTATTTAAAATTACGTTACATTATTTCCATTTTTCACTTGGCGTACTTCTGAATTTTGTGAATTCGACAAAATATAACAAAAATGACTAATTTGCGGTTTTATTTAAATTGGTTGCATTAGCATTTTTATTAATCCAATGAAATATGATACAAGCAATTAATTAATATAGTTAATCATAGCTGTTCTAATGTTTGCTTGTTAGCGATGGGGGGGGGGGAGAAAAAGCATCCAATCGTTATTGGATTCGAAGTTACACTATTGTACCAGAAAAATTCTAAAATCCCTACTTTAAGGAATTTTATGCTCACTGATAATCGCATGTTCTGCACAGTGCTGACGGACGGCATTGACCTTGTATCTATAGTCCATGGATGATGATGGCTGAACAGCTGAAGCCTTTTTTGCTTTTATGAAAAACCCTATTATAGAACAAAGGTCGCTTCACTGTATTCACTTTTTTGCTAGTCACTTAATAATAGACCACTTCTATTATTATACTTTGGAACAAAACCTATAGTCTATACATACAGAATAATGAAAAAACTAGGTAATATGGCATACATTACTACAAAAAAGTAATCGAGCAAAATCTTTGTACTATTTTGGCTTTTATATTTTGCTGCAAGCATTTTATTTTCAGAGGTGTGTCAAATCGATATACGGCCCTCCTAGGTGAGAATAACATATGGCCAAAATCCGTAGGTGATTTACTGCTTGTGGAGCCAGAAAGCTCAGTCCCCAACAACCTAAACTTTACATATTGATCGTTACATTTCTATAATTATTGAAAATTATTATTATTTTTTTTTTCAAATGGCCAGGCACTTTGACCTTCGTCATTCCAGGCACTTTGACCTTCGCCTTTATTACAGCGGCCAGAGTGTAAACCATTTAGCCGTCCATTGACGTTGCCCCAGGTGCACCAGAGGGGGGCGGATCACATTGCGCCCACAACACAAACATCCATGCCTTACGTGGAGCTCGAACCCACAACGTGGCGGTCGAGCGATTTCTAAGGAAACGCTTGCCTTGACCACTCGACAACCACGTCGGAAATGTTGAAAATTATTGGAGATGCTTCATTAAAAAGAATCCAGACATTTTTGGATTACATCTGGTTTTAAACCTGGTGATAATGTAGTTGTTTATTTATCCAAACAACCTTTCCAAAAATGTGACGGTCGCCGATATGCATTTTACAACAAATACCGTTTCATCATTTCCATTGGGAAAATGCAGAATATATTTTCTTCAATTCAAATATTTTATTATGAAATTTTAAGGAAACACAATTATTTTTTGCGACCATTCTTTTTTTTTTCTTGGTGGGGGGGGGGGGGGGACGCGGGAAGTTTTTACTTTCCCTACCATACATGGTAATACATAGGGTAAGTTTTTGAACCGTGTCAAAAATCGCAGCTACAATTTTCGACGGATCTACATGTTTCGAGCACTCTATATATAACCCGAGAAAAACTATTGTTAGCGATCTGTAGGTGTGGGTGTGGAATGTGGAAGACCCAGGCCGTCCGACTCATCCGAGGATTTGAGTAGCTGGTTGGACGACCGGGAAAGGAAGCTAGCAGGTGCCGACTTCCAAGGACAGCGACCGCTCTGGAGGTTTATTAAAAATCCAGTTTTTTAAAGTTTAAGAATAAATTCGTACGACAGACAGTTTTACAGACAAGAAATACGGACATAACGAAGACAGGTACTGTAAACAGACACAAATATGGACACGAAACATTCAGAAAAACATCAAGGATAATAATAATGAGACATTGCACAACATGATATAGATGATGAAGTAAATACAAAATGACATGGGAGGCTGATAATAAAAGATGAAAGTGTTTTCAATTTAACAGTAGTGTTATCAGTTATCATATTTACAATTTAATATATACAAGTTTGTACAAACAAAAGCAGGAAAAGGGGAACAGCAGAGGAATCTTCATTGATCAGGAAAGTTAAAAGCAGTAAAGCCCGACGAACTTGTCAATTTACTTTATTGGAAATGTCTCTTGCAATGAGGACACAGTTCTTAAGATAAAAAATGGATTGACTGTTGCGGCTGACACTGGAAAACCAAGCCGCTTCATTTCCAGGAGCAGGTTTAGAAAGATGAAATTTCTTAGTTAAGGGGCAAGAGAAAACAAAGTGATCTACGTCGCCAAAAGAGTTGCATAAGCAGTTCGAGGATTTTTTATGTTTAAAATAGTATAAATAATCAAGAAAAGGACCATGACCAGTTAAAAAATAGATTAAGTATTTGTTATGAATTTGGGTATTTACGTTAACTTTGGGGAGATAATTTAGAATTCTGGCTGGGTCATGAGTCCTAGGGGAGATATATTCATTAAGATACTTTTGCCAGTTTTGAAGTAAGAGATTTTTGCAAAAATTAGTTAAACGAGAATAGGGGAGAGGAACTGAAAAAGGGAAACCGGAGGAGGATGCTTCTTTAGCGTGGAAGTCCGCGACTTCATTTCCCAGAATGTCAGCATGGGCCTTGACCCAAATAAGATTAAAAAGGTGTTTAGAGCGAGAAGCAGAGTTTTTGATAGAGTTAATGTAGTTAGATTTGTTTTTAATTGATTTAAAGACCAGGATTGATGAAAGGCTATCCGAAAAAATATTTATTTTGGAGAAGTTATCAGTTGCCCAGTCAATGGCAAAGTTAATGGCCGCTATTTCTGCCTGAAAAACTGTGTTCCCATTGTCAAGTTTAAATTTAAAAACTTCTTCTAATTTATCATGATTAAATAAACAAGCAGAAAAGCCAACATTATCATCAAGTTTGGAGCCGTCGGTATAAAAATTTAGATGGGAGAAGGAGGAAGGATTAAGGGGTTTAAGGAGGACAATGCGGTTTGAGGGGGAAGAATTAGAGAGAGGACGATTAAAGTCGAAAGATGAGGGGGAGGGAAGGGAAGGATCAGAGAACGAATTGATACGAAGTTTCCAAAAAAGGAATTTTTTGTGAAGAATATCAATTAAAATGTGAACAGGGGGAATACCGGTAATGGAGAAAAGAGAAATGCTCGAGGTTGTTCTAAATCCGGCAGAGATTTTAAGAAGAAATATCCGTTGTAAAGAAATAAGGTTATTGATTTGAGCCCTAGTGAGAGATCCCCCCCAGATGCCTGACCCGAAAGTAATAATTTTTTCAATAACAGACAGGTACCAGATTTTAAGAAAAGATTTGTTGACCCCCCAGTTGCCCCCCGAAAGTTTCCCAAAAGTAGAAGCAAGCCTAAAGCATTTCTCTTTTAGGTAAAATATATGGGCGCTCCATTTTAAATTATCATCGATGATAAGACCAAGGAATTTAAGGCTTCTACTAAGTTTAATGGGAGAGTTTTGGATTTTGATAGAGGGATTAATTTTCCTTTTTGATCTAGTTTTATTAAAAATGATGCAGTTGGACTTTTCCGCGGAGACCTCAAGTTTAAGAGAGGAAAGGGAGTTTGCAATAGAATTTAATATTGAATTGGTCTTGCGACCAAGAGTAATGATGGAGTTTGAATAGGTAACCACTGCGAGATCATCCGCGAAGGCCTGTAAGTAATATTCATCATTGTTAAGGGAAAGAATTTTATTAAAATAAATGTTCCATAGTATGGGGGAAATGACGGAGCCCTGAGGGGCACCTTTAGAAATAAATTTTGAAAAAGTAAAATTGTCCTCTATAAAATTAATTGTTCTTGAGCTGAGATATGAATAAATGAAGGATCTGAAAGTAGAGGGGAGATTAATTGAGTCAAAGGTGAGGGGAAGGATATTCCAATTCACGTTATCGAAAGCTCCACGGATGTCCACAGTGGTTAAGGAAACATGAGAAGAGGATTTAAATTTATCAATGGTACTGACAAGCTGGTACGTGGCGTCTTCGCAACTGAGGAGCTCCCTAAAGCCATATTGCAGAGGGTGAAGTGAATTTCTAGTCTTCAGCCAGAAGTTCAATTTGTTTATAAATATTTTTTCTAATATTTTCCCAAAAGTTGGGAGAAGGCAAATAGGGCGATAGGATGAACATAAAGCGGGATCCTTACCCGGCTTATTGAAGAAGATGATTTTGGCATTTCTAAGGGGAGCAGGGAAATAACAGAATTTGAAGCAGGAATTGATGAGAGAAGATAAAAAGGAGGGGAAATGTTTAAACAGGGTTTTCCATATATTAAAATCTAAAAGGTCTAAACCGGGAGCTTTATTATTTTTTAGGTTGTTGAAGACCAGAAATAATTCTTCCTCAGAAACCGCCCCCAGCCCTTCGGGAGGCAGAACAGTTGCAGGAAAAGAATTAAAAAAGGGGTCATCCTCGAAGCAGTGATCCAAAAGACGAGAGATTTTAGTATTGTAATTAAGGTTAGGCTCGCCTGGAAAGAGAAGTTGAATATTATTAATTTTATTGAGTTTTTGGAAAGCAAATTTGAAGTGGCTGCCAAATTTAGAGTAACAATTAGAACAATAATTTTTCCAGGCGTCATTTTTAGATTTATTAATAAGTAATTTATATTTAGCACGGTTAATTTTAAGTTTAAGTTTAGCGGCCGAAATAAGATCGGGGGCAGCAGAATTCTTCTCTAGCGATTTAACTCTCCTGGCAAGAGCAGTGACAAAATTCCTGAATTTAGCCAGGTCTTTAGTCCACCAGGAAAAACTAGGTTTCCTGATGGATTTCTTTTTTTTAATAGAAGAAAAGGCGCAGGATTGAACAGTGTCTAAAAAGGATTTGACAAAGGAATCAAGGCTGTATGTGTCAATTATATCTTTAGCTAGAGATTTAAAACGGGTTATATGGGGTTTAATTTTAAAGATGAATTTGCCAAGGCTATACGCGGTTTTTAAGTGAAAGGAATTATCAACAGGGGTATCGATGTTAATTTTGATTTTAATAAATTTATGATCGCTAGAGGATTCATCCGTTAAAACTTCCCAGGAGTAAATAGAGTCGAAAAAGCCAAAAGATACTAGAGAAAGATCGGGGAAGCCTTTACCTGAATGTGAATCGAATGTTGGACCACATTTGGGGTCATTTAGGACGATAAGGTTGTTAGAAATACAAAAGTCAATGATTTTGAGTCCCCGCTGATCAATGAAGCCATATCCCCACATCTGAGCTCTAGCATTAAAATCTCCCAAGAGCAGGTAATCATAGGAGAGAAAATCAAGTGAGGAAAATTCTTCAATGAGATCTGAAATGTTATCGTGGGGAGGGAAATATATTGAAGCTAATATAAGAGGTTTACGTGAAGGGAGAATAACTTCAATAAAAATGGCCGAAGAAGAGTTAAATTTAATTTTGGCTGTAAGATTAGAATTTAAAATTATAATAGCTGCTTTTTTAGAAAGGGAACAAAATTGGGAAAGGCCGAAAGGAGGTTTTAAAATTTCACCGTTGGAGATGTAGGGTTCTTGAAGGCAGATAAAATCAAAAGAATGGTCTATTGCGTATTGAAGAGTATTGCTATGTGCTGCTAATGAGTGATTGGTGTTAATTTGAAGGCCCTCAAGAACCATAAAAGAAAAAAGAACTGACAGAGCTCAGAGGTGGGGAACAAGTAAGAATCATAATATAATCAAAGAAAAGGGTTACACTTCCTTTTGAAGCTCCTTGATCCTGGCGAGCTCCGCTTGCAAGAGTCTGCATGAGCTTCTATCATGCGCATTATGATAGATGTTCAGTCTACTGTTTTTATTTTTGTGATTCTCTGTATTGCAGTTGACACAAATGGGGGTTTTAGCCCTACACTGACTGAAGACATGATCGGACTTTGTGCAATTGCTACAGTTTCCCGTAGGATAATGACAATAATTTGCCACGTGGCCAAAGGCCTGACATTTAAAGCATTGTTTGAAGCTGATGTACCTCTTTACGTAGAAGGAGTTGAAATCATAGAAGATTTTCTTTTGATCGATAAGTGTGTTGGCAAAAGGAACCTCTAAAGAGAACACCCAGTTGACACTATCACTTCTTGATTTAAAATTTTTCAAGATCCTGATGTCCTCTGGTTTAATTGAAGGGAGAGATAAGCATATAAGAGCTCTGAAGTTCTCCTCGTTAAAGTTTTCTGGAATGTTAAAGATGATGAGGGGAGTTCTACGTGCTTCTTGAGGCTTTATGTTAAATTTTTCAGAAATTGCTGATTTCTGAAATATAGGTAGAATTCTATCTGGATTTTGATCTTGACAAGTTATTTTTATTGTGCCGTTCTGTAGCGTAGAGATGTTCTTGATATTAAGATTTTTTGGGCAGGGAAAAGAGAGTAAGTCTTGCTTAAGTTGTGCATTGTTCTTCATGCGGTCTTTTCCCTGCAGTAAGATGCTTGCAAAGGTTTTATCAGCAGGTGGGACAGAAACTGGCTGAGACGGGAAAGGAGTCTTGACCAGTGTTTCCTCCAAGTTTCTCCTGACGGCATGATTGATCAGCTCTGGAAGATTGTCTGTCAGTTTGGAAGAAAACACGTTGAGCTCATTGAAGATAGATTCTTTGAAGCTAGTTAGTTCGGAGGAAAGAGTTTCTTTGTCAATGAAGGAAAGAGTGGAGGGATCTGGTTTGTTGATTGTAGCTGCATTCTGAATTTGGTTTTCGAAGATAGCACAAGACTCTTTAATGCAATTGAATTTGTCCTCTAAATAGTTTTTTTGGACTTGATTTATCCTCGGAATTTTTGAAATGTAGCTTTGAATGCTGTTCGAGTATCTCATGATTTTAAGGAGAAAGGTATTGCAAAAGTCATTGGAACTATCATCTGCAGGTTCGGTGATTACAGAAGGAGAACGGGCAATGGATTCTGAGCGAACTGATTCTGAGCAGTTATCATTTGGAATAGTTGGAGGTGCCGAAGACGTGAACGGAAAGTCACCATCAAAGCGGGTCAAAACAGGCGCACGTTCTTGGTTATAGTGTTTAGATGATCCAGAAGGAGGTTGCGAGATATTGGTATGAGATGGAACATCAGACTTGGAGGAGGAGAACTTAGAGGAGAAAGGGTTGACTCTAGAGGCATATGAAGATTGCGCAAATGAAGAAGGATTCATAGATGTAAAGTTCACCATTTGCACACCGTGTTTGCCAGATGTAGAAGGAGTAGAAGTCGGAGTAGTAAGCGGAGAACTGGGTTTAAATTCACAAGAGGTGTTGACTGTAGCTGGAGATAACACAACAGAAGGAAGGGGGGGAAAGTCAGTGAGGGTAAATGTGTCCAAGATAATTTTGCTGTTGTCCTGAGGTTTTAGTTTAGGAGGCGTGATCTTTCGTTTAAACATTGTAAAATAGTTTAATAGTACTTAATAACAAGGTAACTTAATATATACAGTGCATAAAAAACAATTATTAAATATACAATAATGCAGGCAATATTAAATGTATAGTAATACAGCATCAAAAGTAAACGAGAAGTGATAGTAACGACAAGTAGGTTAAAAAGAAACGTAACATGTCGGAAATGAACGTACCACGACGGAAACCAGAGCCTGAAAAGAAGAAGAAATATAAAGGATAAACATAAAAGAACCTGAGGGGAGAATTCTGTACTGAAGCATTAGCAAGGGAACGCGCCAAGAAGGAAACCGGAGCCCAAAAGACTGTGAAAACTCAGACATGAACGTACCACAACGGAAACAGGAGCCCAAAAAATGACAAAACAAAAAGGGCAAGCAAAAAGGAACCAGGGAGGAGAATTTTATAAAACAATACACGTTAAAGGAACGCGCCACGTATAAAATCATAGCCCAAACGATATACAGGTTGCAAAGAATTTATACAAAATGGCACCAGGGAGGAGAACATAAGCAGAATGAGAAAGACAAATAAATTAAAAGCGCGGGAAAGCAAGTTCAACAAGAGACAAGGGGCAGGTCCAAAATGAAAAAAGGGGGGGAACGGAGATCCAAAATCAAAAGTAAAGGGGAACAAACATTGTAAAAAGCCAATTTACATATATAAACACAGGGTTTAGATTCAAAATGAGTATCAATTAACAAAGAAAACATGTTATTTATCATAGTAGTACAATTTAAAATCAGAATTAAATTGTGTGTCTGTCTGTCTGTGCAATATATGTATCCACTGTAGCTCAAAATCTAATTGACCAAATTTCACAAAAATTTAGTAGATAAGTCATTTGTGGATGGCCCTGGTGATACGATTCGAAAAATAAGAACCTGCTTTTTTTTTTTCGAAATGGCCTGCAAAAAAGTATGTATCCACTCTTGCTGAAAAACTAATTGATCAAATTTTACAGAACTTGGTAGACAAATTACTTCGGGATACGCTGGTGCTGATTAGATTATGGTACAACTGGGAAAGAAAGAACCTGCCTTTTGCAAAATGGCTCTCAAAAATTGCCAAAATCTAAAATAAAAGACAACATGTTCTTCAATGTATACATTAAAATGCTTGTTTTATACGTAATTTTTGATGACCGAAGGAATATGACCAACTTCATAACTCTACGACCAACCGTTATCGAGATCTTTTAATTTAAATTTTTGATATTTTTGCCGCGCCATTTTTGAAAATATATGTGCAGTCGCCAAATGAAAACGAAAATTAAAATACAATTGCAAATTCAGTGTAATTTCAAATAATTATCCGTGCTATTTAGTGCTTTTAAACTCAACTGAGTGAATTTATAAAAGAAAGAGAGCGAAAATGAATACCAGCCTGTAGGGAAAGTCATGTGTTGCCCACATCAGAATTTTATTTACTTTTTGAATTTATGTGTATTATTATAAAGAACCCATTACCTCCCTCCTTGTAGAAGACGAGTCCTTTCAATTGTCTATACCTATTCGTATACACGATGATACGCACACCTAAAGACTCCTGTTATAGGACACGTTTGCTTTGTTACAGCCTAGGTCCAAATGTTCGATTTAATACCTCGGGGATTCCCGGCAGGATTACACTTTTCCAGATTAGCAGAATTTTTATAGTTTTTATAGCAAAATCGTGATTCCGGTTTCATATTTATTACTTTCCTTATATACATAATGTATAAGGAAAGTATTGTGATGGGGGGGGCGAAAATTCGAGTTCGAGTTTTCGACGGGAGAGCACGTTTCAAGCATCCTTGATCACGAATCAAACATTTTTGAAGTGATGTCTGTGTGTGTGTGTGAAAGTATATGTGCGCGTGTGTGTGTGTGTGAAAGTATATGTGCGCGCGCGTGTGTGTGTGTGTGTGTGTGTGTGTGTGTGTGTGTGTCAGTGAGTCTGTGGAGACGATAACTGACGAACGAATAGACCGATTCGAACGAAATTTGGTACAAAAATCACAATCCGTAAACACTGGAAGCCTGTTGTTTTTATAAGTAATCGAATGTTCAGAACCCCTCTAAATTTTCAAATAAAATTTTGAAAAAATCGTCAAAAAATCAAAACCACTAATAAAGTTACGCAAATAGACATTTCTTATGTAATTTTTCATTAGAAAACGATTGACATAAATTTTAGAGCGCTAACGTGAACCGTTCTCGAGATATTGCACATTTTTCAAAAAAATTATCAAAAAGTCATATAAAATGAAAAAAAAAATATTTCCTATTGAGAAACATGTTCACTTTTCATATGTAATACCATACGATAAATTGGGTGACACCATTCTCGTGGATTTAGCTCGTTCCATTCATGGAAAAAGATACTTTGAGTAATACTTTTGTATTTGAACGCCAATAGTCATTTATCTGCCGTAAGAACAACTTATTTCTTCGTCCATAACGCTTGGAGAGGTTTTGGCGACGAATTTGGTGGAATGTCGCCAACTTGGCGACTTTTGAAATGTTGCCAAATTAACGAGAATCTCGCCAAATGGATACAAATGACGTTAAATCAATGAAAATGACGACTAATTGTCGAAAATTCAATATCTTGGAAAGAATATTAGTATCTACTATAAGAAAAACCTAATTTTTTTACTGTAAAAGTAGTAAATTCATTACATTATATAAGGAAAGTCATGTGCTGCCCACATCAGATTTTTATTTTATAACTTTAAGGATGAAATACTGAATCCGGGGCACAAGTCTATAGGAGACTGTGCCCGAAAATCGGAGACGAATGCACATATGCTTAAAACTTGCAAATTCATCGAAAACTCGGATTCAAATTTTCTACACGTGTCACCTTTTTCTTACATACTCTATACATTGCATGGAAAGTAAAAATTATTGGCAACACATTCAGAACTTTGTTGTACATTAATACACCACTCATTTACACACTTTTTTCCGTTGGTCCCCAAACATTCCTATATCCACTTAAGTTAGTTTCGATTATACGTTTTTTTTTTCACGGCTCCCTTGAGAAGAATAAACGGGGCTTTACTGTAATTTGGATCAATTTCGTTTCGATTCTTTCATTGTCTTCCAGAAAATATTGAAAGGTAAAACTATATAATGGTATCCTTCTTTATGGTATCCACGTTGGAAAAATAATTCCAGCACATTTACCCCTTTCGAAAATCAGGGCTTCGCTAAACTGCTAAAAACAGATTCATGACGGCTATGATTATCAAAAGGAAAAAGAAATCGGGCCATTCCTTGATTGGTTTGGCGCCAGAAAATTTCGATAGAATTGTCATTTATTATTATCAGCCCGAAAGTTGTTACTTCGAATTTTATTATCTTGCTTTAGAGGAAGATATTGCTACTGAAAAAGTTGGAAATTTGTTACAAAGTACTCGGAACTTAAAATTGGCATCAATAAATTATACGAACAAAGTGCCTACACTATTTTATCTATTGCTCAGAGAAGCTATGTTTACACTGGAGCGATCGGGCGCAAGGCGGGAATGCGGAAGCCAATAGGTAGAACCCACGTATGTTCTTCCAAAGTCCAACCATCTAAAATCTGGAATGGCATCAAATTTGGTGGGGGAGACCTAATGAAGATATGGAAAGAAGGATTAAAAAAGTTTCGAAAGTTGCCGAAAGGAGAAAATGTGGCGCTGTGAAATATAAAAAGGAGTTATAATGTACAGAAAAACGTATAAAGTTATAAAGAGGAAACTGAACTAAAACACAATTTTTTATTCAACACAATCACGGAAGTGGAAAGGAAAGGGGACCAGGATCAATGTGGCCACCATTCTTGTGGACTAGAAATTGCATCCTGCGCGCAGCATTCTCTACAGCCGAATGTAATATGTCTTAAGAAATGTTAAGCACAGGCCGTGATGTGTTGTCCTTTAAGGTAGTCAAGTTCGGGACCCTGCCAAGACCTTGAACTTTAAGTAACCACACAGCCAAAAGTCTCGTGGAATTAGATTCGTGGAGTAAGGCGGTCATGTAAGCGGAAAGACGCGACTGGTGACTTTTTCGACGGTGAAGTGATGCCGTAGAAGCCTCTGTACAGATCGACTAACTTTTGGTGGTGCTTCATCTTGCATAAAAATTATCTTGTCCAGGTATAGCCTTTGCTGCAGAATTGCCAAACTATTTGGCATATCGCGATATTTTTGTGGAGTAATAGAACAGGTTACTGGTCCTCTTTAAGTAATGTTCTAAAATAATTACGGTCCTACGATGAAATATGCAGTGAAGCCATACTAAACAGTGATTTTTGGTGAATGTATTGGGGTTTCCTGAAACGTACGGGGTGCTTCGGATGCCTAAATTCAACAATTTTGGGTGTTAACAGTATCATCCAGATAAAAATGGGCCTCATCTCTTCACAGAATTCTCCAAGGGGCACAGAGTCCCCCCACAGAATTCATCGTCGACCTATTCTGACAAGAAACATAAGAGCAAATGTTGATTTCATATCATAACAGCTGTGTTCGAGTTCCAGTAGTATACAGCTGATTTTGTGTGAATAAAAGTAGATAGCTTTCCGCAAAACTATAAATACAGCGATATAATTCATATCCAGTTATCCATACTACTCGACGGACGCTACTATTCCTAGCAAGGGTTCCATCTGTGCCGTCGACGATCGCAGCTGCAACGTCTACAATTGTCTGTTCCATATCTAATTTCCGTCCTCTGCCAGGTCGAACTTCTAGCTAGCAATCTTGTTTCTTCAAACTTCTAAATCATCGATTTCAATGCGTTAACTGACACGGACATTTGAGCAGGTTGTGACGGGTTCTAAACTCATGAAAAAGGAGCTGCTGCGTCGGACTGGTCAAAGTAAAAGAACTTCACAAGTAATGCACGCTGAGGTAACGTTAGACGCATGTTACCTGACCCAGACCGTACGACTCGCCAAAATTTACTTAAAGTCTTTAAGCTAGACAAAGTTAGCATAAAAAAACGTTAAATTGACTTAAAGTTACACCCATGTTGAGAACCTCACTCAAATTGCTGCTCGTGCCCTAGGGTGAGTCGGGTGGTCTGGGTTTTCGACCCATATTGAGAAGAACTGGTAATCGGAATGGCTTTCTGGATTTATCCCATCCCTTTATAATCCGAATTACTGACCCTGTTGTAGCCTATGTAGCCGAGAATTTGTATTCAAGGCTTTTACCTGAGTTTGGTGCAATTTCTTGGCTACGTAAGCTACTACAGCGTCCCATTTC
Organism: Amaurobius ferox; assembly: GCA_951213105.1. Lineage (NCBI taxonomy): Eukaryota > Metazoa > Arthropoda > Arachnida > Araneae > Amaurobiidae > Amaurobius > Amaurobius ferox. Next base: position 86,704,610 of record OX578143.1, on the reverse strand, counting down.
CCCCTATAGGTGACATTTGGAACTACTGTTTTTTCGCGGAATCAGTCTTTCTATGTCTTCATTAGTCTACCCACCAAATTTGATGCCATTCCGGTTGTTAGATTGAGTTACAGATGGCTTTGAGTAGTTCATTTAGTACAAAACAGTCTGAAAGATAGTGATATCTACAAAATATAGAACTTTCGAGAAAAAAAATATTTGAATGCCCAACTTTCATATCCCCAAGAAAAAGAACGCAATCCAATAGCCTCAAAACCCTGAAGTCTTTCAAAAAAACTTCCGCAAAGTTGACCATAAAAATCGATAATCTTGGATTTCCGCAAAGTTCGGGAAATATGCGGCGGATTAATCTTCCGTTTCAATGGCAGTTAGATGTATAAAATGTGCCTGGGTTTCAGAATTTTTAGAAAATAGATAGCGAATTATGTGACATTTTAAAAACTAAGTGCACTAATTATGCAAAAATTTTATTATTTTCCTAGCAAAACATTACATCTGCACAGCAAAACAATTATAACCGGGGAAAATTACTGAGACAAAATTAACAAGACCAATCACGCATAAAGAATTGATTATGAAACACTTTCCAACTGAAATGCAATTTTATTTAAACATATCTAAATGCGATACATTCAGCACTCATATTTTTTAAATTATCACAGTACTACAATAATTTATTATACTTGGAAACTTAAAACTTCATAAAAAAGGCAATGCCATAAATCGCCAATCTCTATGTAAAATCAATGAATCACTTATGTTTCAGACTCCACAGCTAAATAATTTTACGTGACAAAAATTCAGCAATTCTTATACAACTTACAATAACTGCTTTTACAATTGCTTGATTTGTTTACATTCTGCATGTTATAGAAATTAGGCTTCGTTGTAAGAATAATCAAAGTTTAGTGATAGCGTTGTAAGAATAATCAAAGTTTGGTGATAGCGTTGCAAGAATAATCAAAGTTTGGTGATAGCGTTGTAAGAATAATCAAAATTTAGTGATTAGCAGCGTTGGCACAAAATTTAGATACACAGATAATATGCAAAAATAAAGCGGTTTCATGCCGGAATTTAAATATAAATTTCAATGGTCTTTAAATATCACGATTTTTACAGAGGGGGGAAAATGAATGTCATATTTTATTTTGAAATGAGTCACATGATCACTTCATATAATATGAGTTTAATTATTATTTCACTTTTTATTTAAAACACTATCTAACATTTTGATGAATTTTTTTTACACATTTTACGTGATAATTTGAATATTTCCGATAATTTTTGAAGCAATTTGCAAATTTTAACTCAGCGTTTTTCAACCCGGATTAAAACCGAGAAGAATTGGATGATATTATCAAATATTTTCATTCCCATATGTCCCACAAACCGTCTCAACAACATACTAAAATTTCATTTTGATAAAGTCAATTTTACGGCAGTTATGACAGACAGAATGAACAAAGCCATAAACACTTTACAACTATGTTGGAAAGTGTTAGAAAGCGATACTTTGGTATTTTAAAGTTTCAAAACTGAGATGCCGGTATTGATACTAATATCATAGTTTTATGAATACATAAGATGTCTTCAATGGTATATTGCCTATACCCGATCGAAAACGATATTTATAGGCAATAGTTAGTATTTATAGGTCCTGGTTTCTGAATCTTGCCGATAAATATGACGGTAAAATGTGGAGCAATTAACGAATATCTCGAGAAGTAAATAACTGTTGGCGAATTCTTAAGACGTCAAATTACAAAACTAGTATATAAATATTTTCTCTCGCGAATGGAACGAACTAGATCCAGGAAAATAATATATATATATATATATATATATATATATATATATATATATATATATATGTATATATATATATATATATATAAAATTAAAAACATGGTATCATCTAATAATTTTTTTTGGATAAATTTAATTGGAAAACACGTAATATCTCGAGAGCGGTTTATGCGAGCGTCCTAAAATTGGTGTCACTCGTTTTCTAACAAAAACTTGGTCGGAAATAATTTCTTATTTATCATCAGTGAAATTTTCAATTTTTTATGATTTCTGGAATTGGGGAAGAAGGAAGGACAAGTGTGTGTGTGTGTGTGTGTGTGTGTGGGGTGTGTCTTCCGAACAATCGATTGTGTTAAAAATCTATAAAGTGCACACACACTAACAGACACAGTAACATACATACAAACAGACACAGTAACATATACAGGGTGTCCCAAAAAGATTGAAATGCGCTTTAATTCTTTACCCGTTGGACATAAGTGGGCAATGTAAATTGCAAAAATATTGAAAGTAAGGTAGGAAATAAGACTACGTTAATCAAATAATCCTCCTATTCATTTTCAAAAAGTTACACTTTTTAAATTTTTATACGACCCACTTATACAAATTGGGTCAATCAGAAAATTTTAATTTTTAATGCAACAAGATCATTAAAAAAAGCTGCATATCTGTATCTTTAAAATCAACTGAATTACGATAAAGGAAAAAATTTGACTTATGCCACTTTTCCGTACCTTGTGAAAGTCTGTTTCATCAGTGAAAATAGGGATCATAAACAAATTAACGATGAAAATTGTTCAGATCAAAACTACATTAATATGTGTCAAAATTTTTTACCACAAATGCATCTAAATAAAGCATTACACAGACAGAGATCATATAAAGCAGTGGTACTCACTACGCGGTTGGGTATCCTATGCATTATCATCCAATTTTATCTTTTTTGTGATATGTCACAAGTTTACATTTCTAATGTGATATAGGGTCCTCATTCACAATGTTCAATTTTTAATTAAATATAACTCGCTCAATTTTAAAGATACAAATATGCGGGTTTTTTTAATGATCTTGTGGCATTAAAAATAAAAATTTTCTGATTGACCAAATTTGTCTAAGGAGGTCGTATAAAAATTTAAAAAGTGTAACTTTTCGAAAATTAATAAGAGGGCTATTTCATTAAGTGTAACTTTTTGAAGATTAATGGAAGGACTATCTCATTAATGTAGTCTTATTTCCTACCTTACTTTCAACATTTTTACAATTTACATTGCCCACTTATCCCCAACAGGTAAAGAATTAAAGCGCGTTTCAATCTTTTCGGGACACACTGTATACACACATACACAGTAACATACATACAAACAGACACACACTATCTCTCTCTCTCACACATACACACACGACGTCAAAAACGTTTGATTCTAGTTCAGGGATACTTTAAATGTGTTCTTCCGTTGAAAACTCGAATTCGAATTTTCGACCGCGTCATAATACTTTTCTTATATATTATACTATATAGAAAAAGTAGCAATAAATTGAAACACGTAAAAACACAAAATTCGAAATACATATTCACAATGTGCATAAAAAATCTTTTTAACCATTATGTAAAGGAATCAATCGGTATTAAGCAGTTGCAATGGCAACAGGTCACACGTATCCAGATCCAATAAGAACCTCTATCCAAAATACAGTAAGTACGTACTTAGCTTTTTATACCCACAAGTAAGCGGTATGATAGCAACTCCTTTAATCGAGCTATTTGCTCTGTGGGGGTGATTCGTTGTTCATCAATATTTGACCAAGTATCACATTTTTTTTTATGACAAATATTCTATTGCATGGCTGAGAGGAGAGTGAATGACCAAGTAGTGGAATAAGATATCTTTATTCTTACAAAAGGACAAGTTTACGTCTTCTTTTGCATTTCATGTATTTAAAACCAATCACTGTGGTCTGTGTTTTAAAATTCTAAATATAAGAGAGAATGGAGGAATAGTTTAAAATAAACTTTTTAAACATTTCCACGGTTATCCCAGTTGTACAATTTAGAAATTTTCACAATAAAAATTATGCCTTTTAAAATGCGACTAATATGACCAATTTACAACGATAACTAAAGATTGTTTAAAATGTTCGTGATTAAAACAATTTGGTTAGATGAACATTTTTTTAGTTTAAAAAACATCTCTAATCCAAGGATCTCTTTTTTATAATCCATTTCAAAGATTAAATTGATCCGAAAAGTGTATGTGATTTTGGAAATACTGTGTTTAGATATCTCACAATCTATTGAGTAACATATTTTAAACAGTGTGACATATTTTGAGAGGGACTTTTTTTTGTCTAATAGGAGAAAATATTCGTCTAAAATAAATTACAAATTCTGATTTAGCCCCATCTTATGGAGATTTGCATGGAATATGGTTCAGGGGATTAAACCTCATAATCATTCACCTCCATAAACGATGATCCGGTCGGTCTCTATTGTACTGGTAATTTTTACAAATGTTTTAACTTTTACACTTTTCACTACGATTTTTTCATACATTCTCATGCACGACTGCCTATACAAGTTGTGGGCCCCCACAAACATTTATCATGAGGCCCCCCTCTATATTTGATTTCCCCTTCTTCTCCTTGAATTTGTCATGTTGTTTTCCAGTCTAAAAATATTGAGGGCCTGAGTCCTCCTTTGGATCGCGGGGCCTAGATTGGTGTCCCCCCCCCCCCCCCATGAGCGGCCTTAATTCATATTCGATAGTATTTACTCTCACTTGTATTTCAAACATTAGCCAAATGTAAAAATAAGTATATAATTCAAATTTAGAATCCAAGTTATTCTGTTACCCCCCCCCCCCCCTAAAATCAATAACTTGCTAATTAAATCATTTGTTCAACCGGCGCACCACAAAGGGCGGATCATATATACCCTTATGCCACCCAATTTAGGCAGGAACCTAGTGGTGGTGGTGGCATCCATAGGAACCCTACCTTTCTTTCTCTGATACATCACCTCTTGGATGGATTTTAGGACCTACGAATTTATTGTGCCCATACACCACGTAGATACGAGGATAGTTTAAGGCGACGTCTAGGATCAAATTAAGGACCTCCGAGTGCGATCCTCTTGCTTTAATCACTGGGCTATCTCCGTCCTTATTCTTTTGAAATAATTTACATAGATTATTTAAAAGTTCCTTTTTCAAATTGACAACATATTAGTGACGTTTATGGATGCATTCGACTTATCTGAGTTAATAAAAAGTATTTTGATATTATTTTAATTCATAGCTTAGTTTAAATGATCAATCCCCCCCTATCATTTCTTGTATAAGACCTGCACCGTTTCGTGAATTATAATTTTTTTTCATATGCAAAATAATACTATGAAAAATCTAAAATTTGAATCATTCGAATTCTATACATGAGAATTACTAAAAATTCTATCTAGTTCTTGTTTTTCACATAACGTATCTAAAATAAAGTTTATAGCGATAAATCGTTCGATTCGTATAACGATTCGTTCTTGAGTTACCCCCCCCCCCCCCCCACACACACACACACACACACACACACATCTTTCCAAAAATGTTCTAAATTGGTTCAGGTCTTGATTCGAAAAATTTTGGGAAAACAATACTATGACATATACAGTAGGACATAAACAATACCATGATATATAGTATGAGAAAATAAATGTCCGGGGGTTCTTTCAAGGAGTAGATAGTTGGCAGCTCCGTTTCTCCTCTCCTCGTTGCTGAGACAGTTTTTCAATCGCGATCAAAGCAATAATAAAAACACATTAGAAAAAAAAAAGCTTCCAAGTTCATCGCTCCTTCATTTCACTTCTTATCCTTTCGTTAACTTTCTCTCTCGATGGCTGCCTTACAAGAAACAGCAGCTGTTACATGTGAATTCATAATTCAATGACAATGACATCTTGATATCTCAACAAGGACATATCCATTGCTAGCTGTATAATACTTACATCAGCTGCTTGTCTGGATGTCAGCTATATCTTGTCATAACTGCTACATTAGGAACGATGCATTGAAATCAAAATACTACGTTACTAACCGCATAAGCAGTCGATCTTAAGTAAGCTGTCAGTATCTTCATAATTATTTTGTTTCATTAAAAACAGCATAAATAGTTGATTAAGAGATAAGCCAGCCTTTACTAACACATTTTTTAAATTTCAGATTACATAAAACTTTTAGTGTTTCAACGTATTCCTTCCCTGAAAGTAAATTTCCAGTTAGTAAATTTGATATATTTTAAGTTCAACTAATCCTTTATTTATACGATAGATAAATAGGATAGATAAATACGATAGATAAATACGATAGATACGCCCCCCCCCCCCCTCTAATTTATATCTACAAAGACCGAAAACTAATACTCTGAAAAAATTGCAACTTTTTTAATAAATTTACTATTGTTTAACAATAGAATCAAGGAAACAGTTGCCATTATCGAAAATTGGCGAAGTTATAGGTTCTGTTTTGTGGTCGGTACTATAAGTGTGCAAATTTTCAGTCTTCTGGATCACCTAGAGCAGTGTTCTTCAACCTTTGTCATCTCGCGGAACCCTTTTTTTGAGATATTTTTTTTATGGAACCCTTCGTTCATTAGCACACCCAGATTTGATTTTAGGGGGTATGTGTCATATTACGTATTACATGTTATGAACAAGGTGCGTATCTGCCTTTGTTATAAAAACTTTATATAAGATATAAATTTGCATTAATTCAAACAAGAAGATAAATATTTCATATAAAGTATTTGTATTATACATATATATGTCACATGAAATTGAAAACAAAGAAAAACAAAACAAAAACAACGAATTGTAGTATCGACTCGCGGAACCCCTAAAGCGTTTGAGTGGAACCCTAGGGTTCCGCGGAACACAGGTTGAAGAACACTGACCTAGAGCAACACAGGAGGGTTTGGAAAGACTTTCCGACCTTCCCCTGAGAAATGAAATTCCGACTCTCTTAGGTTCTGTATAGGTGTTGATGTTGATGACCCAGACCGTCCGACCTACCAGAAAGGTGTAAGGTAACTGTATGGACGGCCGGGAAGTGCCACCCAATTTAGACCGGAACCCAGTGGGGTAGGCATCCACAGGGACCGTACCCTCCTTCCCCTACCACCAACCTCTCGGAAGGACTTACGGACCCACATGTTTAACGTGATCGTACTCCGCATGAACACGGCGGCATATGTGGCAGCGTGCAAATCTAGCGCGCAAACCACGGGGATACCGCACCCGAGATGGCCAACAGCACGCGGCGTTCCGAGGTGGTCACCCACCAAGTTACTAACCGCGCCCGATGCTGCTTGACTTCGGTGATCTAACGAGAACCGGTGTTTTCAGCACGGTACGGCCGTTGGCCTTTCTGTATAGGTGTGCAAAGATTCAGCCTTCTATATCACTGGAGGGGGAATAAAGGTGTTTGGAAGGGCTGGAGAGATTTCTCGAAAAAAAAAGTATGTTCTACTATTCAATTTTCGAAATAATTAAGAGGCTATATATAAAAGCTTCAGTGTAGTCTTTGTATTTGTTTTTGCTGCGATATTATTCAATTGATATACGGTTTCTCAAAAAAATGTTCCATGAATATCACGACGAGTTCTTCACTTGCCAATTTTTTTTTATGGATCACAGATTTTATGCAAATATTTCCAGTAATCGAACTTTCTTCGCTAAGGAGGTTACATAAAAAAAAATTATTTTCTGCATTTTCATGCTAATACATCACACAGTTTTGAAGGCGTTTTAATATAATTTTTACGATTAAAAATAATTTTCCAACTGCACATACAATGGAGCTCGCATATAAGGAAGTCTCAAGGAACAGTTATTCGTTATAACCGGTATTCGCAATAACCGACAAAAAGTTTAGGCATGAGAAAAACAATAAGAATAGTTTATCTGCTTTCATATTGTGAAAAATATATTATAGTGAGGTTGAAATGTATTGCTTTTTTATTTCCGTTGAAAAAAATCCCTGTAACTTTCTTCTGAACATTTCAATATACAACATATTTGCATAGCACTTTCCCTATTGCATTTATCACTGCAGTTAACGTTGTGAGCTTCGAAATAGTCACTCAGATTTTGGAGGCTTTCCACAACAATTTTTAATATTATCCTCTCTCTTTTTAAATAAATTTTGGTTTCTTCGGATTCGGATTCATCAGACATATTATTTATCATAAACTATAGCAACGATAGCATTATCGGACTCTTGTGCTTCTGTTTCAGCACAATCATCGCTTGCAGCATAATCGTCAAAAGTAAGATCTCCTGTCACTATCAAATTATCCTTGTAATCTATTCTACAGTGAACTAACTAACTATCTTTATACACACGATCGTAAATAAAGAATTGTTGGACTTCTCTTAAATTCGTTTCCTACAGTTTTTTTTTCTTTTCTTTCTCTAGGCATCATCTAAAAATCCGCATGCAATCTTCATGTGTTTAGGCTATTTCAAGGTATCGGGTGATGTGTTAAGGAAAGTGTTTAAGCTTTCTCAACGTATCTGGTGATGTGTTAAGGAAAGTGTTCAAGCTTTCTCAACGTATCTGGGGATGTGTTAAGGAAAGTGTTCAAGCTTTCTCAACGTATCTGGGGATGTGTTAAGGAAAGTGTTTAAGCTTTCTCAGCGTATCTGGGGATGTGTTAAGGAAAATGTTTAGGCTCAACGTATCTGAGGATGAATGATTGTTACCAAACTGTAGTTGTTCCCTAGATTTTGCTTTTACTCCAAGAAGTTTCGTGAAAATAATTTTTTCTTTACTTTTCAAACGCTAAAAACTTCGCAATATCAAATGAATTGACACCTAATTAATTGTTCGCCATAAGCAGTGCGTTTAATATTATGAAAGTATTGCTAATCCAGGACGACAGAAAAAAAAATTGTAACAACCTGTACTTTCTCTACATTCGAGCTCGCTATAAGTGGGCTCCAATGCGTGTGCCTAGTAACGGTTCAAAAGTAAGAAACCTACCCAGTCTTTTTGAAACACCCTGTATAAAGAAAGTAATAAACAAACATTATTTTGGAGCACCTTTCAAGTTGCTGGTGGAACGATCTCGACATGCATTTCCTTCTATTGTTCCAAGAGTTTTATGGATCTTTTTAACAACTCCAGCCGTCATTTGAGGGAGACAAATCATGCGCCAATTTACAACGAGATATCATTTTTCCCTCCTCGAGGAGGTCATATCTATTAAAATACGCCGAAACGTGCTACAAGAATGGTCATAATTCAGCGCATCAATTGAATGATAGTAGTATTTATGTTACTATGTATCTATTGATTCACATGGGATCGTTAGCGTATGGACAAAGTGTATATAACGAATACTAACGTGTCATACTTGCAGAACTCACGCAGTTCTCCAGGAAAGCAACAATGTTCGCCATTGATTGAGATAGTTTGCAGGGTTGGACTGACCTATCGGGCGACGCTCGATGGACCGTTGAGTTTGGGGGTTGGTTTGGTTTCAGAGCATTCCAATTAACACAGAGAACATTCCAATCTACATAATAATTGAATTACAATTACGGGACTGGAACATCCATCAGTTTCCGACTGGTCCAGTCCCTATAGATTTAATGGGGGATGGTACCTTTTCCTACAGTAACTGGATGATCCGGACCATCAACATTAAAACTTTTCACGGACTGGCATGTTATTGAATAGTGAGGATTTAAGCCAGCCATCTAACATTAGAGATTTTCAAACATTGGGCATTGGCGTCCATGGGCGCCAATGCCTGCAAAGGGGATCGAACTGTTTGGGATAGGGTATGTCAAATACCTGTCTTTTCAAGAGGTTCTTCGTTTGGAATGGACGCTGTCCCACTCGTAAGCAAAAGGTTAAAACCCCCTCCGTTAAAGACAATGCACATTTTAAATTCCAGAAAGAATAGGATCGCGTGTACTTTGAAAAGAATCGCCGTGTTAGCGATGTGTCTTCACCCTGATGGTGTAATATTTTGAAAAGTATTTATTGCCATTTGGTTTGAGCGTTTCCTTCTCATTAGGCAATGCTCTACAAATTTGTGACTTTTTTTTTTTGTCTATCTCGCTTTGTTGCCGAGTTCGTTATCAAAATCTTTTAAATTAACCGCCAGGGGCCCTGCAACTACTTTTCGATCGGACGTAGTCATTTTACTATACATTGACAAACATTTTACCATACAATTTTATTATTGGCTTTTTTCGTTAACCTCGCTTTTTTGCCGAATTTGTTATCATAAATTTTTAAATTATCCACCAAAGGCACTGCAATCACTTTCCGATCGGACGTAGTCACATTACTAAACCTTGACAAACATTTTTCTATACAACTTTGTCCGTCTATCTCACTTTGTTATCATAAATGTTTAAATTATCCGCCAAAGGCGCTGCAATCACTTTTCAATCGCACGTAGTCACTTTACTATACATTGACCAAACGTGCAGACAGATGGACCTTTTCTTACAAAGTTATCTAGGGCAGTTGTTCCCAAACTTTCCGGTCCGCGGACCCCCTCAGAGAAAAAAAAATTTCACGGACCCCTTAAAACCATATTGCAAGGGGAGAGGCGGGAGACGTTCGCTACGTCCCCCTCTATTCAAAGCTGACGTCATCCGGTCTCTAGTAGTATTCTCTAGTAGTCCGGTCTCTAGTGTAGTAATGTTCGAAGTTACAAGTGCTTTGACGTCCGAGCTACGTCCGAGCTATCGTCACCGTTAATCATGGCATTGTGCCAAAACGAAACCTACTTTTAAGCAATTTAATTCTGTTTGAAGATATAACCTATCAGTTTGAAATTAATTTCATGAATGTATTTAATTCAAAGTTATTTAGAAAAAAGTTCATTATTATTTAATTTAAAAAATAAAATTAAAATAAGAGGGGAGAAAAATAATGAATTTTATTTTTTTTAAAGCTAACTATTGATTAGTTAAATATTGCGTGTTGTTCGCGGACCCCCAGGGGTCCGGGGACCCCAGTTTGGGAACCACTGATCTAGGGTGTTTAACCTTTTGCTTATGGGCGGGACAGCGTCCATCTCAAACGAAGAACCTCCCCAAAAAACAGGTATTTGACATACCCTATCCCAAACAGTTCGATCCCCCCTTTGCAGGCATTGGCGCCCTGCCCCACCCGTAAGCAAAATGTTAAGGACTTTTCTGGGAATGCCGCATATTTCGGAAAAAGCAATAACTTTCGAAAGAACAAATCCTTATATTACTTTTAGTCTGCTATTAAACAATAAAAACTAATCCAAACATCAATACTAATCCAAGTATTCGTTTGACCGCAACACGAGAGAGAGATCGATGTAATCCGATTATTGGGAGAAAGTCTCGTCTTTTAGAAAGGGAAGGCACACGAAAGCCCTTTATGGAAAATAAGATTGCCATGCATTTCGCAGCTGCCAATCGATTTGGTGCTGGTTATATCTAACTTTGGAGATGTTGAGGTATGAAACATGCCAGGTGACTTTCGTTTTTCTGCTGAAAAGCTGATTAAAAGGACAGTGGATGTTTAATAATCGTGGTCAATATCACTTATTACTTTCCCAACAATACACAGTATAATGCATAGGGAAAGTATTAGGGGTAAAAAATTCGAATTCAAGTTTTCGACGGACGAGAAACATCTTTGAACTGGAATCGAACGTTTTTGAGGTCTTAATATATGTATGTGTGTATGTGTGCGTGCATGTTTGTGTATATGTATCTGTGTGTTTATGTATGTCCATGAGTCTGTGAAAGCGATATCTCATGAACTAATGGAGCGTTTCGAAAAAAAATTTGGTACGATTATTACAATCAGTAAGCATCGAAACCCTATTGGTTTTAAACTCTCTCTCTCTCTCTCTCCTTTTTTGCGTGCGTGTATGTGTTTTCGTGATTCTGTGGACTCGTTACCTGGCGAACGAAAAAAAAAAAACGCTTCCAAAATGTTTTGGCATGATTATTACAGTCAGTGAATACTGTAGCCCTATTGATTTCATACGTAATCGAATGTTCGGATGATTCCCCCTCCTCCCAATTTTCGAATGAATTCTTGAAAAAATAATTAAAAAAATCAGGACTTTTTTATAAGGATAAATAAATAATCATTTCATATATAAGTTTTCTTAAGAAAACGAAATGCGCGATTTTCGAATACATTTTTGAAAAAAAAAAAATTGGACTTTTAATGCTGTTAATTAAATAATCATTTCATATTTCATTTCTCATTAGAAAACGAATAAATTAAAAACAGTAGCACCATCTAATATGCTGTTTGTTCACTTTCCATACGCAGTATTATACAACAAATCTGTGAGCATCATTCTCGTGGACCAAGTTCGTTCCATTCACTAGAGAAGACACTTTGTGTTCTAGTTTTGCATTTCGACGCCGAAGAATTCGCCAATAATCATTTATTTCACCGGTTGTTAATTAAATGTTTTTTGCATTTTGACGACGATTTTGCACGCGTGTACGAATAAGTCATTTTGTTTAGATTAATAAATTGCTAAAAGTGCGAAATTTCAATTTATGTTCAATATAAAATTAACTGAAATGTGGTTCAACTCGACTTTCCCATCCCAGAATCCATTTTTAGTAGCTTCTCTTTTACAAGAAATTTTTTTGAAAAATCGATATCGCGGATCCAAATGATTACGATTATAGCATGTTACCCTTCACTTTAAAGGGCTTGAAAAGATATTCCGATTGATACGTACTTGATAATGTACCCCCGGAGGGGGCAACTTTACCCCCCGAGGGGTGTTGAAGACGTCACAAACAAAACAATTGCATCGCAGCTATTTTTTACAAGAATGATTGAAACTATCAAGTCTCATGATCACTGAGCCATAAATATCGAAGTTTCCTCTCGAATTTAAAAAAATTCTATCCAGTTCTAGATTTTTTGACAACAAAGCCGGATGTCAAGTTTCGGAAAAATATATTAATATTTGTAGCCGCTATCGTATACACAAGAAATCGAAAACAGACCTGCAGACAGAACAAATACACAGAAATGATTCCCTCTGGACGAGTCGGACGGTCTGGGTCTTCAACAGAAATGATTCCAAAACTAGTCAAAACGTGTTCAGTAGGTACCTAAAACATTTATTGGAATCAAAATCTCGAATTCGATAATTTTCGTGAAAACAATACTTTCTCTATACTATATATTACATAATATCATTGTGAGATGCCAGGTATGTAATGGATTGATTTCCAATAAAGCCATATGTAATAACATAAGTAACAATATAAAGCCATATGTAATAACATATAAGTAACAATATAAAGCCATATGTAACAATATGTTACATAGTCTAAGAAAAAATTACGCCATGAATCTTGCGCACCATTATTTCGCTGTGAAAAAAGTAAAGTCATCGCATTGCTCAGGGAAAGTCATGAGCTGCCCACATCATATTTTGATGTGAAACATTTTTAGGGCTAAATTATGAAATAAAAGCGGCATGGCATCATATTGTTTATGAATACGCAACAAGAAACCATTGTTATGATTTGAGGGTCTGGGTCGTTTGACGTTGGCGCCAAATTCGGTGACCTTAGTAAAAATGACTGCAATCGTTAAACATTTTATCGTCAATCGCTTCGACGTTTCTTATATGATTTGGATGAAATATAATGCATTCCATTAATCTATCAAAAGAGTATAATTAAAAAAAAATCTGATGTGGGCAGCACATGACTTTTCCTGCAGACTTACATCCATGTTCTCTTTCTTTTAATTAAATTTAATTCACTTTTAATTCAATTTCCGTTCTCGTTTGGTAAATGAACTTATTTTCAAAGGTGGCGTAGAGAAAATTCGTAAAAACTAAAATATCTCGAGAACGGCTAGTCCTAGTGTAATGGGGTTGGTCTTATTATTTTCTTCATAAAAAATTACGTATAAAACAAGCATTTAATGGATATATTTAAGCATACGTAGCTTTCACTTTAGATTTTGACGACTTTTGCGGGTCATTTTGCAAAAAAGGCAAGTTATTTTCTTCCGAAGCATACCAAAATCTAATCAGCACCAGAGTGACCAAGCGACTTATCTACCGAATTTTGTGAAATTCGGTCCATTAGTTTTTCAGCTAGAGTGGATACAGGCTTTTGCGGGCCATTTCGCAAAAAAAGGGCGGGTTCTTTTATCCCGAATCGTACCCAAAACTAATCAGCACCAGATTCACCCACAAGTGACTTATCTACCAAATTTTATGAAATTCGGTCAATTAGTTTTTTAGTTAGAGTGGATACAAAATCTGCACAGACAGACACACACACAGACGTCACCCTAAAAATGTTTTTTTTTTCGTATTCTAGAGGTCTTGAAACGTGTAGGTAGATCCGTCGAAAACTCGAGTTGCGATTTTCGACATGATTCCAATACTTTCCCTATACATTAATTACCATGTATTGCAGAGAAAGTGAAAAAGTATCAAAACCTATCTGCAGGTGCTTTGTATAATAAATAGTCAAACACTACACACATCGACCTTTTCCCATTCGAAATATGCGAAAGGGGTGGTGTTTCACATCAATCTATAACGAGTAACAGAGTTACTCACTATTTTTTATTTTTATATCTTACGATACTACCTTATTAAGTAACGTATTTTAAATGTAACACTGCACTTCACTTTTCATACATTACTATTATATTTAGTATCATCCGCATCATAATCATGTATTTTTTCAGATTACGTGTCCAAGTTATTCTTTTAAAATATTTTGTAAAAAGTCTTTTAAAGTTTTTAATTTCAAGTTGGCAACAGTTTAGTCCCATGGGCCTCTAAAGTCTTTCCTTGCAAGATCATGTACGTAGAACAACATTATGTTTTTTGAATATTTCGATATATTTTTTGAATATCCGATCACGTTTTGACCCATAGTTATTCCATAAACTAGAAAATATACCCGCCGTTGCCCAGAAGTAGAAGAGAAATGACAGTTCAACCCCCGCAGGAGCAGCAGTGACGTCATGATATCTTATCAGATGACGTCATCGGCTTATCTGATCTTATCAGATGACCTCATCCGATAAGCTTATCTTATCGAATGACGTCATCTGATAAGCTTATCTTATCGGATGACGTCATCGGCTTATCTTATCGGCTGACGTCATGTACTGACACAGACAGTGAGGTTGAACAAGACCTTGGCGGCCATCTTGGAAATTTTGGTGGCGCCCTCTATTGACAGGTTGGAGAACTGTGTTGGCTAAAAGGAAAGAATTGGTTCTGGACTGAGCTGGATTCGAACTGGGGACCCCTTGCACCGTAGGAGAGTGCTTTAACCAGTATACACTTTGAGACTTGTAGGCAGATGGTGAATGAATGATATCTTTCCTGCGAAACGAGTTGGGTACTTAGAATAGTTTCTGAACTTCTACGAGGGGATGGTTCGAGTGAATTAAGATTTTAATTCATTTTTAATAAATGAATAAAATATATTATGGAAAAAAAATGGAATATAGTCATAATTGAATTTTAATAAGAGGATTATTTTTTTAATGATTGGGTAATTATTGTTTTTATGGAATGGTTTGGAAAATGCTTGAAGACATTTACGAAATTTTAAACGGCGGTGATGACGCCATCTATTGGCACTTGAATGAAATACATGCGACGAATTTTAATAGAATTAATTTCGAGTGAGGTTTTTGTGTTCTTTTAATTAGCTAGTCGAACGATGACTTAATAATTTTAGCTTCACGCTCCTACATGTTTTAATGAAGGAAGATAATTATTTTTTTACGTTGGCCGTTCATCAGAATTTTGAAGACGAGGTGTATGTGTTATTGAATTTTATTAATTTTAATAAAATGATTTTTGGGATATTTTTGAATGAAGGAATGGGGGATTTCCATAGTGAACTAGCATATCGCGTGTTTGATGTTACCACAAGTTGGGAACAGGATTTGACCCTTTTAGAAGAGGTGTGTGTGCGTGTATGCCAGCCAAGGTAATTAATTATTTTAATGAATTAGTAGGGGAGTCTGTGTTAAAACTGACATGTTTTAAAAGCATGTGAAATTTTAATGCTAGGTTATAATACTGACTGAATGCATTTCGACAATTTTTTTTTTTTAATTTTACTAGAAATGTTGTCAGATTTTCTTTTTAATGATATTCATACAAATGCTATGAAACGCGAAACTTTAACTATTGTCTATTTTCACGCACCATGTGAGATTTGAATGGTAGGTTATACTACTGACTGAACATGACTCGACAATATTCAGAATGATTGTGTATGCCACGCGATTTTTTTTATGGTAAGTTTCTGAATCCATTTCGACAATTGCGCTAAATGTCTATTTTCACATACCATGTGAGATTTTAATGCTAGGTTAGAATACTGGTTGAACATGACTCGACAATTTTTTTTTTTAATTTTACTAGAAATGTTGTCAGATTTTTTTTTTAAATTTTTTTTAATGATATTCATAAAATTGTTAATTAATGCGAAACTTTAAATATTTTAATTCAGACTGAATGTCTATAAAAGTATGTTTTAATTTTATTTTTATTGGACTGTAAAGTTTACTTTTGCGTCTGGATTCGAACCCGCGACTAAAAAGCGTCTATGGGTCAGCTGCCGAACACGTAGCCAGCTGGCCCATAAAAGCTCGATGAGAACTCACTATTTATCCTTCTCTATCATACTGAAAGCAATAAGATGATCAGCGGCGCCCTCTATTGGCAGAGAACTTTGTTATTTATTCGATCATTTATTTTTTTTTAATTTAGTGACATGAGGTGTGTGACTTTTTCGGATCACGTGTACATTGTATACATACCCAGCGATGAAGACCGCAAAGGATTCTGGGAGATTGATGCATATCGATTTAAAGATCGAATATTAAGATTTGAAAAATTATTTTTAGGTGTTTATAAGAAGAATAAAACAGAGGATTAAATTTAGCAAAAATTACTCGACACATAGTGCATGTACGAGGAATTAGAAATATATGTTTTCGATATTCCAAGAGGTCAAAGACCCTAAAATTTTATGATTTTAGTGAATTGTTTGATTCTTAGCATATGTTTGGTGAACTAGGAGCTTTTTTTTTTTCTTTTAATCTTACTCAAGGCCTAAGACTCCTTTATCGCTTAAAATTATGGCATTTAAATTAAATTTAGCAAAAATTACTCGACACATAGTGCATGTTCGAGGAATTAGAAGTATGTGTTTTCGATATTCCAAGATATTGTGTTTCCGATATTCTAAGACCCTAAAATTTCATGAATTTAGTGAATTGTTTGCTTCTTAGCATATGTTTGGGGAACTAAGAATGAATTTTTTTTAATGTCACATAAGTCGTAAGACTCCTTTAGCGCTTAAAATTATGATATTTTAATAAAATTTGCATAATTACTGAATAAGAGATATGTTTTTAATGTTACAGCAACATCTAAGACCCTTAAATCGGTATATTTTTTAAAACTGTCATGAATTTTAGGGGAATGGAATATCACTTAACGATTTTTTTTAAGGACATGCGATTGTCAACATTGAATTTAAATGAAAGACTGACCCTCTAGGCCAAGTGTAGTACATTGTAATAATATTAAAATATGAAAGATATGCATTTAACACTTTAAAAGAAACATGTAATGAGGTTTGATATCTTAATACGAGACATTGTTGACATACAAATAGGAATATCATGATCTCGCGGCTGTAGGTGCACCATAAAATCATTCAATTCATAATGAATGACCACATTTGAATGAACATATTTAACAACACCTGGAAAATGATAGGGCGAAACTGAGATCTGAGACAGAATTTTACACTTCCTACGAAATAAATCCCAACTTCGTAGACTTTTAGGAAACTAGGGCTGAATTTTCACCTATTCTTAGAGATTGGAAGGCCCAGACCACACGACCAACCCTAAAGCTTACGGTAACTAACTCTGTGGCCGACCTATTCTTAGAGATTGAAACACCACATTCTTTATAAATCTTCATACTTTTAGAGAATGGAACATAACTTAGCATTTATTTTTAATGAATAAGGGTATATAATTTCAGAATTTTAACACTGAATATAAATTTTATAAATTAATCTCTGTAAAGTGCAAATATCGTTCATTACAAAACTCACACTGTAAACATTTTATATGATTCGAATAAATTTATTTTTAATTTTTTTTTTTGTATTTTATTTTAAATAGCGATATTAGTAAACCTGTTATACTTGAATGTATAGATACATAACCTACGAGCACATAGCATTTTTAAATAAAACATGTTAAAAATGAGTTGATGAACGTAAATAAGGAGTTCAGTTTGAAAGATAAAAATCCATTTAATGAATCTATTCTTCATAAAATACACATTAAGCATTATTTGTTGCACATTTAATCAAACAAGTTAAAATAATTTCCTTATCGCACATTCATAGTCCTCTGATTTAAATGACTTGAAAAAATTTCGATCATACCAGTAAAAGAGTTCTTCACCACGCAACAAAACTTTCTTTGCTATGTTATTAATGTCAAGATTTAGAAGTACCTGTTCAGCCACTCTGTTGTACATTTCTAATGGAGTACTGTAAAGACATTCGTGGTAACTTTGTTCTTCAATTTGACTAACACAGCCAACACATTTGAAAAGTTTTCTTACATGATACATCATGCTCTCATGAATACAAGAGATTAATTGTTCGAATGCAAAATTTTTGTCACAAATAACTGATGGTAGAAAGGTTATCGTGTCCTTTATTTTTAATATTTGAGCAGGAAGCCACTCTAGAAATATACTTTCTCGAAGTTCCATACTAATGTTGTTGACACAATTCATTAAACATGCTATTTGATTTTTATCTAAGGTAATATGACACTGCGTTAAACAAAATTTTGAATCATATAACTGAATTATCTTCTGTAAATGAAGTTTTCCATTGTCATTGAAACAGAACAACTCATTGCGACTGACGAAAGAGGTATCCGCATATAGACTATTGAACGACCACAATTTTTGTGAAAATTCACTCCAAGTAGCAGGTGACAATGTAACCCATTCACGCGTAGGCACTAGTTCATTTCGTTCGTTAGAGATATATCTCCATATATACACTTTTAGCTTCTCATGGCGAAGTTTAAAATATACATAGACACCAGAACCTAAATGCCAACGACGGAGTGCATCTTGCACGGAATCTGAAGAAGTAAATTCAGTCGAAACAGATTCTGTAGTGGTGGCTAACACTCCGCTGTGTGTTAGACCACAAGAAAGCAGATCTTGAGATGAGTTTCCGACCTCGGTGAGGACTTGTGAATCGGCAGTGGTGGATGTTTCTGCTGGGGGTATGGAAGACATAAGATAGGTGTCTAACCAATCCACCACAAAGTTAGATGAAGGTGAATTAATCACATTTGAGACGATATCCACAGATTTTGTTTCATCTAGGGTAGGAACCGACAACTCCACACTATTTCCACTAGAAATTAACTGTTCGAGTGATGGCATACTTTGAATTTTAGACATTACTTGCAGATAATAACATCCAAGTACCACATTCACAGTATAAGATTTATTTTTAAGACACTATGATCTTAAAATACTATAAATTTCTCGCAGCTATGAACGAACCGAACCTATCCACGCAACGTCCAAGGTTGAAATGGCTTATCGGACCACGTCATAAGACTAATCACGTGACCTAAATAGAGTGTCGTGTGCAAATAGATTACATAAGATAAGACATGAAGGGGTTAGAACTTGTAATTTTCAATGAATCGCACAACATCGGTTTGTGCCAAGCGCAATTGTTATCTACGTGGGAGGCTGTCTACATTATTTTATTCATCTTCGAAATCATAAAGTGGAAATATGTACCAAACTTAGTTAAAATTCATAATTTTTAATCACACTATCATTAAATACATAGGAAAATTTTGTATATTTTTATATCTTTAGGGGATATGCTTACCACATCGCACAGAATATACAAGAATAGTTAGCAAAAACATGAAAATAAACTTACAGAATGAGGTCTTTACCAGCCGACATCCAAACTAGAAATGAACGATATGCACCCTAACTGCAATACTAAAATGAGAGCTCATCTTATCTAAGATCTAACATATGATGACGTCATCGGTCCAAAGTTCACAAGATGGCGGCATAGTCCAAAGCAGATCTTTCTTAATTACTTATTTTTTAATTACGGCTTATTGTTTTAATTACTCCCTATTTTTAATTACTGCTTAATTTTTATAATTATGAATAGGTGATTCATAATTATAAAAATTAAGCTGTAAATACTTGCGTCGTTGGCATTTAGGTTCTGGTGTCTATGTATATTTTAAACTTCGCCATGAGAAGCTAAAAGTGTATATATGGAGATATATCTCTAACGAACGAAATGAACTAGTGCCTACGCGTGAATGGGTTACATTGTCACCTGCTACTTGGAGTGAATTTTCACAAAAATTGTGGTCGTTCAATAGTCTATATGCGGATACCTCTTTCGTCAGTCGCAATGAGTTGTTCTGTTTCAATGACAATGGAAAACTTCATTTACAGAAGATAATTCAGTTATATGATTCAAAATTTTGTTTAACGCAGTGTCATATTACCTTAGATAAAAATCAAATAGCATGTTTAATGAATTGTGTCAACAACATTAGTATGGAACTTCGAGAAAGTATATTTCTAGAGTGGCTTCCTGCTCAAATATTAAAAATAAAGGACACGATAACCTTTCTACCATCAGTTATTTGTGACAAAAATTTTGCATTCGAACAATTAATCTCTTGTATTCATGAGAGCATGATGTATCATGTAAGAAAACTTTTCAAATGTGTTGGCTGTGTTAGTCAAATTGAAGAACAAAGTTACCACGAATGTCTTTACAGTACTCCATTAGAAATGTACAACAGAGTGGCTGAACAGGTACTTCTAAATCTTGACATTAATAACATAGCAAAGAAAGTTTTGTTGCGTGGTGAAGAACTCTTTTACTGGTATGATCGAAATTTTTTCAAGTCATTTAAATCAGAGGACTATGAATGTGCGATAAGGAAATTATTTTAACTTGTTTGATTAAATGTGCAACAAATAATGCTTAATGTGTATTTTATGAAGAATAGATTCATTAAATGGATTTTTATCTTTCAAACTGAACTCCTTATTTACGTTCATCAACTCATTTTTAACATGTTTTATTTAAAAATGCTATGTGCTCGTAGGTTATGTATCTATACATTCAAGTATAACAGGTTTACTAATATCGCTATTTAAAATAAAATACAAAAAAAAAAAATTAAAAATAAATTTATTCGAATCATATAAAATGTTTACAGTGTGCGTTTTGTAATGAACGATATTTGCACTTTACAGAGATTAATTTATAAAATTTATATTCAGTGTTAAAATTCTGAAATTATATACCCTTATTCATTAAAAATAAATGCTAAGTTATGTTCCATTCTCTAAAAGTATGAAGATTTATAAAGAATGTGGTGTTTCAATCTCTAAGAATAGGTCGGCCACAGAGTTAGTTACCGTAAGCTTTAGGGTTGGTCGTGTGGTCTGGGCCTTCCAATCTCTAAGAATAGGTGAAAATTCAGCCCTAGTTTCCTAAAAGTCTACGAAGTTGGGATTTATTTCGTAGGAAGTGTAAAATTCTGTCTCAGATCTCAGTTTCGCCCTATCATTTTCCAGGTGTTGTTAAATATGTTCATTCAAATGTGGTCATTCATTATGAATTGAATGATTTTATGGTGCACCTACAGCCGCGAGATCATGATATTCCTATTTGTATGTCAACAATGTCTCGTATTAAGATATCAAACCTCATTACATGTTTCTTTTAAAGTGTTAAATGCATATCTTTCATATTTTAATATTATTACAATGTACTACACTTGGCCTAGAGGGTCAGTCTTTCATTTAAATTCAATGTTGACAATCGCATGTCCTTAAAAAAAATCGTTAAGTGATATTCCATTCCCCTAAAATTCATGACAGTTTTAAAAAATATACCGATTTAAGGGTCTTAGATGTTGCTGTAACATTAAAAACATATCTCTTATTCAGTAATTATGCAAATTTTATTAAAATATCATAATTTTAAGCGCTAAAGGAGTCTTACGACTTATGTGACATTAAAAAAAATTCATTCTTAGTTCCCCAAACATATGCTAAGAAGCAAACAATTCACTAAATTCATGAAATTTTAGGGTCTTAGAATATCGGAAACACAATATCTTGGAATATCGAAAACACATACTTCTAATTCCTCGAACATGCACTATGTGTCGAGTAATTTTTGCTAAATTTAATTTAAATGCCATAATTTTAAGCGATAAAGGAGTCTTAGGCCTTGAGTAAGATTAAAAGAAAAAAAAAAGCTCCTAGTTCACCAAACATATGCTAAGAATCAAAAAATTCACTAAAATCATAAAATTTTAGGGTCTTTGACCTCTTGGAATATCGAAAACATATATTTCTAATTCCTCGTACATGCACTATGTGTCGAGTAATTTTTGCTAAATTTAATCCTCTGTTTTATTCTTCTTATAAACACCTAAAAATAATTTTTCAAATCTTAATATTCGATCTTTAAATCGATATGCATCAATCTCCCAGAATCCTTTGCGGTCTTCATCGCTGGGTATGTATACAATGTACACGTGATCCGAAAAAGTCACACACCTCATGTCACTAAATTAAAAAAAAAATAAATGATCGAATAAATAACAAAGTTCTCTGCCAATAGAGGGCGCCGCTGATCATCTTATTGCTTTCAGTATGATAGAGAAGGATAAATAGTGAGTTCTCATCGAGCTTTTATGGGCCAGCTGGCTACGTGTTCGGCAGCTGACCCATAGACGCTTTTTAGTCGCGGGTTCGAATCCAGACGCAAAAGTAAACTTTACAGTCCAATAAAAATAAAATTAAGACATACTTTTATAGACATTCAGTCTGAATTAAAATATTTAAAGTTTCGCATTAATTAACAATTTTATGAATATCATTAAAAAAAATTTAAAAAAAAAATCTGACAACATTTCTAGTAAAATTAAAAAAAAAATTGTCGAGTCATGTTCAACCAGTATTCTAACCTAGCATTAAAATCTCACATGGTATGTGAAAATAGACATTTAGCGCAATTGTCGAAATGGATTCAGAAACTTACCATAAAAAAAATCGCGTGGCATACACAATCATTCTAAATATTGTCGAGTCATGTTCAGTCAGTAGTATAACCTACCATTCAAATCTCACATGGTGCGTGAAAATAGACAATAGTTAAAGTTTCGCGTTTCATAGCATTTGTATGAATATCATTAAAAAGAAAATCTGACAACATTTCTAGTAAAATTAAAAAAAAAAAAATTGTCGAAATGCATTCAGTCAGTATTATAACCTAGCATTAAAATTTCACATGCTTTTAAAACATGTCAGTTTTAACACAGACTCCCCTACTAATTCATTAAAATAATTAATTACCTTGGCTGGCATACACGCACACACACCTCTTCTAAAAGGGTCAAATCCTGTTCCCAACTTGTGGTAACATCAAACACGCGATATGCTAGTTCACTATGGAAATCCCCCATTCCTTCATTCAAAAATATCCCAAAAATCATTTTATTAAAATTAATAAAATTCAATAACACATACACCTCGTCTTCAAAATTCTGATGAACGGCCAACGTAAAAAAATAATTATCTTCCTTCATTAAAACATGTATGAGCGTGAAGCTAAAATTATTAAGTCATCGTTCGACTAGCTAATTAAAAGAACACAAAAACCTCACTCGAAATTAATTCTATTAAAATTCGTCGCATGTATTTCATTCAAGTGCCAATAGATGGCGTCATCACCGCCGTTTAAAATTTCGTAAATGTCTTCAAGCATTTTCCAAACCATTCCATAAAAACAATAATTACCCAATCATTAAAAAAATAATCCTCTTATTAAAATTCAATTATGACTATATTCCATTTTTTTTTCATAATATATTTCATTCATTTATTAAAAATGAATTAAAATCTTAATTCACTCGAACCATCCCCTCGTAGAAGTTCAGAAACTATTCTAAGTACCCAACTCGTTTCGCAGGAAAGATATCATTCATTCACCATCTGCCTACAAGTCTCAAAGTGTATACTGGTTAAAGCACTCTCCTACGGTGCAAGGGGTCCCCAGTTCGAATCCAGCTCAGTCCAGAACCAATTCTTTCCTTTTAGCCAACACAGTTCTCCAACCTGTCAATAGAGGGCGCCACCAAAATTTCCAAGATGGCCGCCAAGGTCTTGTTCAACCTCACTGTCTGTGTCAGTACATGACGTCAGCCGATAAGATAAGCCGATGACGTCATCCGATAAGATAAGCTTATCAGATGACGTCATTCGATAAGATAAGCTTATCGGATGAGGTCATCTGATAAGATCAGATAAGATAAGCCGATGACGTCATCTGATAAGATATCATGACGTCACTGCTGCTCCTGCGGGGGTTGAACTGTCATTTCTCTTCTACTCCCAGAATTTAAGATACAATTCTCTGTTTCAAATTACACCGGAACATGTAGCGAATTATCAAAACCAAACAACGCTTTTACGATAAATGCATTACTGTTTTCCATACCAACGGATACAGATTTTGACGTCAGTTGCAATGCCCAGTGTATAGCAATCGGCGAACCCAAGAGCATTTCCCTAAAGAAATCTCAAATTTTATGCTTTTGTTTGAAAATTTACAGAAAAAAATACAGTAATTAAAAAAAAAATACTAGAATGCAAAGACATATCCTCATATTTTTGCCGAAGTATGGAATTGTACTAATCTTTCATTTATGGATGCGGCCAAACTATATAGGAGCCAGATAGCCGAAAACAAGCATATTTCAAAATAAATAAATAAATATGAAGCAATTATTTATTTGATCGCTAAGAAACGGATGTGTGAAAATCAACCCAAAATCGCGCTTCATAAAATAAAAAAAATAAAAAATTCGAATTAAAAAATGAATTATCTCGATGGTATCTGTCATTCCGGAAGTTCAGAGAGTCCTCAGACAATGAACAACAGTGTTTGCGGAAACCAAACGATTTAGACAATAAAAAGAGAAATTCCATAGTGAAAGAAGATGGGCAGGCAACCTTCACTTCGAGTATTCCTGCAGTTTAGATACATACGTCTGCTCGAGCTACGACAGATAAATGATAGAAAGTGTGCGCGTATTCTCTTTCAGTTCCATTCCTGGTGTAGACATTTTGAAGTACGTCTTTTTTAAACAATACGTTGGCACTTGAGGATCTGGCGCAAGTCGAAGCATAAATTTGTCTGCATCTATCTTCGTTTATTTATATAAATAACATTGTACATATATTTATTTCGAATAATATATACCGAAATTTCCTGCGTATAATCTGCGGATTATCTATTAAAAAACCCTCCAAATTTTGAAGGTGCAGATTATAGGCTCCAGCAGATTATCCGCGCATTTTTTCCTCCCAAGAGGAAGAAACAATGATTTTGAAAATATAAAATAAAAAATCTGATGTGGGCAGCACATGACTTTCCCTGCAGACTTATATACACATTCTCTTTATTTTAATGAAATTTAATTCACTATTAATTCAATTTTCGTTCTCATTTGGTAAGTGGACTCATTTTCAAAGGTGGCGTAGAGAAGAAACGAAAAAACAAAAATATCTCGAGAACGGCGCGTCGTACTGTAATGGGGTTGGTCTTATTCTTTTCTTCGTTAAAAATTACGTATAAAACAAGCATTTAATGGATATATTTCAGCATAAGTAGTTTTTTTTTTTTTAGATTTTGTCTATTTTTCCAGGCCATTTTGCAAAAAAAGCAAGTTATTTTTTTCCGAATCATACCAAAATCTAATCAGCACCAGGGTGACCCACAAGAAACATATCTACCAAATTTTGTAAAATTCGGTCAATTAGATATTCAACTAGAGTGGATACAAGTTTTTGCGGGCCATTTCGCGAAAAAAGGCGGCTTCTTTTATTCCGAATCTAACCCAAAACTAATCAGCACCAGATTCTCCCACAAGTGACTTACCTACCAAATTTTATAAAATTTGGTCCATTAGTTTTTTAGTTAGAGTGGATACAAAATCTGCACAGACAGACACACACACAGACGTCACGCTAAAAATAGTGTTTTCGTATTCTAGAGGTTTCGAAACGTGTAGATCCGTCGAAAACTCGAGTTGTGATTTTCGGCACGATTCCAATACTTTCCCTATACATTACCATGTATTGCAGGGAAAGTAAAAAAGCTTATGTAAAAGGACTGTGCTAATATAAAATAAAATACTTTTTGATAAAATTTTCTGGTATAAAGTAGTAACCTTCTTTAATTTAACATTGTCATTGTGTCACTTATTTAAATGCAAGGCAAAGTACACCATTTTAACTACTTTTGCGTCGATATATGAGGAAATAAATAATCGAGCGTGCCAATTTTATATGCGGATTATACGGCGCTGTGGATTATGCGGCAATGCGAATTATACGGCGCTGTGGATTATGCCTTAATGCGAATTATACGACGCTGTGGATTATGCGGTAATGGAAATTATACGGCGCTGTGGATTATGCGGTAATGCGAATTTTACGACGCTGTGGATTATGCGGCAATGCCAATTATACAGCGCTGTGGATTATGAAGCAATGCAAATTATACCGCGCTGTGGATTATGCGGCAATGCGAAATATATGCAGGAAATTACAGAAATTGAAATAAAAGTTACTTGGTCGTAAATTACTTGGATACAGACGGTCTGTCTACCTTATCTCTCCTGATGTTCCGTCAGTGTTAGCGAATTCGCTCTGTTCTACTGTGCATTTAAAAATACAAATTATTGTCTACATAGATGTTAAAATGCGAGGGAAGTCGTGAAAACAGAAAAGTACCGTCACACGTACCTTA
Source organism: Amaurobius ferox (assembly GCA_951213105.1). Lineage (NCBI taxonomy): Eukaryota > Metazoa > Arthropoda > Arachnida > Araneae > Amaurobiidae > Amaurobius > Amaurobius ferox. Next base: position 86,677,831 of record OX578143.1, on the reverse strand, counting down.
TTGGTACGTGTGACTATCTTATATTTGCTATGACACTTCGAATCCATTTAATACCCTGCAGAAACCTTTAAAAATAAGAACAATCAAAATGAAAATGTTTTACAATATCGTGATTGTTTAACTTTTCAAATAAGAAAAAAAATTAAATTAAAAGTGTGAAACAGCCATTACTGAATGAGGATTGTCCCGATGATGCTAATCAAAGCAAAAATTGAATCCTAAATGCTCTTGGGAAAACACAATTGACTTTGTATAGAAATTATATCCCAGAACAATTACGAAATCAAACTGATGAGAAAAACAATTCAATTGAAATGTCGATTCAAAACTTTAAAAGTAAAAAAGAAAAAAAATTAGATTATAGGAAACCTCGAGTTTTCCTACCTACAAAAAAAAAAAAAAAAAAACCCACCGGAAAACCTTTTACTGGATGGTATTTTTTTAAAGAAGATAGTGATGTATAATTGAGTTCCTCTTGCTGGTGGGGGTGGATGATCAATATAGTTAAAAGCTGGGAGAAATCAGGTGTGCAGGTGGGGGAGGGTATGTAACTTTTGAACAATTGAAATTGTTTCATTAAATTGAAAATGTTAGGGTTTGTCTTTTGATATATAGGTGGATCGTGAAATTCTAAAAAAATGTAGCAACACAGAATGTTAATGAACAAATTCAATTTCTATAAGTTCGTTGGGTTATTTGATAAAGGGTTAAAATTCATTTTTATCTAGTGCTCTAGTTCAGGGGTCTCCAAACTTTTTAATGCATTGGCCACATGTAAACCAAACTTTTTCATGCGCAGGTCACATTTGAACCAAACTTTTTGATGCTCTGGCCACATTTGAACCAAATATTTTGATGCGCGTGCCACATTAGAAGTTTTTAAACATTTAGTGAGCCAAAACAATCTTTGTACTCAAATCACCAAAGTTTACTTGTAAAATAAAGTAAGCAAAATAACAAATTGAACAATAAAATAAATGTATTTTTTTTTTTTAGAACAAAAAATGTGATAAACATATTACATATTTCAAACAACACCAATGGGGATCACTGGACTATCACATACATATTTGCTAGAGCATTTAGCCGGATCTCCAAATTTGCGATCTCAATCATTAACTAGTTTGCAAGTGTTTCTCAGTGAGTGGGGCACATTTAATCCAGGAGTCACAGGAGTCATAGTTTGGAGACCCCTGCTTTAGTTCGTTTGCCAACTAGCGATCTGTAAAAGAATTTTTGCGAGCTATGAATCAGTCATTTTACTTTCCCTGCAATACATGGTAATGTATAGGGAAAGTATCGGAATCATACCGAAAATCGCAACTCGAGTTTTCGACGGATCTACACGTTTTGAAACCTCTAGCATACGAAAAAAGTATTTTCAGCGTGACGTTTGTGTGTGTCTGTCTGTCTGTCTGTGCAGATTTTGTATCCACACTAACTCAAAAACTAATGGACTGAATTTCATAAAATTTGGTAGGTAAGTCACTTGTGGGACACCCTGGGGCTGATTAGATTTTGGTACGATTCGGAAAAAGATAACCAACCCTTTTTTTGCGAAATGGCCCGTAAAAATTTCATGTATCCAATCTAGCTAAAATACTAATTGACCAAATTTCACAAAATTTAGTAGATAAGTTATTTGTGGGATACTCTGGTGCTGATGGTTTTGGTACGATTCGGAAAAGACCAACCTGCCTTTTTTTACGAAGTGGTCCGTAAAATCTTAAAAAGAAAAGAAAAAAAAAAGACTACGTATGCTCAACTGTATCATTTAAATTCTTGTTTTATACACAATTTTTGACGAGGAAAAGTTATATAACCAACTCCATTACTTTAGGACTAACCGTTCTCAAGATATTTGAGATTTCTTGCATTTTTGTTACGCCGCTTTCGGAAAAATGTCCAATCACCAAATAAAAACAAAAATTGTATTAATAATGCAAATTTAGTGTTATTTTGTGCAATTAAACTCAATCTAATGAATTATTAAAGAAATAAAGAAGAAATGAATTTGAGTCTGCAGGGAAAGTCATGTGCAGCCCACATCAGATTTTTAGAACTTAGGGGAGGAGTCACGAGTCCTTTGGCAAAAATGGTTGCGTACCTCTCTCTAAATAAATAATAATAATTTTGTATACAATTTAATAAATTTAATTTCTTTAAAATATAACTGCTGTCGATACTTAATTCCAAAGAAATACTTTTAATTTTTGTTCAATGGATTAGTTAGCGCATATTCTTTTTCCCTTAGAGAACAGTATAGTTCTCTCCAGTTTAGTTACGGTTTATTCCCCAGAATAAAGTGGATTTTTTTCTCATTTTTCGAGTGTCACCTAGATTAGACGATGGTGCGCCACCGACAATCAACAATGGTGCGCCACAAACAATCAACAATGTATTCATAGAAACAACCCCAACGACGTATTCATAGAGGGGGGGGGGGGGTCAGGTGGGTCCGGACTATGTCCTTGCCTGCGCTCTCGTGCTTTCTCGTTCAATTGTGATCCAGTATCAATTTTGTCAAGTTTTAGTCACATTTAGTTAGTTTTTTTTTCAAACTTTTTTTTGGATTGAAAGTTCACTATACTTAGTTGAAAGTTCACCCCCCCACCCCCACCCCGAAATGAAATTTCTCGACACGTCCTTGGACTAGAGGCAGCAGGAGATGTAGAGCAAAGGTAAGTTGAGAAACACTTGATTCCACTCTCAAAAGTCACAAGCATTCTCAAAAGTCACATGCATTCTCAAAAGTCATATGCTCTCCACTTTCAGAGTCATATTACTTAAAACGGGCAGCTATAAAATATCGAGTTAATTCAAGTGCTATCATTCACTATAATGTTGATAGTAGACCCTATTGTTAATAATATAAAGACCTTGATCTCTCTCTCTCTCTCTGGGTAACGCTACTACAAAATGTTGCCAAACGTGTTTCAATCACGGATAAACATTTCATGAACTCTGGAGCTTTACGAGCGTATGACATCAGATACTAAAAGTTAGTCCATGATGTGGGCAGTCCGTTCCTTATATAATACAACGACTGTATTTCTTTCGCAGCGAAAAACTGCGATGTAACCATGGGGCTTTACGTAATGTATGACACCAGATACTGAAAGTGAGACCATGATATTCTTTTATTTCTTATCATTTTACAAATTTTTATTTGAGATATACGACTTAACTCGTTAAATAAACAAACTCAACAAAAGTAGGAAACTTCCTTGCATGTTTTCTGTTTATTACTTATAGGACTGAATGCCCGCAGGTCTCATCACTGTTTAATATTGAATAACCGAGGGATATGAAGATTGCGAGATTCTAAATATTTAAAATTATTAAAACTCTAAAATGTACACAAAAATTTTAATTATTTACTAGAAATAAAGTATTTTTTTTTTAATATATATATATATATATATATTTATTCACTCGTGGCGGACGTGCACAATCACTACGGACAATACTGCACAATCAGCGTAATGGATTTAACATCCTACAGCCAAGACAAAACGAATAGAAATGAAATAAAAGACTAAAAACGTCAATTTATTGAAAGTGAATTGCACCGAAGATGTCAACCAAATCATAAACTGAATTAAACATGCTTCTAACAAAACACAATTGACTATTACAACCAAGATACTCATGAAATCAAACTGATGAAAAAAGCAATTCAATTCTTTAAATATAGCTTCCTCAGAAACCTTGAAAGGAAAAACAAATATTATATAAACCTAAAGTTAGAATCGGAATTAAAAAAAAAAAGATAGCAGAAACCGCTTTATTGAATAGCTATAGAAAGATAGTTACGTAATTGGGTTTCCAGTGGCGGGCAGCTGATACAGTTTATAGTCGAAAGAAATCGGGTTGTAGGGGGGAGGGGGGTATGTAACTTTGGACATTTGAAATGACTTCATGAAATTGAAAATGTTAGGGTTTGCCATTTGATATATTGGTGGATAGTAAAGGATTCCAAAAAGAGAACTAAAAAAAAACACCATAAATTTAAATGCACAAATTTATGGGGTTTTTGCTTTATTATGGTAATTTCTGCCTTCTTATACTGTATAGAAAAATTACTGTTTTCTCGACAATTCTCTAATCCGAGATTTTGACTGAAAAGCACGTTTCTTAACCTCCTGAAATCGTTTAGAACACTTGGTGAGATGTCAGTGTGCGCGTGAGGTGAGGGTGCGATAATGCAGGAACAAATGAAATTTCCGCTGTTTAATTTTATGTGTAGACACATACACATTTTATAAAAGCTCTGCATATTTAAAATGGTTAAGTATAAAAATGGAGTACATTTCGTAGTTCTGTTACCATGGAAATTGCGATTATGTGAAAAATTACTTCATCTCCAAACACTGTACGTTCAATTTTTATCATAGTTTTCAGACATTTTAAGCTGAAAAGCAATTAATTATAGCACCATTTTTCAATAATTTGATTTGAAGAATAGCCAACAAATGATTTCGGTATTAGAAACGTAATTCGGTTACCCTAGTTACCACAATGAAATAAAAAAAACTATAAATAAATTCAATGATAAAATATAATTAAAAAGAACTTTTGATGTAACCATAAATTAAAATATCTCGAGAACGGATGATTTGTACACCCATATAATTAATTAAGAAAATTTAGAAAAAAAATTTCTATGCAGCACTATGAAAACGAATTTTGTGTGTTATAGATAAAAGCTTTTACCTCCCAAAATGAAGTTTTTATATTTCATTGGTTTCTTTAAATAAACTTGCGAAAAAAAAATGCGTCTATTTATATGGAAAGTTCATTTTTTATTAATATCTCGACAACCCCTGGTCCTAAAAATTCATAACATGTGCAACATTTTAAGTGGGGCTTATTCCAAGGATACCCAATTGCATGAAATTCGGTGCAGCCGTTCTCCCAAGATGATAAAATAAATACACAGATAGCCAGGCATATACACAAACAGATTTACAATTTTATTTGTATAGATTGTAATTGTCTTGCAACGCATTTTCCCTCCTCTCATAGATCCCCCTAAGGAAAAGCGTACTTATACAGAATTTAAACCCATTGTCATTATAGTGAAGGCTGGATGGATAAATACAAGACCACGGTGACGAATTTGTGAAATATCGCCAACTTGATTTTCGGAAAATTCGACAATTGTAGCCAGAAGTGACGATTATTGCGAGTTTTTAGGAATTATTTCGAGGCGATTAAAATATGTCGTAAGAATGTTAGTTCAGTTATGTACATGTTCTGGATAGAGATACGCACGTATTCGCAAAACACTGCGACCATTACTAGAATGCCCAGTATTCTGGCAAAACGAATTTCCTGTTTGTGAATTCATTGAATAAGCAGTAAGCATGCGTTTGTAAATATTATGAGAGCACTGCAGGTGGGCCGATGAAAAAGAATCTTTTACA